>JAGFNQ010001928.1:54004-127693 GCA_024364735.1 Boesenbergia rotunda | reverse complement strand
TGGTTTAAATTATAAAATAAATCGAGCGTGATTTGTTTTATAAAATTATGGATAAAGAAATTTATATAAAAAAATTTATAGAAATTTATTCTTTTTATGGAAATTAAAATGAACCATGGATTGGTTTATTTTATTTTATAAAATCAATTATGAATTGATTTTTCCATGATAAGAAAAATTTATATAACAAATTTCTTGTAAAATTTTATTGCATAATAAAAGGGGAGACATGGTTGTTTTTATTATAAATTAAGTTATAATAAAAACTTGGCATAACGGAATAATTCATAGAAAAATTTATAAGATAAATTTCTTATGAAAAATTTATTCCGTTAAAAGGAGACTTGGCGATAAAGAGACTACTATATAAAGGTGCAAAGGCAAGGCTTGAAAATCAATTCAAGAGATCAAGTATTCTTGCCTAGCCTCTCTTCCTCTCTTCTCCCTCTCCCTCCTCTAGTAGGCGCCGGCCCTAGAGGGCTCCCCTAGGGTTGCCGTGAGCCACCTCCACCAAGAAGGTGCCGAAGAAGAAGAAGAAGCGGGTCGCGACTCCTTCCTTCCTCCCGGAATCTTGATTCCATTTTCGTTTGGTGGTTAGTTTTCCATCTCTCTCTCTTGATATTATAGTCGTGCCTTTGGAGAATCTAGTAGTTCTTGTCGGCACAAAACTCGTGGCTTTGCGAAGTCATCCCAAAGAGAACTCGACGTGGACGCGAATAGAGGCGGAGCTTCCAAGGGATGCTACGGTTGGATCTCGTCCCTTTCTACGAGTTACGCAAGGTATTAAGTAAATTAGTTTACTTTCTGCAAAATTTTAAATGTATGATCATGTCTCCACAATATATGGTTGCATGCTAGATACGTGGTTAAAATAATTTGAGAAATTATTTATGCTAAATCTTCCGCTGCACGTAATTAAATTTTAAAATTACGAACCCGTATCCATGTCAACATGCACCCGGTCCCAACATTGAGATTCGGAGTGTTCGGATGCAAAGAAAACTTTGTCATGATCATATAATTGTTTTGCGGATAACTTTGTCATGATCTCAATTTTGGAAAATTTTCCAATTATGGAAACTTTTCAATTATGATAAATTTTAGATTTAGGAATTTCAAAGTTTGAAAATCCTCATGAAATTTCGTAAACATTTGAAATATCCTAGTTTCTGAAATTTTATGATAATTGTGAAAACTTCTCATTTTTGGAAACTTTCCAATTTTGAAAATTTCTTATTTTGGAAATTTTCCAATTTTGGAAATATGTAAGTTTTCTTTGTACCAGAAACTTACAATTATTTTGAAAACCTATTATGAAATCTTGCAATTTTGGGCACTTTCTTTCAAGAATGTCTAGACAAATTTATGGAACATTAATTGACAATTAAATTCGAATTGGTTTTAAATTATTAACAAAATTCTTTATTTTGGATTGAGCCTTGGGGAGCCGTCCAATTTAAAGTTAGTTGTTGTAATTTAATTTTCCATTTTGAATAAAATTGTCATGTTTAATTTGGTTACGCCTTTGGGAGAGGACCAAATTAGATTTATAACAAATTTCTTTTTTTTGGGTATCTGAGCCTCGGGGAGCCATCCAAAGAAAATAATTTGTTGTAATTAATAAATCCATAAATAAAATATGTAATCAAATCATGGAAATTTTGAGGTGATTCTCAAACGATAATTTCTTTATTTGATTTAAGAGGTGATGCTCTTACATATTATTGTCTCCAAAATTAATTAGGAAAATGGTTTCCTATAGAGTTTTCTTAAAAGAGATTTTCATGAAAATAATATGTGGTTGAATTAAGGGAATCTGTCTCTTAATTTAATAAGATTTGATTTAGAGAAATCAAAGTCTTAAACATATTATTTTCGAAATTGATTATGACAATTTAGGAAATTATTTTCCAAAATAATTCCTTGAATAAAGTATGAAATTAGAATTAGAAAATCTGGTTCCTAATTCAATTAATGAGACTTGATAAATTAAGTCACATACATACTTTATTGAGGAAATCGTTTATACATGACATAATTATATGTCATGAATGTGCTTAGAAAAGAAAGGATGAGACCCAAAACCCCTTACAAAATATTAAGGCCAACACCTTCCATTAATATGGTTAGAACCGGAGTTTTGTTTCTCATTTGGGTTGATGGACACATCCATGCCCGGCTTGAACCTCAACATGTTCAAACCATAGAATTAGTTTATGATTAATATAGTTGGAGTCAGAGGTCAATCCTTAGTTTTGATTGTTGGACACATCCAAGCCTGACTAAACGGTTGAATGAGCTCCAACCATATTAAAACTATTTCTTGATTAATAGGTCAGCCTTAAGCTTGGAGCATCGATTTGTTGTGCCACAGCCAAGGTCGATGAAAAGAGAGGTGCAGTTGGGTGCTATGTATATTGTTGCATACTTGTTAATGAGTTAACAACCCAATGATTTATGCAAACATTCAATTAGTTGATAGCATAATGTGATAGTTACATATATGTGATATGTAATCGGTATAATTACCTACCTTCATAGCTAAGAATAACTTGATGGCCACAGCCATGGTTGTTCTTATCTATGGTTAGATATCAACCTATTTGGAGATGTTCCTACGATCTCCCGAATTGATAAAAAGGGTTACTCAATTCGATAAATAAATAGGATTTAATTAATGTATGTTGATGCATTCTTTATCATTCTTCTCACATAAGCTAAATTTGTATTTCTAGGATAATCACTCGATCATGTCTTCTCTGAATTTGCGTTCCATTTTGGACACCAATAAACTGACTGGGCCAAACTTCATGGACTAGCTTCGAAACCTGAGGATAGTCCTCAAGGGAGAGAAGCTTGCTTATGTCCTTGAAGATCAACTTCCCAACCATCCTCCAGAAAATGCAACTCCAGACCAGTTAGTGGCTTATCAGAAACATGTGACCGATTCTGAACTTGCGAGTTGCATCATGCTAGCCGCTATGGTACCTGAGCTGCAAAAGCAGCATGAGCATATGGATGCTTATACCATCATCTTCCATCTTCATGAGTTATTTGACGAGCAGGCGAGATCCGAAAGGTTCGAGGTCTCCAGACTCCTCTTCACCACTAAGATGCAAGAAAGCACTTCTGTCTCACAGTTTGTGTTGAAGATGTTGGGGTACATTGAGCGACTGGGCACACTCGGTTTTGCAATGGATCATGAACTAAGTATTAACTTAATTCTGCATTGTTTACCCAAAAGTTATTCACAATTTATGATGAACTATCGGATGAACAAGCTGGAGACTACCATTCCTGAGTTGCTCAACCTGCTGAAGACTATAGAGCCTTCTGTAAAGCAGGATCAGAAGACGGTACTGTTAGTTGGTTCCTCAAAGAAAGGTTCTAAGAGGAAGGCCAAAGAACAGAATAAAGGAAAGAAGAAAAGGGCCAAAAAGACTGAAAAGACACCAAAAGGCACTTGCCATCACTGTGGCAAGGAGGGTCACTGGCGAAGAAACTCCAAGGTTTATCTTGAGTCCTTGAAGAAGAAGGCATCCGATGCCCCATCCTCTTCTGGTTTCTTCGTTATTGAATGTCACTCTATTTCCTCAAATACCTGGGTACTTGATACTGGGTGTAGCTCACATATATGTAATGACATACAGGGGCTAAGGAATAGAAGAAGACTCGTCAAGGGATAAGCAAATTTGCGAGTTGGAAATGGAGCAAAGATTGCTGCTGTTGCCATTGGAACATGTTTGCTAAAGCTCCCTACTGGACGTGTCTTAGAATTGGATAATTGTTATTTTGTTCCTTCATTAATAAAGAACATTGTATCTATTTCATGTTTGAATGAAAAGGGTCATCATTTAACTTTTAGTAACAATTGTTGTTACATAACTTTAAATGGCGTTCTTTATGGGACTGAAACTTTGTGCAATGGTATCTACACGTTAGATTTATCCGATGGCGTTTTCAATATCGAAGTTAGCAACAAACGTGCTCGAATAGATAATCGAATAGACTCCTATACGTGGCATTGTCGTCTTAGCCATGTAAGTAAGAAACGCATGACCAAATTACACCGATGTGGAATTCTGGAATCATTTGAACCTGGTTCATTTGATACATGCGAATCATGCTTAAAAGGCAAGATGACCAAATTACCCTTTTCCGGAAAAGGTAATCCAGTGAGAGAATTGCTTGGTCTAATACTACTGATGTATGTGGACCAATGTCAACTCTTGCACAAGGAGGCTATAGCTACTTCATTACCTTTATCGATGATCACTCACGATTTGGGTATGTGTTCTTGATGAAACACAAATCTGAAGCTTTTGAGAAATTCAAAGAGTTCAGAAATAAAGTAGAGAAATAGCTTGACAAAAGTATTAAGATACTTCGATCCGATCGGGGTGGTGAATACTTAAGTCAAGAGTTTCAAGATTATCTTAGGGACAATGGGATATTATCTCAATGGACTCCGCCATATACACCACAGCATAATCACTACCAGAAAAATGCTGTTTGCCGGCGGTTATTTAGCGGCGGTTTATTAAACCACCGCCGAATCCTGTGTTTTCCTGCGGTTTGGAATAACCGCCGCAAATTATATTAATTCACGGTGGTTAAATTTTATTTCGCAGCGGTTTGGTAATTTACGGCAGTTATAAGGTTGATTTGCGGCGGTTTAAGAAGTAACGGCGGTTTATATTTTGATTAACGGCGGTTCATTGAACCGCCGCTAATACATATTAGCATTGATAGGGTTGAACCGCCGCTCCCTCTCATGGTGAACCGCCGCTTCTCCATTTCACGCCCTTTTTCCCTCTCTCGCCGCTTCTTTTCCACCTCGCGCCACAAGCAAGGTTTTCCCTCTTCTTTCCCTCTCTTGCGCCGTTCCGTGCCTTGGCTTTCCCTCTCACGCCGCTTCCTTTCCATCTCGCGTCACAAGCTAGATTTTCCCTCTTCTTTCCCTCTCATGTGCCGTTGCGTGCCTTAGCTTTCCCTCTCTCGCAACGTCCAGCCTCCGATCAAGAGACCTTCGGCTGCTGTTCATTTTCTCTATCGCCCTTCCCCTTCTTTGTCGCCGTTCATCTTCTGTCGCCGTTCATCTGCTGTTCATTTTCTCAGAAATCCCAGTGAAGTACATCTTCATATTTCGGTGTTGTCAAAAGAGGTGAAGAAACCTAGCTTCCTCATATTTCTGTATTACCCATATTTTGAATGAATGGTTTTCGCCCAAAAGAGATGAAGAAACCTAGCTTCCCCAATCATATTTCTGTATTACCCCTTCTGTCTTCTCTAGTTATGTTTCCTAGTTTTGATTTAATTTAATTTAATTTAATTTTATTTTCCAGTTGATTTAATCACTAAATTATCCTTTGTTCCTGTTAAATTGTATCATTAGTCAACTTTTAAATTGTTCATTGAGTTATTCTTTTGACCTTTGATATTGTGATGTCTATAAAATTTTCTAACCAATATATTTTAAATTTTCTCATGTTTTACTGCTCTGTACACCTACTATAAAAATGAAATGTTTTATGGTTGATATATTGTGAAACTAGTTGTTCATCTTTTCTCTATAGATTCCAAGTAACTGACACTAAATAGTCAAAACATATGGTTGTTTTTTTCTGTTGTAGTTGTTCATCTTTCGCTTCATGATTTGTTAATTACTAAGTTGATTTGTGTCATTTTATTAGTAAATCAGTTGGGCCTTTTGTTGCTGATTTGGTCTATTCTAGCATAAAAGCAAATTAAAACATTGAGCTAGTGTCTGAGTATCTGCAGGTAAAGATAATTTAGGGCCACATAGGTATCTTTAAATTGATCTATGAACATGTAGCTGAAAGAATACCTGTAATCTACTAATCTTTACATTAGCTTGAGCATACAATCTTTCATTCAAGTGCATTTGTTTTACCTAAATCTTGGTTATCATATATGCCAACCTTTTAACTTTTGTCATAGTCTAGCAACCTAAATCTTGATCCAATCCTTCCCCTTATATATTAGTGTTCATTGTTAACTTTACCAAAGATATAGACTTGCATCGAGTTTGAAGGAAGAATAACATTCATTCTGTCTGGGATTAACATGATGAGATCTAACTCAAGATATGCCACTTATTGCATTGGTTATTTACATTTTCCAAGTAGAGTAGAAGTTCTCATCATCTAGATAATTGCACTTAGGTGAAACTATGTACCATTACCAACCTTTAAATCTGATTTCATCTCTTGCCATCTCCAACTGCAGAAAGTTATAGAACGATTAATTGGCTGTGATTTTGTTTACAAGAAAGTTATTCACTATCTATTCATTATCCCTTTAGCCGGGCCACCAATCCTATTAAACTTTAGAGCATTTTTGCCCAAGGAAAGCTTATTGTTTTCTGATGCGTGCTTCTATAATCAGGATAAGTCAATCAGTCAATTAGTGTGGGTTATCTTCATTTTTTTATCAATCATATCAAATTGGATTATTTCTGTATTGTGATGTTATAAAACTGAACTATATGAAGAATTTCTTTTTTGCCCAAGGGAGTGCACCTCACTCACAAGGTGCAAGACCATCGTCCTCAGCTAGTCATGATGCTCAACAGCTTCTTGATCGTTCCAATCATGGTCCAAATTGTTGAATATTGTAAGTTATTTATTGGATAAATCATAAGTCGTTATTTATTATTCAATTAGCTTTTAAAATTAGTCTTCTTCATTGCAATGAACAAGTTAATGTGTTAACCCTCATTACTTAATTAATATTGAGAAATATGTTGAAATAATGTGCTATATATCTTGCAAGATTCATTTTCTATTGCCTATGATTATATAGTTTCTTCCATCTATATATCAAGGCTTATTCTTTTAAAAATTCGCTTGATTTTCTATGGATCTAAAGCCGTCTACTTTGGTATGAATCTAAGTTATGCAAGTTTCTTTGCGGTGACTACTAGTTCAAACTCTTGCTTATTGGAGATTCAAGTGTTGGAAAATCCTGCCGACTTCTAAAATTCGCTGTGAGTATCTATATATCAAGGCTTCTATTTTTTCATAAAGATTAGCATTTATATATTTTGTGCTTTTCAATTGCGTGCTTTTAGAAGACTTAAAATTTCTTTATAGATCTTAGAGATGTTAGCTTCTGCCTTTTGCTATTTTTATTTCCTGTTTCTACTTTTCATGAGATGTTAGCTTCTGCCTTTGTAGATCTTAAATTTTCTTTGTAGACTTAAATCATTGTCTTGTTTGAGAACCACCGGGAATTGATTTGAATGGATGGAGACTGAGCGCTTGCAATCTAAATTTTGATGTAGTAGCATTTTCCTTTCTCCTTTTGCCTTTAAGCTGAATTATGTGAGTTCAAATTTCTATTCATTTTCCATGTGCATGATTGAGTAAGATATTAATGGTTGTCTTTCTCTACTATCATACTTCTTTATTATCAAAGTCATCCTCTCCTGACTTTCTCTCTCTTTTTGGGGTGAAATGATAAGAAAATCAGTTTGCTAATGACATTTCTGCTGCATCAGTTCGCTACTTATGTGAATTGAGCATTAAGGTCAGATCAATGGGGACACTCAAACCATTATGCATTTCTCCTGATTTTTTATTTAGCTTGTGTGCAAATTGGCTTAATATTGGAACTGGGTGTAGATTTTAGGCTATCAAAGTAGTTTTGGATGTGATGCCAGTGGTGGTGATGGCTGCACACGGCTGCATTTTAGAAATGGGGGGCTGCCCGTGCCATTGGTGCCCTACTCCATTTTGCAGTGGTGGTGATGGCTGCACACGGCTGCTGTATTTGTTCCTACTCCATTTTGCAATTACTGGGACTTATTGCTACTCCATTTTGCAGTTAACCATGTCCTTGCTTAGACTTGCTTTCAAGTTCAGTGAGCTATCCTGTTATTGTTGTCTGGCTACTGATTTGCATAGCAATCTGCTGTCTTTTATAGTTATGAATTCTGTTATTGCTTCAACGCTACACAATTTACACAATATAAATTCTAATTGCTGTCTTCTATAATTTTGCTACTGATTTGCACACTATTTGAATTTTGAATTCAATTCTAATTGATGCACAGCTGATGCACTAGCTGATGCTGTCCGACTACTGAAATTTGCTCTACCTAAGGCTGATGCACTAGCTGATGCTGATGCTCTACCTGAAGCAGGGCTCAAGCAGCAAGGGGATGTTATGTTGTAATACTTCTGCAATACTTGAATCTTGTAATACTTCTGCAATAACTTCATGAATCTTGTAATACTTTTGCAACTGTTGAATGCTTGAATGTTGTGTTTCATGGATCCTCAAATAGCAAGAGGAAAGGAACAATTGTAATACAGTTTGAATGTTAAATTATAAATGTTTTGTATTTGATATTAATGTTTGTAATTGATATTGTGTAAATTACCTCAATTATCAATAATTTTAAACGATTGCTATCGAATTTTGTCGCAGTATTTCCGACAGTTTGAAAACCATCGTAAACCGCCGAAAAATACTCACCTACTCCACCGATGATTGATTTCCCGGCGGTTTGAGAACCGCCGGGAAAACATTCACCGGCGGTTTGTGAACCGCCGGTAAACCATTTACTTACGGGTAAGAAGGCGGTTTGAAGATTGTTACGGCGGTTTTGGAACCGCCGGGATATGTTTGTCCGGCGGTTTGCAAACCGCCGCGAAATTGTTTTTTCGGCGGTTTGCAAACCGCCGCAAACTGTTTTTCTGGCGGTTTGCAAAACCGCCGCTAATAGAACTGCCGCTAATAGAACCGCCGGGAGAACCGCCAGGAATTATATATTAGTGGCGGTTGTTCCAGCGGTTCACACAAACCGCCTCTAAATGGTTTAAGGACGCCATTATCTGCGGCGGTTTGGTGAACCGCCGGAAAATACTTTCCCGGCGGTTCTAAACCGCCGCAAATTGAATTTTAAACCGCCGCAAACACCAATTTTTCTGGTAGTGAATGGTGTATCTGAGAGGCGTAACCGAACCTTGATGGACATGGTTAGATCCATGATGAATCATGCAACTCTTCCAAAATCCTTTTGGGGCTATGCGCTCAAGACAACTGTTTACTTGCTAAACAGAGTCCCGACCAAGGTTGTCTCTACTACTCCATATGAGACGTGGAATAGTAAGAAACCTCACTTAACTCACCTTAAGATATGGGGTTGTCCTGCTTATGTGAAGTGGACTGTATCAGACAAATTGGATGTCAAGTCTGATAAATGTCTATTTATTGGATACCCTAAGGAAACAAAGGGTTACCAATTCTATCATCCCTTGGAACAAAAGGTGTTTGTTTCAAGGCATGCTGTATTTCTGGAAAAAGAATTTCTTTTACAAGAAAACAGTGGGAGTGGCATTAAACTTGATGAAGTTCAAGAAACTCCAATAGACATTACAGAGACACCTAGTCTAGACCCGCAACCAATAACTCATAATGATGAGCTATCAGTTGAACCTAAAACAACACCACCTCTTCGTAGGTCTGATAGGACACGCAATATTCCAGAGAGATACGGATTTCTCATAAGTGAATCGAACGACGTGTTACTCATAAGCGATGACGAACCTATCAGTTATGAAGATGTTCTGAAAAGTTTAGAAAGGGTCAAATGGCTTGAAGCCATGAAGTCGGAAATGGATTCCATGTACGAAAATCAAGTATGGGACTTGGTTTACCCACCTGAAGGGATTAAGCCCATAGGGTGCAAGTGGGTTTTCAAAAAGAAAATAGACATGGAAGGTAATGTTGTTACCTTTAAGGCTAGATTAGTGGAAAAGGGATATCGTCAGAAATAAGGAATTGATTATGACGAAACCTATTCGCCAATAGCTATGCTTAAATCCATTCGGATGCTCCTGGCCATAGCAGCTCATTATGATTATGAGATATGACAAATGGATGTGAAAACAACTTTCCTTAATGGAAAACTGCTTGAGGATGTATACATGATACAACCTGAAGGTTTAACATCGGTTGACAAAACCAAAATATGCAAGCTTCGACGATCCATATATGGACTAAAGCAAGCATCCAGGAGCTGGAACATCTGTTTTGATGAGACAATCAAAGAGTTTGATTTCTCACAAAATCCTGATGAACCTTGTGTGTACAAGAAGGTTAGTGGGAGTGCAGTCGTATTCCTAGTGTTATATGTCGATGACATATTGCTTATAGGAAACGATATATCAGTCTTACAGTCGGTTAAAATTTGGTTCTCCAAAACTTTCTCCATGAAAGACCTGGGAGAAGCAACCTATATCCTTGGGATTAGAATCTATAGAGATAGATCAAAATGGTTGCTTGGTCTTTCGCAATCTACATATATAGACCGAGTGCTAAAAAGGTTTAGCATGTCGGAATCCAAGAAAGGTTACCTTCCCATCAGGCATGGGATCAACCTTTCAAAGTCTATGTGTCCGCGCACAGAAGACGAGAGGATTTGCATGAATAAGATTCCTTATGCATCCACGATAGGATCTATCATGTATGCTATGTTATGTACTAGGCCCGATGTATCATATGCTTTAAGCGTCACGAGCAGATACTAGTCTGATCCAGGAATGGATCATTGGGAGGCTGTCAAGACAATCCTTAAGAACTTAAGAAGTGTTAGTGATATGAGAGAAGTGTCCTAAGGCAATCGCCTTATGATTATAAACATTTATTTCAATAAATGATAATTCACTATTTGAGTATACATGTTTGTGTTTGATTGGGATCTTAAACTCATCTACAGCATAAGAGAATTTGTGATGGGATCACAACTAGTGATTATCTCTAAATGTGCAAATGTGAAGTATTGAAAATATCCCTAGTCGATGAATTGATAAATACGGACACTATCAATTCTGTTGAAACTAGCATAGGTTATTCTCTAATCAGCTGATTCTCACTGGCTGGTGACATTGGGATGTCCGGAGATAAACATGGATGCTAGTTAAGGGAACTAGTTCATTGGAGTGACTAGCTGTAAGACTTCATATGGTTATCTATATAGATATGTCAATGAAGTTCTTACTGCGGCTTAAGTGCGATGTTCCTTTGACTTGCGGTGTTCAAGTCATCTTGGTCATGGAGACTTATACTTTAACATCTTAAGCAAGCATCTCCAAGGAGGTGTGGACCCAGGATGATTGGGTATAAGCCGAAGTGTCCGAAGATGTTTGAACAGCCTACAAAGAATTCACCACTCCTTGCGAGGAGATGCATACCCAGGCCTATCGTCGGATTGTTACTCAAAACATCTGGTCAGAGTATATCATGTTTGGAGTGCGAGTCTCTAAAATACATGAGAGTAATTAGAAATCCAAAGGACGAGAAAGACATTACTTGGGCTAGGTGTGACGTAGTCAGCCTAGTGGGGACTGACACAAATAGACCGTGTCCTGAACCAAGTGGGTATAAGATGGTGAAGGGAATGGGGCACGATTCATTAGAGCTGCTGAAGGGTTTCAAAATTACTTCTGAGGTCAACCGTTGATCTTTCGATTAATTGGGGGTCATGATGTACTACTAGGTGCCACTCATGATCGTTCTATAATTAGTTGATTATAGACGGCCAACATAAATCGAAAGCCTATTTAGTCACACGCACTACGAGTAATCCGAGGGATTTAAAACGAGTTGAAAATTAGATTTTCCAATCAAGAGAAATAAGTCGAATCTGAGTTAATCAGAGGCGCAACGGAAACTTAAAATGGCTAAGTCTTTTGAAGGCTTATTAGGCGAATTAAATGAGTTTAATTCGCGATGGAAACGGCTTGGTTTGGCCGGCCAAAGAGGGTGTCCATCCTCTTGGTTTGGCCGGCCACTAAAAAGGGAATAAACCAATTTAATTGGTTTAATTAATAAAATAAATCTAGCGCGATTTGTTTTATAAATTATGGATAAATAAATTGATATATAAAGAGATTTATAAAGAAATTTGTAGTAAATTTATTCTTTTTATGGAAATTAAAATAAACTTTGAATTGGTTTAATTTTAATTTATAAAATCAATTATGAATTGATTTATCCATGATAAGAAAATTTTATACAAATTTATTCCATAATTAAAAGGGAAAGAGAATTTGTTTTATTATAAAGTTAGTTATAATAAAAACTAAGAATAACGGAATAAGTTATCATAAGAAAATTTAGAGAATTTGTTTTATTATAAAGTTAGTTATAATAAAAACTAAGAATAACGGAATAAGTCATAAGAAAATTTATAAGATAAATTTCTTATGATAACTAATTCTGTTAATTCTGTTAAGAGGGAGACTTGGCAAGGGAGAGGCTACTATATAAAGGAACCAAAGGCTAGCCCTTAATTCCAATTAATTGAGTAATCTCTTGAGAACTCTCTCCCTCTCTCTCTATTATTCTCTTCTCTCCTTCTCCTTCCCAAGCTAGGGTCGGCGCCCTCCTTGAGATCTAGGGCCGGCGCCCCTTCATCCACCTAGGGCCGGCGCATCTCCTTCCCTAGGGTTGGTTGCCGTGAGCTATCAAGAAGAAGGAGAAGCCAACCAAGAAGAAGAAGAAGTGGATCACCTCTCCTTCCTTCCCGGAATTTGGATTCCGATTCTTGGTGGTTAGTTTCCTATCCTTTCTCTTGTTCTTCTAGTTGTGCCTTCCGAGAATCTAGTAGTTCTCGTCGGCACAAAACTCGTGGCTTTGCGAAGTCATCCCGAAGAGAACTCGGCGTGGACGCGAATAGAGGCGGAGCTTCCAAGGGGCGCTACGGTTGGATCTCGTCCCTTACTTCGAGTTACGAGAGGTACTTAGTAAATTAGTTTACTTTTTCCGCAAAGTTTTAATTTATGATTATGTCAACACATCATAAGGTTGCATGCTAGATACGTGATTAAAATAATTTAGGAAATTATTTTATGCTAATTCTTCCGCTGCACGTAAAAATTTAAAATTTTACGAACCCGTCTCCTTGTCGACATGCACCCGGTCACAACAAGAAGAACTAAGGATGTGTTCCTAATATATGGAGAAGGAGATATGATAATATGTGGGTATACAGATGCTAGTTTCCAGACAGATAAGGATACTCCAAATCTCAGTCTGGATACGTATTTACTTTGAATGGAGGCGCAATAAGTTGGAAGAGTTCCAAGCAAGACACTGTAGCGGATTCTACCACCGAAGCGGAATATATTACGGCTTCGGAAGCAGCAAAAGAACAGTCTGGATCAAGAAGTTTGTCTCGAAACTTGGTGTGGTTCCAACCATTGATGAAGCAATACCGGTTTACTGCGACAACAATGGAGCTATTGTACAAGCAAAGGAACCAAGGTCTCATCAGCGATCCAAACACGTGCTTCGCCGCTATCATCTGATCAGAGAGATTATAAGTAGGAATGATATACAAATTGAGAAAATTCTCACTGAAAGGAATTTAGCGGATCCTTTAACTAAGGCCTTGCCTCAAAGCAAGTTTGAGGGTCATGTTAGAGCCTGTGGTATTGGATACCGTAGCGATTGGCATTAGGTCAAGTGGGAGTTTGTTAGTAATATGAGAGAAGTGACCTAAGGTAATCGCCTTATGATTGTAATCATTTACTTTAATAAATGAATATTCACTATTTGAGTATACATGTCTGTGTATTTGATTGAGATCTTAAACTCATTTACTGAATGTCCGCAATATAATTCACAGCATGAGAGAATTTGTGATGAATTCACAACTAGTGATTATCTCTACATGTGCAATTGTGAAGTATTGAAATTGTCCCTAGTCGATGAATTGATAGATACGGAGACTATCAATTCTGTTGAGACTAGCATGGGTTATGTTGGATCGAGAAATGCGAGAGAGGGGGGGGGGGTGAATGTCGCAATTCGTTCGGATTTAAAAAGAGCGGGTGCGCAGCGGAAATAAAAGAGAACACAACAACGCAAACACAGCCGGTTTACTTGGTTCGGAGCCTGGGTCGACTCCTACTCCAAGGCCCACGGTCGTTGACCGTTTTCTGCGGGCAATTCTATAAGTTCGCAAAAGTTTACAAGACAAATAATAAAAATCTTTTCGTAAACTTAAATACAACTCTTGTTACCGACGTCCGGTGAAGATCAAAGTTCCGGAGCAGCGGGACGTCATCGGCTTGAGTTGGCAGCTTTCTTGAGTGTGTCGTGGAAGCAGAAGAGCGCAGAATTGTCGAAGGAATTAGTGCTTTCAGGAAGGGGGTCGAGGGCCCTTTATATAGGGTCTGGGGGCGCCCTGGTCGACGGGGGCGCCCCCCACGTGGCAGCTGATCCGGTTGCTGCTCGGTCGCCGTCTGATCCCCTTATCCTCGGGATCCGGTTTGACCGGGGCGCCCGGATGACTCGGGGTGCCCGGATTGAACGGTCAAAGCCTCATCTCCTTGGCTTCGCAGAAACGCTGTTCGGCAGCTGTCAGTGGGGGCGCCCGGGACAGCGGGGGCGCCCTGTGAGTGTAGCGCAGTAACACACTGTTGATTTGCAATGAGGGCGCCCGGGACAGCGGGGGCGCCCTGGCTATGTACTGTTGAATTGTTGTTGTGAACACCATGGGGGCGCCCGGGACATCTCGGGCGCCCTGGTCAGCAGTTGCCTCACTCCTTTGAGGCACTCTGAGCTGCAGACACTCGTTCCTTCGGTCCTGCATCCAGGGTTAGTCCAAAACACAATAAAACAATAGCATAATATATTATACAGCCTTAGCTGTCTTGGTTCTGACTTTGGTCTCCAAAATGGAGCCCTAGGTCGAACCGACGCCTAATGTTCCCTCAAGGAGAACGCGTCCTCACCTACTCCTCTCGGGAGAGTTTACCTGGTGCCAGCCGGATCCTCCAGTTGGACTTTTGCCCGGCAGTCCTTCGCCAGGTCTTGAGTTACCAAGCTGCCCTTCGCTTGGTGCCTAGCTACCCTTCGCTAGGTCTTTTCTTCTGGCAGCCCTTCGCCAGCCTAGTAGTCCTTCGCTAGGGCTTGTCTTCTGGCAGCCCTTCGCCAGGACCTAGCAATCCTTCGCTAGGGTTTTTCCATTCTGGCAGTCCTTCGCCAGGGCCTAGCAGTCCTTCGCTAGGGCTTTTCCTGTACACTCAAGTAGCATTGTTAGATAACAAATAACCCTTAACTTTTGAACCCTTTTGCCAATATCAAAATACAGGTTTGACTTGGGTGCAATCTGCACCAACAATCTCCCCCTTTTTGATATATGGCAACCTAGTTCAAAAGATTAAGGAAAAAATGCTGAAATTGAAATCCTAAGTTAGATTTTCTCCCCCTGGAAGAAATCTCCCCCTAGGTTTTTCAAAAGTAGGTGGTTTTAAGTTTAAATACTTTAGACAATAAAAAATGTTCTAAGTTTGAAGAAGTTTTCATACTTTAGCAAATTTTGAGTTTTTAGGAAAACTTTCTAAACTTAGACTTTTTTGGTTTCTAAACTTTCTAAATTTTGAGTTTTTAAATATGCAATTCAGAGCATATTTTAAGGAAAAATTCAGAGCATATTTTAAGAAAATCAATTAAGCTTTCCAAGGATCAGAGCAAAAAAAACTTTTTTTAGAAAATCAATTAAGCTTTCCAAGGAAAACATTTTTGTCAATTAAGCTTTCCAAGGAAAACATTTTTGTCAATTAAGCTTTCCAAGGAAAACATTTTTATTCAATTAAGCTTTCCAAGGAAAACATTTTTGTTCCCTGTCCCTGTTTCCTTTCCAACTCTCCCCCTTTGACATATATCAAAAAATGCAAAAAAATACAATATTTGCAATAAATAAATAAAGTATTTACTGTACTGAACCGAGCTGGTATCTAAGTCTGGTTAAATCTTTAGGGACCTGTCTAACCCTATTAGCTACTTACTAACTGTTATAAACAGTAGCTTTTGCTAGGGTTAGTCAAGTTAAGTGCATTGTTCAAGTTAGATTGTCTAAACTTGATACTTAACTTGATTGCTGTTCAGTTTGTATTTAGTGCCCCAACTACTGCAGATGCACTGACTTAAAGCATCTTGAGTTAAGGCAAAGACCTAAGCATCTCAACCCTTTCTAGGTTATCATTCAAAGTACCCTAAGGTGCTTGTGAGATGCTGGCTTCTAGAGCTATAGGTGCATGCAGTTCTAGGGTTAGAGCCTAGGCTAAGTCCATTTCGAAGAAAAAACCTAATTTTGAAGGGGGTAATTTTGAAAATAAAACTAAGAAAAGACGAAAAAATATAAATCAAAGTAAACATTTTAGCAAAAAAATCAATTAAGACATTTTCAATTAAAGCAGAAGCAAAAAAATATTCTACTCTATTAAACATATTCTAGCTTAATCAATTCAGAAATAAACAAGCCAAGCTAGGATAAGCATAAGTCAAACAAAAGTCTAGTACAAGTCTACAGAAGTCTACCCTACTCAGTAGGGATAGTCAAATGAGTACATATCCAAGTCATCTAGGAGGAGGGACCAGGCTGATCAGGGGAGCCTGGATGCCAGGATCTGAGCATGGTCATCATCTCCTCATACTGGGTGTTTCTTTGTCCCTCTCTGCTGCAAACGCGCTCATATACTCTGTATAGTAGCCCTGATTAATTTCCAACTGCTCAAGGTGGTATGCCTCCGATTCTTCCCGGAGTGACTGAACCTGTGTCTCGAGGAGCGATACTCGCTCGTAGAGTGTCGGAGTATCGGGCTGAGCTCCCTCTGCTGCTATGTCGGCAACGTCGACCTCCTCGTCTGCAATGTCCTGTGCGGCTGGTCGGGTCTCCAAGTCAGAACCCCGGCGCCCGAGACATCTATACCGGCTAAGGAAAAGTTCCTATATCCTATCTCGTCGAAGTCGGTCATCGTGCTAATCTCGCCGTCAGTGATGTTTCGGCCGTGATGGTGGAGGATCCAGGTGATGACGTGGCAGTAGGGGGTGCGGACCCTTCCCTGAGTGGACACACCAGAGGCATGTAGGATACAGTGAAAGAGGTGAAGACCTATATCTATATCCAAATGGTGGATAAAGGCATAGAGGAGAAAGGTGTGAAAGGGTCTCATCGTGGCTATGTCCCTAGTGGACAGAGGAAGGATGCAACGGACAATCACTCTATAGAGAGCGTAGTCCTGAATCGGAAGTCGAGTGGAGTGGAACTGCCCTCCTGCAGGGTCCATTGCCTCCCCAAAGAAATAGTTGTATAAGGTGTTTAGGTCAATGTGAGAGTAGGGGGCATCGAAAGGCAGGTTCCTTGGAGGATAACAACAAAAGATGGACTTAGATGGTCGGAGTCCCAGAAATCGGTTCAGTAAGGTAGGAGTGATGCTTAAGGGTATTCCTTGAACTGTAGTGACGAAAGTCAAGTGATCTTGCCTAACTATGTTGTTGTAAAATTCTGCACATAGGGTTTTGTTGATTGAATGTGTGCAGAATACGAGTTTATCCAGTTGATAGAAGTTAATTGCGGACATTGCGACTGGACAAGATTGGGAAAAGAAATGACGGTTAAGATAACTTGTCTTAATCGGAACATATGTGGTTCGAGCGAATTTGTTACAAAGTTCTAGGTTCGGAAACCTAGGGTCGGGACTGGGCTCGTAACCGGGATTCGACCTAGGGTAGGGACTGGGCTCGTTACCGGGGTTCGACTGAACTGCTCGGCGTTTTCTAGATGAGAAGAGGGTAAGTAAATTGAGAATAAGAACTTAGATTATAGGAAGAGGCATAATTGAATTTAGAATTTGCAATTAAAAAAAACAAAAATTAAGTACCCAAAGTAAATTTCATACCTTGGAGGCATGGTTGAGGCAAGGGAAGCTTTAGGGTTCACTTGATCCCAAAGAATGAATAGAGTGGGAAGAAGGAAGTGTTTTTGGTGTGGGAAATGAGGGAGTCTCGGGTCCCTTTTATAGTGAGGGGGGGGGGGCGCCCGGGAGGTCACGGGCGCCCTCAATCGGTCACGGGCTGCCAAGGGCAGTGAAAAAGTTCTGTGGGGGCGCCCGACAGGTCACGGGCGCCCTGGTCAAAGATAGTTGATCGCAGCCTTTTGGCTGCTTTAATCAGCGTGGGGACAGAACTGAATAGGGGCGCCCGACAGGTCACGGGTGCCCATGTGAAGTCGGTCAAATGCAGCTTTTGCTGCTTTGACTGGAGCTGTTCGTTGTCGGGGGCGCCCGACAGGTCACGGGCGGCCTTAAGGACTGCTTTCAGCAGCCTTTGACTCTGAGCAGTTGGGGGCGCCCGGGACGGTCAGGGCGCCCTAGTTAGCAGCCTTTTGACTTTTTGACTGTATTGAACAGGATTGACTGTTTGACTTCGTTTGACTAAGTTAACCACAGTTTGACCATGATTATTAAGGCACAAGCAAGGTGGTTTAATTTGAGCTTAATTTTCCTGTCTCACTGAATCTAGGATTTTCAAACACGTTAACCTTAAGGTTTTTGTGAGACAGGTTTGAGGGTAGAAATTGGTTTTGAAAAGGAATTTCAATTTATTTTCGAAAAGTTATTTACTTTTGGAAAAGATTTTTAAACAAATAAGTTTAGAAATTTTGAAAATTTGATTAAGTGATTTTTGAAAAGGAAATAGGTTTTAAGAAATAGAAGTTTTGAAAACAGATTAGAATCTATAATTATTTGAAATTTGAGTTAGATTCGAATTTGACAAAAGATAATTTGAATTTGAATTTCAGCAATTGGCTTCCAGGTCTTGGCGAGGCACTAGGCCTTCTTTGGCCGTAGCCTTATGGGATCATCCACCCTTTCCTTGACAAAGCCTTTTAATGAAATTTCATTTTCAAATTAAATTAGGTCATTTTCTGGTCTAACTAGCTTGGGTCTTGGATCGGTAGCTTCGGCTGGTTTCACCAGTCTAAGGAGACCAAGTAGACTTGATCTTATTAGAGTTGGTTTCCCCAACGTACTATCATCTCACCTCCTCCCAGTGCTATGTTTTCAAGTTTCAAGTAATTTAGTCCTTAAATCTAAGTATTCCTAATTCTAAGCATGGCAATTTAAAAAAAATTAAATAAACAAGCAATCAATCAAAAAAAATTATTTAATTATAAAAATTGTTTTGATTTTGGCTCCCCCTGGACTAAAGCCTCTGTATGGGTTAGGCAAGATGTGAATCTTGTCCTTAGGGATCCAAAATTGATTTGAACCAGTTGGTTTAGTCAGGCACAGTTTTGGCACCCATGCCTGAACCTTAGGTCTTGACTGGTTCAGTACAGCAAAGTAAGATCTTTGCCGAGATTTGGTTCTATAGCCAAGTCCGGATCGGTTTAGAACGGACTTCTGTTTTCCCAGAATCAGATCAAGATTCTTGGAACCAGAAGTGAATCGTTCTAATGCTGTTCTTAAGTCCTTGACTTGAGTTTTCAGGGAGGAATTCTCTGATTCAAGTTTTTCAACTTGATCAGGGGTTCTTTCCTGAATTTTCTCAGTTAAGGACTCAGAATCAGCTCCCTCTTTCAGGAGTTTTACTTCCTGTCGGAGGGATTCGATTCGGAGTTTGGCTTTCGCCAAATCTCGGGATAGATAGGAAATAAGCGAATTCAACTGTAATTTCGAAAAACCCGTTACCCTTATTTCGCCGTTGTCGGAGATGGTCAGCTTGCCGTCGTCCTGGTTTGAGTCTGAGTCAGTCTCGATTTGACTCGAAGCGGTCAGGGCTAGAAGATTGGACTGGGGTGCTTCTTCTTCTTCTTCTGAGGAAGACTCGTCCCAGGTTGCTTGTAGTGCCTTCTTCTTCCTGGTCTTTTTGGACTCCTTTAGACTTGGACACTCAGTCTTGTAGTGGCCCTTCTTCTTGCATTCGTAGCAGGTTACGTTGGGTTTGTGTTTGTCAGTTGCTGGTTCAGCTTGTCCGTCCTTTCTACGACTTATTCTTCGTGTGTTGGTTTGGTTCTTCAGCTTTTTGTAGTAGCTTCGAGCTAGCCGGACCAGTTCAGATTGATCTTCTTCTTGATCTTCTGTTTCTGAATCTGAGGTAGATTCGAGTTCAACTTGAGTTTGTTTCTTGGTCGTCTTTTCTGTTTTCCCTGCAAAGAAAGCTATACTTTTCTCGACCAAATTACAGTTAGTCTGTTCATGCAGTTCAAGTTCAGAGAATAACTCATCTAACTTAATTTTTGAGAGATCCCTAGAGACCTTGTATGCATCCACCATAGATGCCCACAAGGTAGTTCTAGGGAATGCGTTTAGGGCGTACCTTATCAGGTCACGGTTTTCAACCTTGTGACCTATTGTATGAAGACCGTTCATTACCTCTTGAATTCTTGCGTGGAGCTGGGCTGCTGTCTCGTTATCTGCCATTTTGATGGTGAAGAGCTTGTTCAGTAGCAGGTCCCTTTTGCTGATCCTCGTGTCTGAGGTTCCTTCGTGGAGCTCGATTAGTTTAGCCCATAACTCCTTTGCACTGTTGAAGGGGCCTACTCGGTTCAGCTCCTCTTTCGTTAATCCGCATTGGAGAGTCTGAGTTGCTTTGGCGTCAGCTTCAATTTTGCGTTTGAGAGTGTTGTCCCACTCCCAGTAGCTTTGTGGAATTCCTTCTGTATTTCGTGGGATCTCCAGACCGGACTGGATAATGATCCACATGTCCACCTGAGTTTTCAGGTGGACCTCCATGCGACTTTTCCAGTAGGAAAAGTCTTCTCCACTAAAGAGTGGAGGTCTAGCGGTGCTGTATCCCTCTTGCATAGACATTTACACTAAAAAAATTTACAAAAGAAATGTCCCAAGACTTGGTCTTGGATTAGTAGTGCGAGATAAAAAAATTGATTAGAAGAATAAAAAAAAATAAAAAAAATCCGAAAAAAAATATTCCAAACTGGTGGTTGCACCAAGTTTGAAATCCCCGCTCTGATACCACTTGTTGGATCGAGAAATGCGAGAGAGGGGGGGGTGAATGTCGCAATTCGTTCGGATTTAAAAAGAGCGGGTGCGCAGCGGAAATAAAAGAGAACACAACAACGCAAACACAGCCGGTTTACTTGGTTCGGAGCCTGGGTCGACTCCTACTCCAAGGCCCACGGTCGTTGACCGTTTTCTGCGGGCAATTCTATAAGTTCGCAAAAGTTTACAAGACAAATAATAAAAATCTTTTCGTAAACTTAAATACAACTCTTGTTACCGACGTCCGGTGAAGATCGAAGTTCCGGAGCAGCGGGACGTCGTCGGCTTGAGTTGGCAGCTTTCTTGAGTGTGTCGTGGAAGCAGAAGAGCGCAGAATTGTCGAAGGAATTAGTGCTTCAGGAAGGGGGTCGAGGGCCCTTTATATAGGGTCTGGGGGCGCCCTGGTCGACGGGGGCGCCCCCCACGTGGCAGCTGATCCGGTTGCTGCTCGGTCGCCGTCTGATCCCCTTATCCTCGGGATCCGGTTTGACCGGGGCGCCCGGATGACTCGGGGTGCCCGGATTGAACGGTCAAAGCCTCATCTCCTTGGCTTCGCAGAAACGCTGTTCGGCAGCTGTCAGTGGGGGCGCCCGGGACAGCGGGGGCGCCCTGTGAGTGTAGCGCAGTAACACACTGTTGATTTGCAATGGGGGCGCCCGGGACAGCGGGGGCGCCCTGGCTATGTACTGTTGAATTGTTGTTGTGAACACCATGGGGGCGCCCGGGACATCTCGGGCGCCCTGGTCAGCAGTTGCCTCACTCCTTTGAGGCACTCTGAGCTGCAGACACTCGTTCCTTCGGTCCTGCATCCAGGGTTAGTCCAAAACACAATAAAACAATAGCATAATATATTATACAGCCTTAGCTGTCTTGGTTCTGACTTTGGTCTCCAAAATGGAGCCCTAGGTCGAACCGACGCCTAATGTTCCCTCAAGGAGAACGCGTCCTCACCTACTCCTCTCGGGAGAGTTTACCTGGTGCCAGCCGGATCCTCCAGTTGGACTTTTGCCCGGCAGTCCTTCGCCAGGTCTTGAGTTACCAAGCTGCCCTTCGCTTGGTGCCTAGCTACCCTTCGCTAGGTCTTTTCTTCTGGCAGCCCTTCGCCAGCCTAGCAGTCCTTCGCTAGGGCTTGTCTTCTGGCAGCCCTTCGCCAGGACCTAGCAATCCTTCGCTAGGGTTTTTCCATTCTGGCAGTCCTTCGCCAGGGCCTAGCAGTCCTTCGCTAGGGCTTTTCCTGTACACTCAAGTAGCATTGTTAGATAACAAATAACCCTTAACTTTTGAACCCTTTTGCCAATATCAAAATACAGGTTTGACTTGGGTGCAATCTGCACCAACAGGTTATTCTCTAATCAGCTGATTCTCACTAGCTGGTGACATTGGGATGTCCGGAGATAAACATGAATTCTAGTTAAGGGAACTAGTTCATTGGTGAGACTAGCTGTAAAACTTCATATGGTAATCTACATATAGATATGTCAATGAAGTTCTTATTACAGCTTAAGTGCGATGTTCCTTTGACTTGCGGTGTTCAAGTCATCTTGGTCATAAAGACATATACTTTGACATCTTAAGAAAGCATCTCCAAGGAGGTGTGGACCCAGGATGATTGGGTATAAGCCGAAGTGCCCGAAGATGTTTGAACAGCCTACAAAGGATTCACCACTCCTTGCGAGGAGATGTATACCCAAGGCCTATCGTCGGATTGTTACTCAAAGCCTCTGGCCAGAGCATCACATGTTTCGAGTATGAATCTCTCTGAAACATGAGAGTAACTAGAATCCGTTGGAGGAGAAAGACATTAATTTAGCTAGGTGTGACGTAGTCAGCCTAGTGGGGACTGACACACATAGACCGTGTCCTGAACCAAGTGGGTATAAGATGGTGAAGGGAATGAGGCACGACTCATTATAGCTGCTGAAGGGTTTCAGAATTATTTCTGAGGTCAACCGTTGATCTTTCGATTAATTGGGGGTCATGATGTACTACTAGGTGCCACTCATGATCGTTCTATAATTGGTTGATTATAGACGGCCAACATAAATCGAAAGCCTATTTAGTCACACGCACTACGAGTAATCTGAGGGATTTAAAATGAGTTGAAAATTAGATTTTCCGATCAAGAGAGATAAGTCGAATCTGAATTTATCAAAGACGCATCGGAAGCTTAAAATGACTATGTCTTTTGAAGGCTTATTGGACGAATTAAATGAGTTTAATTCGTAAGGTAACGGCTTGGATTTGGCCGGCCAAAGAGGGTCCCCACCCTCTTTGGTTTGGCCGGCCACAATAAAAAGGGAAACCAAATTGTTTGGTTGAAATTATAAAATAAATCGAGCGTGATTTGTTTTATAAAATTATGGATAAAGAAATTTATATAAAGAAATTTATATAAAGAAATTTATAGAAATTTATTCTTTTTATGGAAATTAAAATGAACCATAGATTGGTTTATTTTATTTTATAAAATCAATTATGAATTGATTTTTCCATGATAAGAAAAATTTATATAACAAATTTCTTGTAAAATTTTATTCCATAATAAAAGGGGAGACATGGTTGTTTTTATTATAAATTAAGTTATAATAAAAACTTGGCATAACAGAATAATTCATAGAAAAATTTATAAGATAAATTTCTTATGAAAAATTTATTCCGTTAAAAGGAGACTTGGCGATAAAGAGGCTACTATATAAAGGTGCAAAGGCAAGGCTTGGAAATCAATTCAAGAGATCAAGGATTCTTGTCTAGCCTCTCTTCCTCTCCTTCTCTCCCTCTCCCTCCTCTAGTAGGCGCCGGCCCTAGAGGGCTCCCCTAGGGTTGCCGTGAGCCACCTCCACCAAGAAGGTGCCGAAGAAGAAGAAGAAGAAGAAGAAGAAGCGGGTCGCGACTCCTTCCTTCCTCCCGGAATCTTGATTCCGTTTTCGTTTGGTGGTTAGTTTTCCATCTCTCTCTCTTGATATTCTAGTCGTGCCTTTGGAGAATCTAGTAGTTCTTGTTAGCACGAAACTCGTGGCTTTGCGAAGTCATCCCGATGAGAACTCGGCGTGGACGCGAATAGAGGCGGAGCTTCCAAGGGACGCTACGGTTGGATCTTATCCCTTTCTACGAGTTACACGAGGTATTAAGTAAATTAGTTTACTTTCTACAAAATTTTAAATGTATGATCATGTCTCCGCAACATAAGGTTGCATGCTAGATACATGGTTAAAATAATTTGATAAATTATTTATGCTAAATCTTCCGCTGCACGTAATTAAATTTTAAAATTACGAACCCGTATCCATGTCAACATGCACCCGGTCCCAACATTGAGATTCGGAGTGTTCGGATGCAAAGAAAAAGTCCAACAAGAGTTATCGGTGGGCAACAAGTAACTTCTCTAGAGTGGAGTAGGTGAGGACACGTTCCCCGGATGAGGGAACAGTCAGAGTCGGTCTGACCCAGGATTTCTGTTGAAACCTAAAGTCAAAATTGGACAACATTGTTTATCTTTCATGCATTCACTTTACATATTATTATTATTTGGACTAACCCTATGTTGAAGCTAAGGCGTTTTGAAGACTAGCAATAACATAGGCGCTTGAGAGGTCTCAAGCGCCCGAGAATACAATCGTCCGACCGGTCTCGGGCGCTCGAGCCCATGTGCCTTTGGTTCAACCTAGGCGAGGCTGAGTTGGCGTATGTTGGTTAGAGTCGCCACATCAGCAACACAAACGCTCTAGAGGCTGTTAGGCGACCGAAATGGATAAGGCTTGGACCAGGCAGCAGATTGGGATGTTGCTGAATCGCAATAACACGGGCGCCCCTTGTTGGCATTAGGATTCCTCCCTATATCTCCAGATTAAAATTCTATTGATTAGAACTAATCCAAATAGGAAAAACATCCCGAACGACCTACTTCATCGTCATGCTTTTAGATTGAGTGATTGCTTGAACAAACTGTTGGATCGAGAAGAACGATAGAGGGGGGGAATATCGTAAAACGTTTCGGATTTAGAGAGAGAATGCACAGCGAAAAATTAACACGAAAACCAAACACGAACACAAGCGATTTTAATTGGTTCGGAGTCGCGGTCGGCTCCTACTCCAAGGCCCACGATCGTTGACCGTTTACTATTGGCAATTCTATATGTGCGCAAAAGTTTACAGAGAGATATTACAGTTGTAAATTGAAAATTAAAAATTATGCTCTTTCGTTACCGACTCTCGGTGTGGATTGTACTTCTGAGCAGAGAGTCGTCGTAGGCGCTGGAATCTCGAGATGGGAGGTTTCTGGAGCAGAGCGCTTGAGTAGAAGAGCGTATTGGCGTTGGAAGACTGTGTTCAGAAGCCTTGGGGGTCGAGCCCCTTATATAGTGAGCTTGGGGCGCCCGAGACGTTGGGGGCGCCCTCCAGTGTCACTTGATCCGGCAAACTCTCGGTCAGCCATTATCCCTCCAGGATCGGGCTGAGGTTTGACGGGGGCACCCGGGATGCAGGGGCACTCGAGTTGACTCGGTCTGCTGGCTTCTCGGTGAGTTAAACTCTATCCGCTTCGTTGGCTTGAGCCCAGGGCGCCCGAGGCATCCGGGGCGCCCGGGAGCACGGGGGTGCCCGGGAGCATGGGGTGCCCCGCCCAGTGAGCTTCGAAGCGTATTCTTGCTCAACTCTTGTTTCGCTTTTACTTGGGGCGCCCTGGACCTCCCGGGCTGTTGGGTCCAGGTGCATGTTGACATGGATGCGGGTTCGTAATTTAAAAATTAATTACGTGCAGCGGAAGGTTTAGCTTAAATAATTTCTCAAATTATTTAACCACACATCTAAGCATGCAACCTTATGTTATGTAGACATGATCATATATTTAAAATTTTGCAGAAACGTAAACTAATTTAATTGTTACCTCGTGTAACTTGAAGAAAGGGACGAGATCCAACCGTAAGCGTCCCTCGGAAGCTCCGCCTCTATTCGCGTCCACGCCGAGTATCTTCGGGATGACTTCGCAAAGCCACGAGTTTCGTGTTCTCGAGAACTACTAGATTCTCCAAGAATGCGACAAAAACCAAGAGAGAAGTAATCACATCGGAAAAACTCACCACCAAGGAGGAAGATGACTTGCGCCCAATCCCAAGGTGATGATGGCCAGAGAGGAAGATCGTCCCAACGGAAGCATTTCGTCGCCTCGATGATTCTCCTTGTGCTCACGGCAAGAAGAAGGGGGAGAGGCTTGTGGCCGGCCAAGAGGAAGAAGGGAGGAGAGGGAGAGAGCCCAAGCAAGAATACTTGGATTATTTCGAAATGAATTCCAAGTCTTGCCTTGGGTCCTTTATATAGTGGTCTCTCAACCCCAAGTCTCTTTTTTCTTATGGAATAAATTTTCATAAGAAATTTATCATATAAATTTTCTATGACTTATTCCATCATGCCAAGTCTTGATTTTATATCATGGTTAAAATCATATTTTAATTCATGATAAAAATTAACCAAGTCTCTTTTTTCTTATGAAATAAATTTTCATAAGAAATTTATCATATAAATTTCTTTATATAAATTTCTTTATCATGGTAAATCAATCCATGATTGATTTTATAAAATAAAATAAATCAATCCATGGTTCATTTTAATTTCCATGAAAAATAAATTTCTTTATATAAATTTCTTTATATAAATTTCTTTATCATGGTAAATCAATCCATGATTGATTTTATAAAATAAAATAAACCAATCCATGGTTCATTTTAATTTCCATGAAAAATAAACCAAACCTTAGTTTATATAAAAAATTTATATCATCCATAATTTTATAAAACAAACCACACTTGATTTATTTTATAAATTGAACCAAACAATTTGGTTCCCTCCCTTTGTTGTGGTCGGCCAAGCAAAGAGGGTGGGGACCCTCTTTCGCCGGCCTATCCAGGCCACGCCCTAATGAATTAAACTCATTTAATTCATCTATTAAGTCTTCACAAGACTTAGCCATTTTACGCTTCCGATGCGTCTCTGAAAAATTCAAATTCGACTTATCGTTTGGCTCAACCAAACCTAATCTCTCTTGATTGAAAAATCTAATTTTCAACTCGTTTTAAATACCTCGGATTACTCGTAGTTGTTGGGACCGGGTGCATGTTGACATGGATACGGGTTCGTAATTTTTAAAAATAATTACGTGCAGCGGAAGAATTAACATATATAATTTCTCAAATTATTTTAACCACATATCTAGCATGCAACCTTATGATGTGTGGACATGATCATAAATAAAAATTTTGCAGAAAGTAAACTAATTTACTCAATACCTCGCATAACTCGAAGTAAGGGACGAGATCCCACCGTAGCGTCCCTTGGAAGCTCCGCCTCTATTCGCGTCCACGCCGAGTTCTCTTCGGGATGACTTCGCAAAGCCATGAGTTTCGTGCCGACAAGAACTACTAGATTCTCCAAAGGCATGACAAGAATATCAAGAGAGAGAGATGGAAACTAACCACCAAGTAACGGAATCAAGATTCCGGGGAAAGGAAGGAAGGAGTCGCGACCAGCTTCTTCTTCTTCTTCGGCGCCTTCTTGGTGGAGTTGGCTCATGGCAACCCTAGGGAGAGCCCCTAGGGCTGTGCCCACTTGAGGAGGGAGAGGGAGAGAAGGAGAGGGAGAGAGGCTAGGCAAGAATCCTTGATCACTTGAATTAATTTCCAAGCCTTGCCTATGCACCTTTATATAGTAGCCTCTCCATTGCCAAGTCTCCCCTTTAACGGAATAAATTTTCATAAGAAATTTATCTTATAAATTTTCTTATGAATTATTCCGTTATGCCAAGTTTTATTATAACTAACTTTATAATAAAACAAATACATCTCCCCTTTTATTATGGAATAAATTTTCACAAAAATTTATTATATAAATTATTCTTATCATAGAAAAATCAATTCATAATTGATTTTATAAAATAAAATAAACCAATCCATGGTTCATTTTAATTTCCATAAAAAGAATAAATTTATTATATAAATTTTTCTCATCATGGAAAAATCAATTCATAATTGATTTTATAAAATAAAATAAACCAATCCATGGTTCATTTTAATTTCCATAAAAAGAATAAATTTATTATATAACTTTTTCTTATCATGGAAAAATCAATTCATAATTGATTTTATAAAATAAAATAAATCAATCCATGGTTCATTTTAATTTCCATAAAAAGAATAAATTTATTATATAAATTTTTCTTATTATGGAAAAATCAATTCATAATTGATTTTATAAAATAAAATAAACCAATCCAAGGTTTATTTTAATTTCCATGAAAATAAATCTCTTTATATAAATTTCTTTATATAAATTTACTTATCCATAATTTTATAAAACAAATCGCGCTTGATTTATTTTATAATTTAAACCAAATTAATTGGTTTCCCTCCTTTATTGTGGCCGGCCAAACCAAAGAGGGTGGGCACCCTCTTTGGCTGGCCACATCAAGCCAAACCCTTGCGAATTAAACTCATTTAATTCGTCTAATAAGCCTTCAAAAGACTTAGCCATTTTAAGCTTCCGATGAGCCTCTGATAAATTCAGAATCGACTTATTTCTCTTGATTGGAAAATCTAATTTTCAACTCGTTTTAAATCCCTCGGATTACACGTAGTGCGTGTGACTAAATAGGCTTTCGATTTATGTTGGCCGTCTATAATTCATCAATTATAGAACGAACATGAGTGGCACCTAGTAGTACATCATGATCCCCAATTAATCGAAAGATCAACGGTTGACCTCAGAAATTATTCTGAAACCCTTCAGCAGCTCTAATGAATCGTGCCTCATTCCCTTCACCATCTTATACCCACTTGGTTCAGCACACGGTCTATGTGTGTCAGTCCCCACTAGGCTGACTACGTCACACCTAGCCCAAGTAATGTCTTTCTCGTCCAATGGATTCTAATTACTCTCATGTATTTCAGAGACTCATACTCTGAACATGTCATGCTCTGGCCAGAGCCTTTGAGTAACAATCCGACGATAGGCCTTGGGTATACATCCCCTCGCAAGGAGTGGTGAATCCTTTGTAGGCTGTTCAAACACCTTCGGGCACTTTGGCTTATACCCAACCATCCTGGGTCCACACCTCCTTGGAGATGCTTGCTTAAGATGCTAAAGTATAAGTCTCTATGACCAAGATGACTTGAACACCGCAAGTCAAAGGAACATCGCACTTAAGCTGCAGTAAAAACTTCACTGACATGTCTATATGTAGACTACCATCTGAAGTTTTACAGCCAGTCACTCCAATGAACTAGTTCCCTTAACTAGCATTCATGTTTATCTCCGGACATCCCAATGTCACCAGCCAGTGAGAATTAGCTGATTAGAGAATAACCCATGCTAGTCTCAACAGAATTGATAGTGTCCGTATTTATCAATTCATCGACTAGGGACATTTTTCAATACTTCACAATTGCACATGTAGAGATAATCACTAGTTGTAAATTCATCACAAATTCTCTCATGCTGTGAATTGTATTGCGGACTTAGTAAATGAGTTTAAGATCCCAATCAAATACACAAACATGTATACTCAAATAGTAAATTTTTATTTATTAAAATAAATGTTTACAATCATAAGGCGATTGCCTTAGGACACTTCTCTCATATTACTAACAGTAGTGCATGTGACTAAATAGGCTTTCAATTTATGTTGGCCGCCTATAATTAACCAATTATAGAACGATCATGAGTGGCACCTAGTAGTACATCATGATCCCTAATTAATCGAAAGATCAACGGTTGACCTCAGAAACAATTCTGAAACCCTTCAGCAGCTATAATGAATCGTGCCCCATTCCCTTCACCATCTTATACCCACTTGGTTCAGGACATGGTCTATTTGTGTCAGTCCCCACTAGGCTGACTACGTCACACCTAGCCCAAGTAACGTTTTCTCGTCCTACGGATTCTAATTACTCTCATGTATCTAAGAGATTCATACTCCGAACATATCATGCTCTGGCCAGAGGCTTCGAGTAACAATCTGACGATAGGCCTTGGGTATACATCTCCTCGCAAGGAGTGGTGAATCCTTTGTAGGCTGTTCAAACATCTTCGGGCACTTCCGCTTATACCCAATCATCCTGGGTCCACACCTCCTTGGAGATGCTTGCTTAAGATGTCAAAGTATAAGTCTCCATGACCAAGATGACTTGAACACCGCAAGTCAAAGGAACATCGCACTTAAGCTGCAGTAAGAACTTCACTGACATGTCTATATGTAGACTACCATATGAAGTTTTACAGCCAGTCACTCCAATGAACTAGTTCCCTTAACTAGCATTCATGTTTATCTCCAGACATCCCAATGTCACCAGCCATTGAGAATTAGCTGATTAGAGACTAACCCATGCTAGTCTAAACAGAATTGATAGTGTCCATATTTATCAATTCATCGACTAGGGACAATTTCAATACTTCACAATTGCACATGTAGAGATAATCACTAGTTGTGAATTCATCACAAATTCTCTCATGCTGTGAATTGTATTGCAGACATTCAGTAAATGAGTTTAAGATCTCAATCAAATACATAAACATGTATACTCAAATAGTGAATATCCATTTATTAAAATAAATGATTACAATCATAAGGCGATTGCCTTAGGATACTTCTCTCATATCACTAACACGGGCGCCCAACCCAGCTGCTGCCTCTCTCCTTTGAGGCGTTCTGAGCTGCAGACGCTCGTTCCTTCAGCCCTGCATCCAGGGTTAGTACCAAACATGATAAAGCAAGTATGTTAGTGAGTCTTACAGCCGTAGCTGTCTTGGTTCTGACTTTGGGTCTCCAAAATGAAACCCTAGGTCGAACCGACGCCTACTGTTCCCTCGACGGGGAACGCGTCCTCACCTACTCCTCTCAGGAGAATTTACCTGTTGCCAATCGGCTCCTCTGGTTGGACTTTTGCCCAGCAGACCTTCGCCGGGTCTTCGTTACCAAGCAGTCCTTCACCTGGTGCCCAGCAGTCCTTCGCCAGGTCTTCGGTTCCATGCAGTCCTTCGCCTGGTGCCTAGCAGTCCTTCGCTAGGTTTTTAACTCCTAGTTGTCCTTCGCTAGGTGCCCAGCTGTCCGTCGCCAGGACTTAGGGTTTCAATGCGTAGCAGTCCTTCGCTAGGTGTCTAGCAGTCCTTTGCTAGGACTTTAATCTGCACACTCAAGTAGCATGTTAGATAAACATAACATCTTAACTTTTTGAACCCTTTGCCATTATCAAAACACAGGTTCGACTTGGGTACTGTTTGTACCAACAATCTCCCCCTTTTTTATTTATGACAACCCGATTCAAAAAGTTAAGTTAATCAACACAAGTGATATACCAGTTTAGTTTCCTCTCCTTGGAAGGAATCTCCCCCTAGGTTTTTCAAAGGTTCGTGGGGTTTTGAAAAAATTTCTAAGTCAACATAATGGAATTAATCTTTCAAATCTTAGAACATTTTTCAAAAGAAATTTTAGAAAAATATTTTCCAAAAAGAATTTGGTTGGGCACTTTGGAAAATTTATAATTAGAAAAAAAATTTCTTAAATATCTCCTGAAGGTACTTTAGAAGCTTTATACTTAGAAACTTTTCTATTAGAGAAGTTTAGAAATAAGTACTTAGAGATATTTTGAACATAACCTAAGTTTAAGTACTTAAAAAAACTTTTGAAAACTGCTTGGGTCAAGTACTTAACAAAAAAATTTTGAAAACAATTTAGATCAAGTACTTTTGAAACAGTTTTGGAAAAACATAGATTTAAGTACTTTGAAATAGTTTTGAAAAAAACTTAGATTAAGTACTTTGAAATAGTTTTGAAAAAAAAACTTAGATTAAGTACTTTGAATTAGTTTTGAAAAAAAAAACTTAGATTAAGTACTTTTTGAAATAGTTTTGAAAAAAAACTTAGATTAAATACTTTGAAATAGTTTTGAAAAAAACTTAGATTAAGTACTTTTTGAAATAGTTTTGAAAAAAAAACTTAGATTAAGTACTTTTTGAAATAGTTTTGAAAAAAACTTAGATTAAGTACTTTTTGAAGAAAGGATAAAGTTTTCAAATTTTTGAAATTTGAAAAAATTTTAAAGCTTCTCTCCTTTCCTATCTCTCCCCCTTTTCCATATATCAAAAATAAAGCAATATAGCAAGAATAAATTGCATACGGATATGACAAAAGAATATTGTGCTGTACTGAACCAATTCAAGATATACACTGAACCAAACCAATTTCAATTATCTCTTTAGGGTCCTGTCTAACCCAATTAGCTATTTACTAACTGTTATAAACAGTAGTTTTCGCTAGGGTTAGTCAAGTTAAGTGTTCTGTTCAAGTTAGATTTTCTAAGCTTGACACTTAACTTGATTACTGTTTAAGTTGTATTTATTGCCCCAATTACTGCAGATGCACTGACTTAAAGCATCTTGAATTAAGGCAAAGACCTAAGCATCTCAACCCATTCTAAGTTATCAGTCAAAAGTATCCTAAGGTGTTTGTGAGATGCTAGCTTCTAGATCTATAGGTGCATGCAGTTCTAGGGTTAGGGCCTAGGCTAAGTCCATTTGCGAAAAAGCCCTAGTTTTGAAGGGGGTAGTTTTAAATAAAACTAAGTTAGAAAATTAAAAATAAATGCCAAAAAATTTTTTTTCAAACTAATTAAAAGCTGATTTTGAAATCAAGTAAAGCAGTTTTAAAATTATTTTAGAAACTGATTTTTCAAATCAAATAAAGCAGTTAAAAAGACAGAAAAATAGAGTAAACCTATTCAACCAAGCATAATCCTAACTGCCTTCTTACTGAGCTGAACTCAGACTCAGGTAGGGATTTGGTGAATATGTCAGCTAAGTTAGATTTAGAGTCTACATGCTTAAGGACTATTTCACCCCTGGCTACATGATCTCTTACAAAGTGGTGTTTAACTTCTATGTGTTTAGTTCTAGAATGTTGGATTGGGTTCTTAGTTAGATTAATTGAGCTTATATTGTCAATGAAGACTTGAGTTTGGGTGTAGTTAAGCTGAAAGTCCTTAAGAGTGTGCATCATCCATAGTAGTTGTGCTACACACTCTCCTAAGGCAACATACTCAGCTTCAGTTGTGGATAGAGCTACACAGTGTTGCTTTCTGCTACACCAACTTACTAGACTATTTCCTAACAGTTGGCAGCTTCCACTTGTCAGAATCCGAGTATCCTAACAAATCAAAAGTTAAGGTCCTAGGATACCAAATCCCGACATTTAGGGTGCCCTTAACATATCTTAGTATTCTTTTTAGAGTTGTTAAGTGCGTTTCCTTAGCACATGTTTGGTATCTAGCACACATACCTACAGCAAAAAGGATATCAGGTTTGCTTGCTGTAAGGTACAGTAGACTTCCAATCATACTTCTATAGAGTTTAAGGTCTACTGGTTTACCATCAGGGTCACTATCTATTTTTATATTGGTGGCCATGGGGGTACTTATGCTTTCAGAGTTATCCATTTTAAATTTCTTTATTAACTCCTTAGCATATTTGGATTGATGGACATAGTTTCCATCCCTAGTTTGTTTAATTTGTAACCCTAGGAAAAAGTTGAGCTCACCAACTAAGCTCATTTCAAATTCATTTTCCATTATTTTAACAAATTCAATTAAGAAATTTGAGTTAGTAGACCCAAAGATTATGTCATCGACGTAGATTTGGGCAATAAAGATTTCTTTTTCTAAGGTTTTAATAAATAGGGTTGAATCGATTTGTCCTTGTTTAAATTCTTTAGAAATTAGGTAAGTTGATAAGCGTTTATACCAGGCCCTAGGTGCTTGTTTTAGTCCATAAAGTGCTTTAGTGAGTTTGTAAACATGGTCAGGTCTTTCTAAGTCCTCAAACCCAGGGGGCTGTCCTACATAGACCTCTTCCTTAATGATTCCATTTAGAAAGACTGACTTTACATCCATTTGATATAGTTTAAATCCTTATGAGATGCAAAGGCTAATAACATCCTGATGGACTCAAGTCTAGCTACCGGGGCATAGGTTTCGTCATAATCTAACCCTTCTACTTGACTGAATCCTTTCGCTACTAATCGGGCTTTATTTCTGACTATTTCTCCTCGATCATTTAGCTTATTCCTAAAAACCCACTTAGTGTCAATGATGGATTTGCCCTCAGGTTTAGGTACTTGGTCCCAGACTAGGTTCCTCTCAAATTGGGCTAACTCTTCTTGCATAGCTATGATCCAATCAGGATCAGGTAGGGCTTCCTCTATAGTCTTAGGTTCTATTTTTGAAATCATTGCTATCTGACTGAGGTTTCTATAGGAAGACCTAGTTCTGACTCCTAGAGTTGGATCACCCATAATTTGATCAGTTGGGTGACTGAGACTGGGTTTCTTGGTTTTTCTGGAACTTGGTTCAGCCTCAGGTCTGGCTGGTCGATTTGGTTCAATATTTGGTTCAATAGTTGGTTCAATATTTGGTTCAATAGTTGGTTCAATTGACTCACTAGTTGGTTCAATAGTTAATTCATTTAAGGGTTCAATTAAAGGTTCAACAGTTTGTTCATTATCTTCTTGATCAGTATTTGATGAAGTTTGATTTGGATTATCAGATTTTGAGTTGATTTCTTCATCAAATATTAGATTTGTTGTTTCTTCAATTTTCTTAGTTTGTTTGTTGTAAACCCTATAGGCTCTGCTTGTTGTTGAATATCCTAGGAAGATGCCTGGGGTTGACTTAGACTAGAATTTACCTAGATAGTCCTTGGTGTTTAGGATATGGACTTTGCACCCAAATACCCTTAGGTAGTGTAGGTTTGGAAGTCTATGGTAGTATAATTCATAGGGTATTTTATTATGTCCTTTGTTAATTAGGACCCTATTTTGGATGTAGCAAGCTGTACTAATTGCTTCTGCCCAATATTGGTTAGCTAAGTTGAATTCATTGAGCATATCCCTAGCGGCTTCCTGTAGGGTTCTATTTTTCTTTTCGACTATCCCATTTTGCTGGGGGGTCTAGGACATGAAAATTCGTGTATATACCCATTTACCTTACAAAATTCCTCGAACCGTTGATTTTCAAACTCTCCCCCGTGGTCACTCCTAAGTCTTTTGATTTTAGTATCGTTTTGATTTTCAATTAACTTACAAAAGTCATTGAATAGGTTTAGGATTTCATCTTTGGTATTTAGAAACCTAACCCAGGTAAACCTAGAGTAATCATCAACTATTACTAAGCAGTACCGGTTTCCGCTTAGTGACATGGCTCCATGTGAATCAAATAGGTCAAGGTGCAGGAGCTCAAGTGTGGTTTGAGTTAGATCAGACTGAATTAGTTTGTGATTAGACCTGGTTTGTTTAGCTTGATTACATGATTTACATATTATGTTTTCATGGTTCTTAATTTTAGGGATACCTTTAATTAGGCCAAGTTGGGTGATTTTTGAAATAATTCTTAGATTAGTGTGACCTAATCTCCTATGCCAGAGGTTTGATTGTTCTAACTGAGTTAACATGCATTTGGGTACTAGGGGTAGGTTTATAGTGTAAACATTATTTTTCCTAGTGCCCTTAAGCATGATTTCTGAGTCTTGCAGGTTTCTAATCAGGCAGTTAGAGTTGGTAAAGGTAACTACATAACCAGTATCACACAATTGACTTATGCTAAGCAAGTTCAATTTAAAATTTTCAACCAAAAGAACTTTCTTAATAACAAAGTCAGATTTAAGTTCAAAATTACCTGACCCAATCACCTTGAGTGTAGCATTGTTGCCAAATGCTACTGAGCCTAGGTTCTTGAACTTGAGTTTGGTGAATTTTAATTTATCTCCAGTCATGTGTCGGGTGCACTCGCTATCCAACATCCATTGGTCCAAATCTTTACGTTCCTACACATAAAGAGTTTTGTTGATTTGGATCCAATTAGAATCAGGAATAGCCTAAATTGATTTTCACGACCTAGTCTGTCTCACCCAAATCTAGGGTTATCAATCACGTTAGCCTTATAGGTTTTGTGAGACAGGTTTTAATAGATAGAATTATTTTGAAAAATTATGATTTATTTTGAAAAAGTTAAATTAATTCTGAAGATAGTTTATGATGGATCGGGTTGGACCGGCTAGAGGGGGGTGAATAGACGGGGAAAAAAATTATAAAAGTGGAGGCACTCGTCTTTAAAAAAGAACTTGGTCGCAACTGAGAATGTTGCTTCCAAGGCAGTGGACGCTCAATAAAAATCTCCTTGTGGCAGAGAAGCCATACAAAAATAGCACGCTAGAGATTTTACAAGAATGAATAAAATGATTAATTTCTAAATCAAAACCTCTAAGTCTATTTATAGCCTAAGAGAATAAATCTGGATTGTTGATTGTTGATCACTTTTCTCTTGGCCGTTGATCCATGGATGTAATCTGGATGGTTGATCTTGGATGGGATTAAACTGCATCCATTGGATTTGATTAAAGGATAATGTAACATTATCCTTTAAGTTTTAATTGTTTTAATTAAAACTTTATCTTTCCTCGAGATGGCTGTTGGAATCTCCATGTCGCTGTTGTAATCTCTAAGTAGTAATATCGGCAACATTTTATTGCCATCGGCCTTTAGTCCAAATGGTAAGTAGGTTAGTGTGTGTTGTTGAGGTCTCGGGTTCGATCCTTCGTGGCACGAAATAATTTTCTCTTTTCTTTTGGGCGCTTGAACTAGTCTTTTTGATTCTTCGTCTTCTGGGTGATTTTCGGCCAACCGGAGTTAGGCTCACCCGAACCCGACTCCGGCCTTTCGCCCCTCGAGCATCCTTCCTCCCGACTTCTCATCTCTCGGACACCGTGCACGTCCTTCTCGCTCCACCGGTATACTCTTCCACAGCATCCGCGTCCCTCGGATTGTACCGAGCCCGTTGGCTCACTTCCCCGCACAATCCTTCTCGTCCGCTACGTCTTACACTCGACTTCCTCCATACCTAAGCTCCTGCACACTTAGCAGAGGGATTAAAACCAACAGGACCTAACCTAACTTGGTTGATCACATCAAAACCAACTGGGGCACCAACAATCTCCCCCTTTTTGATGTGCATCAACCCAAGTTTAGTTAGGGATAAACAACAAACAATAATAGTATTGTAACAGAATTAAGCATAAAAAATTTTGCAATCATGTACATAACCTCCCCCGAACTACTCTCCCCCTTTGATCACAGCAAAAATGGGGCAAAAAAATAGGGAAGGGAAAATATAATTAGGGAAGAAGAAAAATTTTAAGTGTGATAACAAATATTCTAAAGAATCGCATTACCACAAATTTTTCAAATTTAAAATGACATATTTTTTAGAAGTTAATTCTAATTTTTTTATTGAAAAAAATAGATTTCAATAAATGATTCATAAAAAAATCGAACATTTATGAAAAAAATCTGAATATTTTTATCAAATTCGAAGATGAAGATATGAGTTTAGACAAAAATTTTCACCTTTAAATTTGTTTATCAAGTCTGAAAATAACAGATACATGTTTTTGAAGAATAATTTTTTTTAAAAAATCAAAAAATACTTTAAATTTTTTTTAAAAAATTATAATGTGTTTTTCCACTATATCTGTATCATGAAAAATTAGATCAATAAAAATAAATTATTTATCTTTTTTTTTTTAAATTTTAATTTCAAATTTTGACCAAAAATATTTGAAAAATATTAACATAACTTTTGTAAAAGAATTCTGCACAAAAAACTTATCAGTTTAAAATAAATTTTGGAACCCAAAATAAATTTTCATCTACGGGGTTAATCAAAAACTTTGGAGGAATATAATTTCTAGGAATTTTCCTAATCTGGCCCTTATGATTTTTAACATACCAATTCAGTTTTTCAGGATAAAAATTCTTTTTAATCTTAAACATGCAATATCATTTTCTAATTTCTCCACTAGATTCTTCAAATTTTCATTTTCTATTTTTAATTGGTCGGATAGAACAGATGAGCATATAGTGCCAAATCTTTCTTTTAACTCAGAGTTTTCTATCTCTAATTTATTCATCGACTTAAGCATGGATTTTATTACCGAGTAGATTCGAGCAGGTGAAAGTAGACATATCTCACTTACCGGGTCGCTTTCGAAAAGCGAGGTTCCTCTTTCGTTGTCGGTTTCTTCTGAGGTCTCTCCCCCTTCATCAGTGCTCTCTTCTTGATGATTTGCCATCAGCGCAAGTCCCGCGTATTCATGACCTTCCGACTCTTCTGACGAGGACTCATCATCGAGTTGGATCTTCCTTGTGTTCAGTGCGGCGATGTCTGATTTCTTATTGTTCTCTTCATGCAATTCTAGGAATTTCTCCTAGAGCTCTTTTGCCGAGTTGTAATTCTCGATGCGATTAACTTCTTGCGCGGGAAGAACGGCTAGTAGATGAAATTCAGCTTTGTCGTTTGCTTCAAAGTCTGATTTCTCCTTCTTGGTCCACGACTCTATTTCTTTATCCTTGCCGTTGTTACCTTTAGGAACTGAAAAATCATTTTTCATAATTATTAGCAATTCAATATCAGTTTTAAAAAATACCTGCATTCGGTGCTTCCACATCGCGAACTCCCCCTCAAATTTTGGCGGGTAGATTACGGCTCCAACCATTTTTCTTGAAATTGCTGCAGTCGGCGATTAGTCCTTCTGCGGCGACCTTGGCTCTGATACCACTTGTTGGATCGGGTTGGACCGGCAAGAGGGGGGTGAATAGACAGGGAAAAAAAATTATGAAAGTGGAGGCACTCGTCTTTAAAAAAGGACTTGGTCGCAACTGAGAATGTTGCTTCCAAGGCAGTGGGCGCTCAATAAAAATCTCCTTGTGGAGGAGAAGCCTTACAAAAATAGCACGCTAGAGATTTTACAAGAATGAATAAAATGATTGATTTCTAAAGCAAAACCTCTAAGTCTATTTATAGCCTAAGAGAATAAATCTGGATTGTTGATTGTTGATCACTTTTCTCTTGGCCGTTGATCCATGGATGTAATCTGGATGGTTGATCTTGGATGGGATTAAACTGCATCCATTGGATTTGATTAAAGGATAATGTAACATTATCCTTTAAGTTTTAATTGTTTTAATTAAAACTTTATCTTTCCTCGAGATGGCTGTTGGAATCTCCATGTCGCTGTTGTAATCTCTAAGTAGTAATATCGGCAATATTTTATTGCCATCGGCCTTTAGTCCAAATGGTAAGTGGGTTAGTGTGTGTTGTTGAGGTCTCGGGTTCGATCCTTCGTGGCACGAAATAATTTTCTCTTTTCTTTTGGGCGCTTGAACTAGTCTTTTTGATTCTTCGTCTTCTGCGTGATTTCCGGCCAACCGGAGTCAGGCTCACCCGAACCCGACTCCGGCCTTTCGCCCCTCGAGCGTCCTTCCTGTAAAATCCGACACGTTTATCTCACCCTGGAAAATTCTTCGGGAAAAAATTTCCTAAAGTTTCGGGGCTTCCGAGCCCTTGGAGACAAACTTAGGGACCCCAAGGAAATTTAAACAAACAGTTATAGGGACTAAATTGTAATTAAAAATAATAGTTACAAGGGTAGATGAATACATAACCTTAACCCTAGGGACGATTTTGCAAATAGACGAAAATTGGATTGGACTAAAGTGCAAAACGTCCCTAATAAAGTGACCTAGCTTCATTTGTCCGCAGCAGCGCCGACCACTTCACCTTCCTTTCTCTTCTCGTGAACCCGAGCGGCCGTCCTCTCCCGATCGAGAGCCGACGCCTTTTCCTTCCACCGCCCTCCCTCGCTGCGTGCCCTAGTCGCAGCAACCACCGTCGCCGGCGACTACTCTTTATCGCCTCTCTTTCGTTTGGGTTTCTATGGAATGTCTACCGGCGCCAAGGAGCCCTAGCTCGCAGCGGAAGTAACCGTTTCTTTCTCCTCCTCTCCTCGCGTGTTCTAGCGGAGTCGAGCCCTGCGTTCAAGCTGGGATCCGAGGTTGGGCAGGCTAGGATTTTCCTCAGTGGCTGGAAATCTGTTTAGCTGATTTGAACTCTACCGAGGCACCAAATTGAGGTAAGAAATGGATTGATCATGTAGCTCAGGGTCCTGCCTCTCTTTGATTAATAAGTTGGTTTCGTTGTGGGATTCGGAGTTTGAATTGGAGTTTGGGTTGGATTGTGTAGCAGGTTTCGGCTGGTTTTTCCCCTGCTTGGAGCTGTGGAAGACCTCCTGCCGTGAGCTTCCTTGATTGGTGAAGTTTTCCTTCTGACTGCTGTGGGAGGGCTGCTTAGGCTCCAGGTGAGGGATGGATGATGTGGGTTTAATGCTATATTGATGGTTGGGTATTAATATGTGGAAGGAGTTAGATAGTTGCTGTGGCTAATTACTTCAAGTAGAGCAATAGGTTAATTGCTGGATTGATACCTTGAAGAATTGGGTTTAGCATGAAGCTTATCCCTAATAGCCTACGTGTGGGAAATGCGAATTTAGGATTGAGCCTAATTTTAATTACATGGGGTAATTAGGAACCTTCTATTTGATTAAGAGAAATTAAATAGAAAGAAATGGATTAGGTTAACCCTAAAACGGATTAGGGATTAATTAGCTAGTTGTTATTGGTGTAATAGCTAATTAATTACATCCTTGATACAGGAGCTTGATCGGATTTATTGTTACTTATTTTGACGGGTGGTTCTGTCTCGATCGATACAGACTTCACTCTTGGAGGCGGGTACCCTTTGACTTATCTTTATGATATTGTCATCTTATTATGCATAGACTGTTATAGATAGCAGTAAGATCATACGCTATCCCTGTTTATTATGCCTATTCTGGATACTTGTTATTTATCCCTGGTTATTATGCCTGTTCTGGATACTTGTCGGTTATCCCTATTTATTATGCCTGTCCTGGATACCTGTGGTTTATCCCTGTGTTATTATGCTGTTAGTTCCATACAGTCTCAGGTATTGTCATATCTATATGTATGCTTAGAGATCGTGTTGTACCTCTTGCGTTTGACCTTGAGGGATCTGTAGTTTCCAGCCAGTATACCTTGTAGGTTACCTGTATTTCCTGTTATAGGATTTCAGACTTAGACTTAGTATACTGAGGACTTGGTGAGGGAGGTATGTGTATCTATCATACACCATCTCTGCATTATTGCACGCTGACCCACGCGAACGTTGTGGACGATGTCCTGACTGGGTACAGGTTGTCACAGCTCTACCCACGCGGACGTTGTGGACGATCCTGACTGGGACTAGGGGTGACACATGTCATTGCATCAGGGTGCTTTATATGTTTGGGGCATGCACCATCCTTGCATTATTGCATGCTGACCCACGCGGACGTTGTGGACCATGTCCTGACTGGGTACAGGTTGTCACAGCTCTACCCACGCGGACGTCATGGACGATATCCTGACTGGGACTAGGGGTGACACATGTCATTGCACCATGTGCATACTTTGCATCGTGCATTGTTTGCTGCACTTGATTCTTGCACTTGTTTGACATTGCATATACTGGAGACTTGTTATCCTTCTTATATGTCTATTGTTGTTCCATTTGGTATTTATTACCCTCTTTCCAGGTTAGATGGATTCAGGTATGTATCTACCTCAGTATGTTCAGTACTAGTCTTTCCCTACTGTTGATATGAGTCTGTATTAGCTGAACTCTTATTGTTGGTATAACTTTCTATGCATATCTGTTGGGTATTCGTTGAGTTATGGACTCACCCCGTTGCCATATATTTGTATTTCAGGTTGATGGCTGCCAGGAGATCCCTAGCCGCCAATCCCTAGCTCCAGAGGAGCTCCGCTTGGTTTTATTTTATGTTTGTTTTGCTTATGGACCCTGTAGTATTTCCTCTGCTTCCGTTGTGGTGTTTCGAACATGTATTCATGTTTAATTCGATAGTATTGTACTTTTGAGTCCTATGTTGGACTTCGTTTGGTTTTGGTTTTGTTCCTGCCCCCTGGCAGCTCAGGTGAGTTCGGATTTTGGTTTTACGACGTTATAGTCGTTTATGCAGTTATATATGTGTGAATTGGAGGTCTGAGGCCCTTTAAACTGCGTGGGTGTGTTATATATATTGTATATATCTGTGTGTTTGTGTAAATTGTCCGCCAGACAGGGGAGGTGCTGTTCGATTTTATATTGGAACCGCGGCTCTTGGGTCTCGGGGCGTGACAATTTATTTTGGTATCAGAGCCAAGTTTCCGATGCCTACGTGTTTTACGGGATTTACGATGTTTATCTGGTACCAATTTATTTTTGGTATTTTTGGTATCAAGCCCAGGATGCGGGATACCATCGATTCGTGGATTTTTCGGAATTTAAATCTGACACTGTACTGGTAGGTGTCGGAGCTCGGGTTTGATGTTATTCATCCGAGTACATTACGGATTTTTAAAGCCGTGGTTGTGATGCGACGACCATTTGGGACTTGGCAACGATGGGACATCTCCAGGCAGCAACTAGGTAAATTAAGGTTAGCCTCTTGGTTTTGGGTTTTAATACTCGTTAATAATTTAACAGGTATGACGCGAGATGTACCTATTCCTGTACTGAGACGTGGTCGGGGACGGCCACGTAAGGAGACTTTAGAGCCTTCGGCTGTAGAGCCAGTAGAGAGAGAGTCTGATAGCCGAGGTCAGACTTCGCAGGACATACAGAGAGGTCAGGGTTCCCCGACTCAGAGGGTCCCTACTCCTTTTCCATCAGCAGTTCCTACTGCCCCTCCTGCAGTGTCTACTCCGGTAGTATTTACCGTGTCAGTAGCCGTACCACTGCCGACACCTTCAATACCTGTAGGATCTGCACCGATGTTCTCGGCAGTTCCATCAGAGACACCCATTCCGACGCATCCCGCAGTTACCTCGGTGGTACCTGCCCCGGTTATTTCCCCTACACCATCGGAGACGCCTATACTTGCTCCGATGTACTCTACAGTTTCCCTAGCAGCACCGGGTCTATACGATCAGACTATGCCATCAGCAGTACCGGCACCGTCGTATGCTAGTGTACCCCCGGCTATGACTACTGCAGCGTATCCCACTATTCCGACTACGATGCAGGCCCCGGTGCTCCCTTCAGTTCCACCGGCATTTGTTGCCCCAGGATTTTCTACTATACCTATGGCACCACCTGTGATGCCCACCCCGATCAGGCCTACGACTCCTTCTATGATTCCTGCACCGGGATGCTCCACTGTGCCCCCTGCAGCACTTGCTCTTACCGACGACGTTAGAGATCGAGCCTGGATTCCGATATTGGCGGCGTCCGTAAAGGGCCGATTCACTTTATTCCAGGGAGGACCAGACCCAGCTGCGACCCGAGAGTGGATCAGGACACTTGAGAGTACTTTCCGTTATCTGTCGTGTTCGGAATGGGAGAAGGCTGAGTTGGCTATTTATCACCTGCGAGATCAGGTGTATGCCTGGTGGACTACGCAACAGACCGTTATTGGCGAGGAGTATGTCACCTGGGACACATTCCGGGTGGCATTTGAGGCGAGATACCTTCCAGTATCGTTCCGCATGGCTAGACGATAGGATTTCATATTTCTCAAGCAGGGAGACTTATCAGTATTGGAGTACGAGGCGGAGTTTACCCGTCTATCAGAGTATTGCCCTCACTTGGTTGCAAACGACATGGAGAGGATGACTCAGTTCCATATGGGTCTAGCGCCATATATTCAGACTCGGATATCAGGATTTGTCCCGACCTCCTATCGAGAGGCCTTAGAGCGAGTGCTCATGATTGAGATGACTCAACACAGGTTGTTTGGGGGTACGAAGAAAGGGAAGCAGACTGTATCGGACTCAGCTCAGACTCAGCAGCCGCAGACTACTGGACAAAAGCGCGGCAGCCAGGGTCAGTTCGCTCAGGGCATCTCTGAGGCATCATCCAGGCCCCAGAAGTCAGGTCATTCTTCGGCGGGATCCTTTCGATCTCCTCAGCAGAATCAGGAGAGATCTACTGATGGATCATACTATGTACAGTGTGGTTCTCGGGAGCATATTAGGGCGGATTGCCCACTTGAGCATTCTGTTTGCTACTATTGTAGGCTACCAGGGCATATTAAGCGTGATTGTGCGATGAAAGCACAGCATGAGGGTACGAGAGCTACTGGACAGAGCGGGCATATGAGTCAGTCAGGATCTCATAGGGGAGGGTATAGGACACAGTCTTCTTTCCGTCAGCCGCAGTCCGCCCCTCCAGCACCTGCCTATTGTATGCCAGGATACGAGGCTTGCTACACCTCAGCTGTGTCGCCGAGTTCAGCATTAGGATCTCAGCAACAATGTATTCCTCCGCATCAGGATTATCCACCGTATCAGTCGCAGTCTCAGCCACACTATCAGCCACAGCCACTGCCGCAGCAGTACCTGGCGGTGCCACGGCCACAGTATCAGCCACCGCCACAGCCACAGCAGTACCCGGTAGTACCACCCCCACCGCCGGAGACGGGACGAGCGTATGCGACCACCAGAGAGGAGGCACCGCAGACCCAAGGAGCGACTTTTTGGGGTATGATGTTCGTTTAATTACTTGTCCATTAAAATAGAGATAATTGGAATCAGTACCTTTTTATGCTTATTACGGATACCTATAGATGGGGTCTAGGGTGGCCCTACTGGTTGGAGGGATGTTGGTTAGTAATCAATGGTCAGCGGAGACCACTGGTTTCAGTAAGACGTACCCTACCTGGAAACTTATGGTTAGTTTCCGTATAGTAGTTATGCGATATAGGGGTTGGAATGTATGGTTAGATTTCGTTCAGCATATTACTAGCTATATGTGGTTAGTACCTGTTGTGGGTGATAAACGAAATTTGGGGACCAAATTTTTATTAGTGGGGGAGGATGTAAAATCCGACACGTTTATCTCACCCTGGAAAATTCTTCGGGAAAAAATTTCCTATAGTTTCGGGGCTTCCGAGCCCTTGGAGACAAACTTAGGGACCCCAAGGAAATTTAAACAAACAGTTATAGGGACTAAATTGTAATTAAAAATAATAGTTACAAGGGTAGATGAATACATAACCTTAACCCTAGGGATGATTTTGCAAATAGACGAAAATTGGATTGGACTAAAGTGCAAAACGTCCCTAATAAAGTGACCTAGCTTCATTTGCCCGCAGCAACGCCGACCACTTCACCTTCCTTTCTCTTCTCGCGAACCCGAGCGGCTGTCCTCTCCCGATCGAGAGCGACACCTTTTCCTTCCACCGCCCTCCCTCGCTGCATGCCCTAGTCGCAGCAACCACCGTCGCCGGCGACTACTCTTCATCGCCTCTCTTTCGTTTGGGTTTCTATGGAATGTCTATCGGCGCCGAGGAGCCCTAGCTCGCAGCGGAAGTAGCCGTTTCTTTCTCCTCCTCTCCTCGCGTGTTCTAGCGGAGTCGAGCCCTGCGTTCAAGCTGGGATCCGAGGTTGGGCAGGCTAGGATTTTCCTCAGTGGCTGGAAATCTATTTTGCTGATTTGAACTCTACCGAGGCACCAAATTGAGGTAAGAAATGGATTGATCGTGTAGCTCAGGGTCCTGCCTCTCTTTGATTAATAAGTTGGTTTCGTTGTGGGATTCGGAGTTTGAATTGGAGTTTGGGTTGGATTGTGTAGTAGGTTTCGGCTGGTTTTTCCCCTGCTTGGAGCTGTGGAAGACCTCCTGCCGTGAGCTTCCTTGATTGGTGAAGTTTTCCTTCTGACTGCTGTGGGAGGGCTGCTTAGGCTCCAGGTGAGGGATGGATGATGTGGGTTTAATGCTGTATTGATGGTTGGGTATTAATATGTGGAAGGAGTTAGATAGTTGCTGTGGCTAATTACTTCAAGTAGAGCAATAGGTTAATTGCTGGATTGATACCTTGAAGAATTGGGTTTAGCATGAAGCTTAACCCTAATAGCCTACGTGTGGGAAATGCGAATTTAGGATTGAGCCTAATTTTAATTACATGGGGTAATTAGGAACCTTCTATTTAATTAAGAGAAATTAAATAGAAAGAAATGGATTAGGTTAACCCTAAAACGGATTAGGGATTAATTAGCTAGTTGTTATTGGTGTAATAGCTAATTAATTACATCCTTGATACAGGAGCTTGATTGGATTTATTGTTACTTATTTTGACGGGTGGTTCTGTCTCGATCGATACGGACTTCACTCTTGGAGGCGGGTACCCTTTGACTTATCTTTATGATATTGTCATCTTATTATGCATAGACTGTTATAGATAGCAGTAAGATCATACACTATCCCTGTTTATTATGCCTGTTCTGGATACTTGTTATTTATCCCTGGTTATTATGCCTATTCTGGATACTTGTCGGTTATCCCTGTTTATTATGTCTGTCCTGGATACCGTGGTTTATCCCTGTGTTATTATGCTGTTAGTTCCATACAGTCTCAGGTATTGTCATATCTATATGTATGCTCAGAGATCGTGTTGTACCTCTTGCGTTTGACCTTGAGGGATCTGTAGTTTCCAGCCAGTATACCTTGAGGTTACCTGTATTTCCTGTTATAGGATTTCAGACTGAGACTTAGTATACTGAGGACTTGGTGAGGGAGGTATGTGTATCTATCATACACCATCTCTGCATTATTGCACGCTGACCCACGCGGACGTTGTGGACGATGTCCTGACTGGGTACAGGTTGTCACAGCTCTACCCACGCGGACGTTGTGGACGATCCTGACTGGGACTAGGGGGTGACACATGTCATTGCATCAGGGTGCTTTATATGTTTGGGGGCATGCACCATCCTTGCATTATTGCATGCTGACCCACGTGGACGTTGTGGACCATGTCCTGACTGGGTACAGGTTGTCACAGCTCTACCCACGCGGACGTCGTGGACGATATCCTGACTGGGACTAAGGGGTGACACATGTCATTGCACCATGTGCATACTTTGCATCGTGCATTGTTTGCTGCACTTGATTCTTGCACTTGTTTGACATTGCATATACTGGAGACTTGTTATCCTGCATATATGTCTATTGTTGTTCCATTTGGTATTTATTACCCTCTTTCCAGGTTAGATGGATTCAGGTATGTATCTACCTCAGTATGTTCAGTACTAGTCTTTCCCTACTGTTGATATGAGTCTGTATTAGCTGAACTCTTATTGTTGGTATAACTTTCTATGCATATCTGTTGGGTATTCGCTGAGTTATGGACTCACCCCGTTGCCATATATTTGTATTTCAGGTTGATGGCTGCCAAGAGATCCCTAGCCACCAGTCCCTAGCTCTAGAGGAGCTCCGCTTGGTTTTATTTTATGTTTGTTTTGCTTATGGACCCTGTAGTATTTCCTCTGCTTCCGTTGCGGTGTTTCGAACATGTATTCATGTTTAATTCGATAGTATTGTACTTTTGAGTCCTATGTTGAACTTCTTTTGGTTTTGGTTTTGTTCCTGCCCCCTGGCAGCTCAGGTGAGTTCGGATTTTGGTTTTACGACGTTATAGTCGTTTATGGAGTTATATATGTGTGAATTGGAGGCCTGAGGCCCTTTAAACTGCGTGGGTGTGTTATATATATTGTATATATCTATGTGTTTGTGTAAATTGTCCGCCGGACAGGGGAGGTGCTGTCCGATTTTATATTGGAACCGCGGCTCCTGGGTCTCGGGGCGTGACAATTCCTCCCGGCTTCTCGTCCCTCGTACACCGCGCACGTCCTTCTCACTCCACCGGTATACTCTTCCGCAGCATCCGCGTCCCTCGGATTGTACCGAGCCCGTCGGCTCACTTCCCCGCACAATCCTTCTCGTCCGCTACGTCTTACACTTGACTTCCTCCGTACCTAAGCTCCTGCACACTTAGCAGAGGGATTAAAACCAACAGGACCTAACCTAACTTGGTTGTTCACATCAAAACCAACTGGGGCACCAATAGTTTATCTTGAGTTTATTTAAAAAAAATATTTGAATCTACAATTAACTGAAAATTTGTATTAGATTCGAATTTTACAAAGAATAATTTGAATTTGAATTTCAAAAATTGGATTCCAGGTCTTGGCGAGGCACTAGGCCTTCTTTGGCCGTAGCCTTATTAGATCATCAACCCTTTCCTTGACAAAGCCTTTTAATGAAATTTCATTTTCAAAATTATTTTTTGAAAGATTCTGGTCTAACTAGTTTGGGTCTTGGATCGGTAGCTTCGGCTAGTTTCACCAATCTAAAGAGACCATGTAGAATATACTTGACCTTATTAGAAGAGTCTTCCCTAACGTTCTATCATCTCACCGCCACCCAATACTATGTTGTTCAAATTTCAGTTAAGTTGGTTTAGTCCTTACACTAACCAGTCCTAAGTCTAAGCATGGTAAATTGTAGAAATTAAATAAATAAGCAATCATGCGATTTGAAAACAAGAATTGAAATTTATCTAACTATAAATATTGTTTTTAATTTGGCTCCCCCTGGACTAAAGCCACGATAATGGTTCGGCAAGATGTGAATCTTGTCCTTGGGGATCCAATACTGATTTGATTCAGTTTGTTTATTCAGGCACAGTTTGGGTACCCATGCCTGAATTTTAGGTCTGGCCTGGTTCAGTACAGCATAGTATGATCTTTGTCTAGACTTGGTTCTATAGCCTAATCCGGATCGATTTAGAACCGACTTCTGTTTTCCAAGAATCATGTCAAGACCCTTGGAACCAAAAGTGAACCGTTCTAAGGCTGATCTAAGGTCCTTGACTTGAGTTTTCAAGGAGGAGTTCTCTTTCTCAAGTTTTTCAACTTGAGTAGAGGTTCATTCTTGAACCTTCTCAGTTAAGGATCTCGAGTCAGCTCCCTCTTTCAGGAGTTTTACTTCCCGTCGGAGAGATTCGACTCGGAGTTTAGCTTTCGCCAAGTCTCGAGAAAGATACGCAATTAATTCATTTAACTGATTTCTAGAAAAACCACTTACAGTTATTTCTCCATCCTCTGAAAACGTGAGTCTGCCGTCGTCCGGTTCTGATTCTGACTCGGTCTCGATTTCTTCTGAGGCGGTCAGTGTGAGTAGGTTCGACTGTGGGACCTCTTCTTCTTCTTTGGAGGAGGACTCGTCCCACGTTGCCTGAAGTGCCTTCTGTTGGGACCGGGTGCATGTCGACAAGGATACGAGTTCGTAAAATTTAAAATTTTTACGTGCATCGGAAGAGTTTGCATAAAATAATTTCCTAAATTATTTTAACTTCGTATCTAGCATGCAACCTTATAGTGTATCGACATAATCATAAAATAAAAGTTTGCGAAAAGTAAACTAATTTACCAAGTACCTCGCGTAACTCGAAGTAAGGGACGAGATCCAACCGTAGCGTCCCTTGGAAGCTTTGCCTCTATTCGCGTCCACGCCGAGTTCTCTTCGGGATGACTTCGCAAAGTCACGAGTTTTGTGCCGACGAGAACTACTAGATTCTCTATAGGCACAACTTGAAAGATCAAGAGAAGAGTTAGAAACTAACCAACAAGAAGTAACGGAATCGAATTCCGAGAGGAGAGGAGTCGCTATCCGCTTCTTCTTCTTCTTGTTCGGGTTCTTCTTCTTCTAGTGGCTCACGGCAACACCTCCTTGGTGTTGTGATTGGGCGCCGGCCCTAGAGGAACTAGGGTGCGCCGGCCCTAAGGAAAGAAGAAGAGAAGGAGAAGATAAGAGAAAAGAGAGAGGGAGAGCTCCAATAATAATCACTTGATTGGAATTAAGGGCTAGCCTTTGGTTCCTTTATATAGTAGCAACTCCTTTGCTAAGTCTCCCTCTAAACCGAATTAACGAAATTAATGGAATTAGTTATAAGAAATTTATCTTATAAATTTTCTTATTGCTTATTCCTTTTAAGCCTAGTTTTATTATAACCATTTATAATAAAACAAATTAGTTATCATAAGAAATTTATCCTATAAATTTTCTTATGAATTTTATTATAACTAACTTTATAATAAAACTAATTATTTATCATAAGAAATTTATCCTTAAATTCTTATGAATTAATTCCGTTTAAACCAAGTCTTTATTATAAACTAATTTATAATAAAAACTAATTCTTCTTCTCTTTAAATTATGGAATAAATTTTATAAGAAATTTATAAACTTTCTTATTATGGATAAATCAATTCATAATTGATTTTATAAAATTAAAATGAACCAACTCATGGATTATTTTAATCTTCCATAAAAGAATAAATTTCTATAAATTTTATTTATATAAATTTCTTTATACAAATTTATTTATCCATAATTTATAAAATAAATCGCGCTAGATTTATTTTATTAATTAAACCAATTAAATTGGTTTTCTCCTTTCATTTGGCCGGCCACCAAAGAGGGGTTAACACCCTCTTTGGTCGGCCAAACCCAACCCGGACCGTCGCGAATTAAACTCATTTAATTCGCCCAAAAAGCCTTCAAAAGACTTAGCCATTTTTAGCTTCTAATGCGCCTCTGACTAACTCAGATTCGTCTTATTTCTCTTGATCGAAAAATCTAATTTTCAACTCGTTTTAAATCCCTCGGATTACTCGTAGTGCGTGTGACTAAATAGGCTTTCGATTTATGTTGGTCGTCTATAATTAACTAATTATAGAACGATCATGAGTGGCACCTAGTAGTACATCATGATCCCCAATTAATCGAAAGATCAACGGTTTGACCCCAGAAGAAATTATTCTGAAACCCTTCAGCAGCTCTAATGAATCGTGCCTCATTCCCTTCACCACCTTATACCCACTTGGTTCAGGACACGGTCAATGGTGTCAGTCCCCACTAGGCTGACTACGTCACGCCTAGCCCAAGTAATATCTTACTAGTCCTTTGGATTTCTAATTACTCTCATGTATTTTAGAGACTCTCACTCTAAACATGATATGCTCTGGCCAGAGGCTTTGAGTAACAATCCGACGATAGGCCTGGGTATACATCTCCTCGCAAGGAGTGGTGAATCCTTTGTAGGCTGTTCAAACATCTTCGGGCACTTCGGCTTATACCCGATCATCTTGGGTCCACACCTCCTTGGAGATGCTTGCTTAAGATGTCAAAGTATAAGTCTCCATGACCAAGATGACTTGAACACCGCAAGTCAAAGGAACATCGCACTTAAGCCGCAGTAAGATCTTCATTGACATATCTACATGTAGATTCTCATATGAAGTCTTAGAGCTAGTCACTCCAATGAACTAGTTCCCTTAACTAGCATCCATGTTTATCTCCGGACATCCCAATGTCACCAGCCAGTGAGAATCAGCTGATTAGAGAATAACCCATGCTAGTCTCAACAGAATTGATAGTGTCCGTTTTTATCAATTCATCGACTAGGGATATTTTCAATACTTCACATTTGCGCATTTAGAGATAATCACTAGTTGTGATCTCATCACAAATTCTCTTATGCTGTGAGTTGTATTGCGGACATTCAGTAGATGAGTTTAAGATCCCAATCAAATACACAAGCATGTATACTCAAATAGTGAATTATCATTTATTAATATAAATATTTTACAATCATAAGGCGATTGCCTTAGGACACTTCTCTCATATCACTAACAAACTAAAAGTAGCGATAAGGAAGTAATAACATTATATAACATCTAATAGCATCCATACTTAAATAACCTCCAAAAGAACTAGCAAGTATCATGCATAAAGTAGCAACATATGTCTTATTAGAAATAAGAACTAAGTCTATAGATGACACTAAAGTGGATCGATCAGCCAAGTCACCACCACACACATTAGCCCTTCCTGCAGCTTCCATTTCTTTAATAATTTCTATGTTGATCTGCAACATAAGCAAACAAACTATAAGTATGAAAACTTAGTAAGCTCTTTCCTACTCACTAAATCCATACGTCACATGCATTTGAGAGACATATAATATCTTATGCATAGCATAAAAATACATAAGGCATATAAACATATAAAGGCATATAAACACATGAACATATGCTTTGCAAAAACATTTAGGATGCTCTTTGGAAAACATAATAAGTAATACTTTAACATAAGCATACATCATCTTTCTTTGGGGTCCCCGGCTTTGTACCCATTCTTTCTTTTGCGCGCATACCCCTATGTAGGATGCGAGGTAGCTAATCCTGACCTACAGGGGTCTACACTCTAGGCTTACTATCTTTCAGCTTAGGGACAGCTTCGGTAGTCCAGAACCTTGGATCTTTTCATGATCCGGTACAAGCCAATCTTTAAAGTAAAATACATACATGTATTCTTTTCTTTTCTTTCTTTCTTTCATATCGAACATGCATTCCTTTCTTTCTTTCTTTCTTTCATATTGCATGTACTATAGACATTCAATCATTCATAATCATAAGCATACTTTCATATATAGAACATGCATTCTTTCTATCTTTCATATTGCATGTACTATAGGCATTCAATCATTCATAAACATAGGCATACTTTCATGGCATAATCATTAGCATAAATAGCAAGACATGGAAGGACCTTTCTTTTAACACATGTAAGTGAAGCAACCATCATGCTAGTTTCATCAATACATCATACTTATAACATGCTTGTCTTAATTAAGGCAATATGTTAGTTTAATCTTTCTTTTCTCATCTTAATACATGCTGGCCAAAACTTCATAGCAAGGATATCATAGCATAAGAGTCATATAATAATGAAAATAAAAACATACATTACATAAGAGGTCATTTAAAGTACACTGGTAGTCTAGACTTCACTAAACACTAGTTTAGGTACATGAATTGTACTTGAACATATTCTTAGCCTTTATTCTAGTAATTGGCCAAAATTCACAGTATGTATAACATGGTATAAAAGTTCATATAACATGTAAACAAAAACATATTTTACCATTAAGGTCATATACAAGCATAAAGGTAGTCTAGGCTTCATTAAACACTAGTTTAGGGGCATACTTTGTACTCGAACCTATTCTTAACCCCTATTCTTGTAATTTGTTGAAACTCACAGTAGGGATTTCATAGCATAATCATTCACCTAACATGGGAATAAAAGCATATTTTTCATAAGAATTCATTCACAAGTGCAAAAGTAATTTGTACTTCACCAAACACTAGTCTAGGTGTATGATCTAGAGTTCTACTTGGATTATCATGCATATGGGTACATGTAACATTTTTCTAAACATCAATACATAGAATGAAGCATGAGTTTAGGCTCAAACAACTTAGATAAGGTACTGACCCTAAGGTATAAATTATTTCCATCATGAAATAAAACACCCAATCACATGCATATCACTTGATTTAACCATAACTTCATGAAGGTCTATAAAAATCTGTTTTAAGGCATAATTTAAGGTCCCTTGGCCGAATGTTACAGCGGTCCCTTAGCATAGATTTCACAAAATTTCGTGGCCTAAAACATTTATATAGCAAGGAAACAATCATTCAAACAATAGCCTACTTCATGCATCAACATTTATCCATTTCATGACTTGGCCGAATTCTTCCAAGTCCTTTACGTCATGGAGGGCATTCAAACACCATGTATCCATCATATATTCATTACAAAAAGGTAGTAATAGTTTCATGAACTCTTCCTTTAAGTTTTGGACATAGAAAAGGGGGTACCCCTTTATGGCCAAAACTTCCCTCAAGGATTTCTTCCATTTTCTTTCACCCAACATCACAAGCAACATAAAAATCATAAAAAACACATAAAAAGCCATTATGTTGCAGGTGAGGGAGTCTTACCACTTATTCTTATGTTCCCAAAAGATCTCCAAATTTTGTAGAAGAAAAGATCTCTTAAACTCTAGCACTCCTCTTGTTCTTCTCTTCTTTTGGTCCGGTTTTCTCTAGGAGGTGAAGGACTTGAAAATGGTAGCAAGGGGACCAAGGATTTCGGTGAGGAAGAGGAGGAAGGAGAAGATTTTGGTGGAGAGAAAAGGGAATGGTTTCTTGGTCGAAATGCATTAGGCATTTCCTCCTCTTCATGGCCTTTTATGATGAGTAAAGAGGTAAGCACCTCTTTAATGGTGTCTCTTCATCTTCTTTGTGTCTCTTCATCTTCTTTCCCACTTATCTACAATTCCCCATCCTCTTCTAATAGCACTCCCTTACTAGGTGAATTGGTTAGTACATGCATGGTTGTAACATAGGTCCAAGGTTCAATCCTTGGTGCATGCACTTTGTTTTTATTTTATTTTATTTTTATTTTTATTTTTCCTTATTTCCGAAAATTCTCCTAAAATTCACCCATGATCATGCTAATATTCCTAATTAAAATCCATTTATATTTATATTAAATTCTACCTAAAATCCACTAATAACCATGGTACTAGAAAAGCTCATATAAGGCCCATTAGTACTTAGCTCTTCTATTTAAATGGCGAAATCATGGATAACTAGGCTAAAGTTCATACTAGTATCTCTAGGTTCCTCGAAACACTATCTAAACATGATCAATATTTTAAAGAAAATATTGAGAAGATTTTCTGGGTCGTTACAATCCCCCATACCTCGTGAATGTTCGTCCTCGAACTTAGAATAACTCCGGGTACTTGCGTCTCATCTCGTCCTCGCGTTCCCAGGTAGCTTCCTCCAACCTTTGGCTTTGCCATGGAACCTTGACTAAGGGTGCCTCCTTGTTCCTTAGCTTTTTATCTATCAGTTATGCAACTCTTAGATCCAAAATTTCTACATCTTTACGATTTCTAAGTACCATAATAACTGCTTCTACTCTTCGTGATATCATATCATTTTATTCGTTTTGCTACATCTCTATATTTAGGTGCTTCTAATACCTAACTATGATTTCATCTCAAACATCTTTTTCCATACGCGTTATAGCAAATCTTAGTAGCTTGACAACAATCTACATGGATTCTCTTGCAATTTGTTATTTTTTTCCCTCTAGCTCTACTTGTTTATCACTGTTTCTATTACTTATTGTCATAATTTTGTCTACTATTAAGCTGTACATGGAAGAATATAATTTAACGTATTCCTGGTTAATTTCAATTGCTACTTCAAACAAGACTCTAACTTTCACTTACTATGCACAAGTTTATCATCTATGCACCAACTTATCACTCCGAAGCTCTTCTCAATTAGCACTAATTTCAATGTCTCTGCTTCTCACATACATCTTTTATCTGTATAAACTAAACAAAAATTACAATTATTATTATATGATTCTCTTTTATTACATTCAGTATCATACTTCAAATCTACTCCTTGACAACATAATTACAGTTTATATAAGTACAACTTTTCTCCTTTCTACTCGAATCTCGTTACCCTTTTTCCAGAATTATTCTTACTTTATTAATCTTAGTTCTTTTATTATCTATTTTAATAATATATTCGTTTCTATGTAACATAACTTCTCAGAGTACATAAACTCATGTATCGCTTATCATATTACTTCCTATTCTAGTTATTTGAGCTACTTACTTTGTTTTAACTGACTAACCTATAATGCATACAGTCTCTATCAATTATACTAAAATTTCTCAATCAAATCCATATATTTAAACCCATTACCAGATAACTAGTCTTTGACTAATAATCTATGCTAACCTAAAAGCTAACTCGAAACACTTGTATCCAAGATTTTACTATTTAGTTTAAACTAAATATAACGTGCTAATCTCTTCAGTTTTTATCAACCTAAAACCATAAACAATTTTTTTTTTAGAATATTATGCGCTAAGCTTGCTTATTTAATTTTTGCTACTACATTTACTCTACTGTTTTTATGTCATCATGAAAAATAACTACTCACTTCAGTTAATTCATCATCTCATAATATAATGGACATCAAATCTACCTACTCTACTTTGTTTTCTCACATCTATCTATTTCCAGCCAAGTGACTTACATACACTAACTACTTTTATCTATCAGACCCTGCTCTTATCCAAATCTAATCCACCAGACAATGTAACTCAACCTAAAAGACAACATCTCTTCTTCTCAATCCATGTTAACAATTCTCTTACTACACAGTAATTCCTATTTATTTATCAAGTCATTCCTTTCCACTCAGAGTTTTCCATCAAGCAGTCAAAATTTAAAAATTCGATAACATTACTCATTTCTACTTTAACGATCGTCTCTTCTCCTTTTTTTTCTTCCATTTACATGTAAACTATACTTTTCTCTGCTCTTTCCATACCTACTCTAACTACCACACAATCTATCAAGAGATAAATACTATTATCTAGTACCTAATATAACTCTTCTATATCAATCGCGCTCTTCGCTTTATTAGTACTCTATCTTTCTGCTCTTCTAGATACTCACCGCTTCTTACTACCACTTCATAGCTGTTCATCGTCCACATATTAAATACGGTATTCTTTCGCAATTATAAGCCTAATCTCAAATTCTTTTCTCTTACCGTTTTAGTCTTGGTAGTCTCATTAATTCTGTTACTCTATCTTCTAGCCATGCTTTTCTTCATAAAAGACAAGTATGGATAATATACGTTATTGTTATTCCTACACCCATATTAAATTCTAAATTATTTAATTTCTATAAATAATAAGAAAATATCATTCATATTCACATATCTTGCAAGCACTTTCTATCATCCATCATAAGGTATCATTCCTACTTGCATATTCCAGCATCATAACATATCATCCATACTTGCATATCCTAGGATCGTAAGGTATCCTCCATACTCACATATTCTAGAATCATAAAATATCATCTATACTTACATATTCTTGAATCATAAAAGAACATAATAAAAGAACATAAGGTATACATAGAGGTACTTACTTGGAAGCTGTAGGAAGAAGGCTTGATGTGTGTGTAGTGAGATGGCAACTGCTCTGATACCATACTGTAACGCCCGCCCCTTACCGTTAGGCGGTGCATTACCTTTAACCCTTTTTTTTCTTACATACTTATATCATTGCGTATGAATCTAACATTGTAGCGGAAATAAAACATAACTAAAAGCATGTGCAACGATAAGGAAGTAATAACATCATATAACATCTAATAGCATCCATACTTAAATAACCTCCAAAAGAACTAGCAAGTATCATGCATAAAGTAGCAACATATGTCTTATTAGAAATAAGAACTAAGTCTATAGATGGCACTAAAGTGGATCGATCAGCCAAGTCACCACCACACACATTAGCCCTTCCTGCAGCTTCCCTTTCTTTAATAATTTCTATATTGATCTGCAACATAAGCAAACAAACTATAAGTATGAAAACTTAGTAAGCTCTTTCCTACTCACTAAATCCATACGTCACATGCATTTGAGAGACATATAATATCTTATGCATAGCATAAAAATACATAAGGCATATAAACATATAAAGGCATATAAACACATGAACATATGCTTTGCAAAAACATTTAGGATGCTCTTTGGAAAACATAATAAGTAATACTTTAACATAAGCATACATCATCTTTCTTTGGGGTCCCCGGCTTTGTACCCATTCTTTCTTTTGCGCGCATACCCCTATGTAGGATGCGAGGTAGCTAATCCCGACCTACAGGGGTCTACATTCTAGGCTTACTATCTTTCAGCCTAGGGACAGCTTCGGTAGTCCAGAACCGTGGATCTTTTCAAGATCCGGTACAAGCCAATCTTTAAAGTAAAATACATACATGCATTCTTTTCTTTTCTTTCTTTCTTTCATATCGAACATGCATTCCTTTCTTTCTTTCTTTCTTTCTTTCATATTGCATGTACTATAGACATTCAATCATTCATAATCATAAGCATACTTTCATATATAGAACATGCATTCTTTCTTTCTTTCATATTGCATGTACTATAGGCATTCAATCATTCATAAACATAGGCATACTTTCATGGCATAATCATTAGCATAAATAGCAAGACATGGAAGGACTTTCTTTTAACACATGTAAGTGATGCATCTATCATGCTAGTTTCATCAATACATCATACTTATAACATGCTTGTCTTAATTAAGGCAATATGTTAGTTTAATCTTTCTTTTCTCATCTTAATACATGCTGGCCAAAACTTCATAGCAAGGATATCATAGCATAAGAGTCATATAATCATGAAAATAAAAACATACATTACATAAGAGGTCATTTACAACTACACTGGTAGTCTAGACTTCACTAAACACTAGTTTAGGTGCATGAATTGTATTTGAACTTATTCTTAGCCTTTATTCTATTAATTGGCCAAAATTCACAGTATGTTTAACATGGTATAAAAGTTCATATAACATGTAAACAAAAACATATTTTACCATTAAGGTCATATACAAGCATAAAGGTAGTCTAGGCTTCATTAAATACTAATTTAGGGGCATGCTTTGTACTCGAACTTATTCTTAACCCCTATTCTTGTAATTTGTTGAAACTCACAGTAGGGATTTCATAGCATAATCATTCACCTAACATGGGAATAAAAGCATATTTTTCATAAGAATTCATTCACAAGTGCAAAAGTAGTTTGTACTTCACCAAACACTAGTCTAGGTGTATGATCTAGAGTTCTTCTTGGATTATCATGCATATGGGTACATGTAACATTTTTCTAAACATCAATACATAGAATGAAGCATGAGTTTAGGCTCAAACAACTTAGATAAGGTACTGACCCTAAGGTATAAATTATTTCCATCATGAAATATAACACCCAATCACATGCATATCACTTGATTTAACCATAACTTCATGTAGGTCTATAAAAATCTGTTTTAAGGCATAATTTAAGGTCCCTTGGCCAAATGTTACAGCGGTCCCTTAGCATAGATTTCACAAAATTTTGTGGCCTAAAACATTTATATAGCAAGGAAACAATCATTCAAACAATAGCCTACTTCATGCATCAACATTTATCCATTTCATGACTTGGCCGAATTCTTCCAAGTCCTTTACGTCATGGAGGGCATTCAAACACCATGTATCCATCATATATTCATTACAAAAAGGTAGTAAAAATTTCATGAACTCTTCCTTTAAGTTTTGGACATAGAAAAGGGGGTACCCCTTTATGGCCAAAACTTCCCTCAAGGATTTCTTCCATTTTCATTCACCCAACATCACAAACAACATAAAATTCATAATAAAACACATAAAAAGCCATTATGTTGCTGGTGAGGGAGTCTTACCACTTGTTCTTATGTTCCCAAAAGATCTCCAAATTTTGGAGAAGAAAAGACCTCTTAAACTCTAGCACTCCTCTTGTTCTTCTCTTCTTTTGGTCCAGTTTTCTCTAGGAGGTGAAGGACTTGAAAATGGTAGCAAGGGGACCAAGGATTTAGGTGAGGAAGAGGAGGAAGGAGAAGAGTTTGGTGGAGAGAAAAGGGAAAGGTTTCTTGGTCGAAATGCATTAGGCATTTCCTCCTCTTCATGGCCTTTTATGATGAGTAAAGAGGCAAGCACCTCTTTAATGGTGCCTCTTCATCTTTTTTGTGTCTCTTCATCTTCTTTCCCACTTATCTACAATTCCCCATCCTCTTCTAATAGCACTCCCTTACTAGGTGAATTGGTTAGTACATGCATGGTTGTAACATAGGTCCAAGGTTCAATCCTTGGTGCATGCACATTGTTTTTATTTTATTTTTATTTTTCCTTATTTCCGAAAATCCCCCTAAAATTCACCCATGATCATGCTAATATTCCTAATTAAAATCTATTTATATTTATATTAAATTCTACCTAAAATCTACTAATAACCATGGTACTAGAAAAGCACATATAAGGTCCATTAGTACTTAGCTTTTCTATTTAAATGGGGAAATCATGGATAACTAGGCTAAAGTTCATACTAGTATCTCTAGGTTCCTCGAAACACTATCTAAACATGATCAATATTTTAAAGAAAATATTAAGAAGATTTTCTGGGTCGTTACATCCGTGGTAGAATCTGCTACAGTGTCTTGCTTGGAACTCTTCCAACTTATTGCGCCTCCATTCAAAGTAAATACGTATCCAGACAGAGATTTGGAGTCATCCTTATCTGTCTGGAAACTGGCATCTGAATACCCACGTATTACCATATCTCCTTCTCCATATATTAGGAACATATCCTTAGTTCTTCTTAAGTACTTAAGGATTGTCTTGACAGCCGCCCAATGATCCACTCCTGGATCAGACTGGTATCTGCTCGTGATGCTCAGAGAATACGATACATTGGGCCTAGTACATAACATAGCATACATGATAGATCCTATCGCGGATGCATAAGGAATCTTATTCATGCAAATCCTCTCGTCTTCTGTGTGCGGACACATAGACTTTGAAAGGTTGATCCCATGCCTGATGGGAAGGTAACCTTTCTTGGATTCCGACATGCTAAACCTTTTTAGCACTCAGTCTATATATGTAGACTGCGAAAGACCAAGCAACCGTTTTGATCTATCTCTATAGATTCTAATCCCAAGAATATAAGTTGCTTCACCCAGGTCTTTCATGGAGAAAGTTTTGGATAACCAAATTTTAACTATCTGTAAGACTGATATATCATTTCCTATAAGTAATATGTCATCGACATATAATACTAGGAATACGACTGCACTCCCACTAACCTTCTTGTACACACAAGGTTCATCAGGATTTTGTGAGAAATCAAACTCTTTGATTGTCTCATCAAAGCGGATGTTCCAGCTCCTAGATGCTTGCTTCAGTCCATATATGGATCGTCGAAGCTTGCATACTTTGGTTTTGTCAACTGATGTGAAACCTTCCGGTTGTATCATGTATACATCCTCAAGCAGGTTTCGATTAAGGAAAGCTATTTTCACATCCATTTGCCATATCTCATAATCATAATGAGCTGCTATGGCCAGGAGCATCCGAATGGATTTATGCATAGCTACTGGCGAATAGGTTTCGTCATAATCAATTCCTTATTTTTGACGATATCTTTTTGCCACTAATCTAGCCTTAAAGGTAACAACATTACCTTCCATGTCGGTTTTCTTCTTGAAAACTCACTTGCACCGTATGGGTTTAATCCCTTCAGGTGGGTTAACCAAGTCCCATACTTGATTTTCATACATGGAATCCATTTCCGACTTCATGGCTTCAAGCCATTTGTCCCTTTCTGAACTTTTCAGAACATCTTCATAACTGATAGGTTCATCATCACTTATGAGTAACACGTCATTCGATTCACTTATGAGAAATCCGTATCTCTCTGGAATATTGCGTGTCCTATCACACCTACAAAGAGGTGGTGTTGTTTTAGGTTCAACTGATAGCTCATCATTATGAGTTATTGGTTATGGGTCTAGACTAGGTGTCTCTTTAATGTCTATTGGAGTTTCTTGAACTTCATCAAGTTCAATGCCACTCCCACTGTTTTCTTGTAAAATAAATTCTTTTTTCAGAAATACAGCATGCCTTGAAATAAACACCTTTTGTTCCAAGGGATGATAGAATTGGTAACCCTTTGTTTCCTTAGGGTATCCAATAAATAAACATTTATCGGACTTAGCATCCAATTTATCTGATACAGTCCGCTTCACATAAGCAGGACAACCCCATATCTTAAGGTGTGTTAAGTGAGGTTTCTTACTATTCCACGTCTCGTATGGAGTAGTAGAGACTACCTTGGTCGAGACTCTGTTTAGCAAGTAAACAGTTGTCTTAAGTGCATAGCCCCAAAAGGATTTTGGAAGAGTTCCATGATTCATCATGGATCTAACCATGTCCATTAAGGTTCGGTTACGCCTCTCAGATACACCATTATGCTATGGTGTATACGGCGGAGTCCATTGAGATAATATCCCATTGTCCCTAAGATAATCTTGAAACTCTTGACTTAAGTATTCACCACCCCGATCGGATTGAAGTATCTTAATACTTTTGCCAAGCTATTTCTCTACTTCATTTCTGAACTCTTTGAATTTCTCAAAAGCTTCAGATTTGTGTTTCATCAAGAACACATACCCTAATCGTGAGTGACCATCGATAAAGGTAATGAAGTAGCTATAGCCTCCTTGTGCAAGAGTTGATGTTGGTCCACATACATCAGTATGTATTTGTTAGTGATATGAGAGAAATGTCCTAAGGCAATCGCCTTATCATTGTAAAACATTTATATTAATAAATGATAATTCACTATTTGAGTATACATGCTTGTGTATTTGATTGGGATCTTAAACTCATCTACTGAATGTCCGCAATACAACTCACAGCATAAGAGAATTTGTGATGAGATCACAACTTGTGATTATCTCTAAATGCGCAAATGTGAAGTATTGAAAATATCCCTAGTCGATGAATTGATAAAAACGGACACTATCAATTCTGTTGAGACTAGCATGGGTTATTCTCTAATCAGCTGATTCTCACTGGCTGGTGGCATTGGGATGTCCGGAGATAAACATGGATGCTAGTTAAGGGAACTAGTTCATTGGAGTGACTAGCTGTAAGACTTCATATGGGAATCTACATATAGATATGTCAATGAAGATCTTACTGCGGCTTAAGTGCGATGTTCCTTTGACTTGCGGTGTTCAATTCATCTTGGTCATGGAGACTTATACTTTGACATCTTAAGCAAGCATCTCCAAGGAGGTGTGGACCCAGGATGATTGGGTATAATCCAAAGTGCCCGAAGATGTTTGAACAGCCTACAAAGGATTCACCACTCCTTGCGAGGAGATGTATACCCAGGCCTATCGTCGGATTGTTACTCAAAGCCTCTGGCCAGAGCATATCATGTTTAGAGTGAGACTCTCTAAAATACATGAGAGTAATTAGAAATCCAAAGGACGAGTAAGACATTACTTGGGCTAGGTGTGACGTAGTCAGCCTAGTGGGGACTGACACCATTGACCGTGTCCTGAACCAAGTGGGTATAAGGTGGTGAAGGGAATGGGGCACGATTCATTAGAGCTGCTGAAGGGTTTCAGAATAATTTCTTCTGAGGTCAAACCGTTGATCTTTCGATTAATTGGGGATCATGATGTACTACTAGGTGCCACTCATGATCGTTCTATAATTAGTTAATTATAGACGGCCAACATAAATCGAAAGCCTATTTAGTCACACGCACTACGAGTAATCCGAGGGATTTAAAACGAGTTGAAAATTGGATTTTCTGATCAAGAGAAATAAGTCGAATCTGAGTTAATCAGAGGCGCAATGGAAACTAAAATGGCTAAGTCTTTTGAAGGCTTTTTGGGCGAATTAAATGAGTTTAATTCGCGATCGGTTCGGGTCGGTTTTGGCCGGCCAAAGAGGGTATTAACCCTCCTTGTGGCGGCCGGCCATTAAAGGGAATTAAATCAATTTATTTGGTTTAATTAATAATATAAATCTAGTGCGATTTATTTTATAAATTATGGATAAATAAATTTAAGCATATTAAATGGAAGGTGTTGGCCTTAATATTTTGCAAGGGGTTTTGGGTCTCATCCATTCTTTTCTAAGCACATTCAGGATATATAATTATGTCATGTACTAACGATTTCCTTAATAAAGTATGTATGTGACTTAATTTATCAAGTCTCATTAATTGAATTAGGAACCGGATTTCCTAATTCTAATTTCATACTTTATTCAAGGAATTGTTTTGGAAAACAATTTCCTAAATTGTAATAATCAATTTCGGAAATAATATGTTTATGACTTTGATTTCTCTAAATCAAATCTTACTAAATTATGAGACAGATTCCCTTAATTCAACCACATATTATTTTCATGAAAATCTCATTTAAGAAAACTCTATAGGAAACCATTTTCCTAATTAATTTTGGAGACAATAATATGTAAGAGCATCACCTCTTAAATCAAATAAGAAAATTATCGTTTGAGAATCACCTCAAAATTTCCAAGATTTGATTACATATTTTATTTATGGATTTATTAATTATAACAAATTATTTTCTTTGGGTGGCTCCCCGAGGCTCAGATACCCAAAAAAAGGAATTTGTTGTAAATCTAATTTGGCCCGCTCCCCGAGGCGTAACCAAATTAAACATGACAATTTTATTCAAAATGGGAAATTAAATTACAATAACTAACTTTAAATTGGACGGCTCCCCGAGGCTCAATCCAAAATAAATAATTTTGTTAATAATTTAAAACCAATTCGAATTTAATTGTCAATTAATGATCCATAAATTTGTCTAGACTTTCTTGAAAGAAAGTGTCCAAAATTGCGAGATTTCATAATAGGTTTTCAGAATAATTGTATGTTTCTGGTACAAAGAAGACTTACATATTTCCAAAATTGGAAAATTTTCAAAATAAGAAATTTCCAAAATTGAAAAGTTTCCAAAAATGATAAGTTTTCACAATTATCATAAAATTCAAGAAACTAGGATATTTCAAAAGTTTGCAAAATTTCATGAGGATTTCCAAACTTTGAAATTCCTAAATCTAAAATTTATCATAATTGGAAAGTTTCCATAATTGAAAAATTTTCCAAAATTGAGATCATGACAAAGTTTTCCACAAAACAATTATATGATTATGTCGAACACTAACCGGCTCTGATACCACTGTTGGGACCGGGTGCATGTTGACATAGATGCGGGTTCGTAATTTTAAATTTAATTACGTGCAGCGGAAGGTTTAGCATAAATAATTTCTCAAATTTTTTTAACCACGTATCTAGCATGCAACCTTATGTTGTGGAGACATGATCATACATTTAAAATTTTGCAGAAAGTAAACTAATTTACTTAATACCTCGCGTAACTCGTAGAAAGGGATGAGATCCAACCGTAGCGTCCCTTGGAAGCTCCGCCTCTATTCGCGTCCACGCCGAGTTTTCTTCTGGATGACTTCGCAAAGCCACGAGTTTCGTGTCGACAAGAACTACTAGATTCTCCAAAGGCACAACAAGAATACCAAGAGAGAGATGAAAAACTAACCACCAAACGAAGAACGGAATCATGATTCTGGGAGGAAGGAAGGAGTCGCGCCCGCTTCTTCTTCTTCTTCGGCTTCTTCTTGGTGGCGGAAGCTCACGGCAAAGGGGGAGGGCTCTAGGGCCGGCGGCACTAGAAGGGGGAGAGGGAGAGAAGGAGAGGGAGAGAGGCTAGGCAAGAATCCTTCATCTCTTGGATTAAGAATCAAGCCTTGCCTTGGTTCCTTTATATAGTAGCCTCTCAATCGCCAAGTCTCCTTTTTATGGAATAAATTTTCATAAGAAATTTATCATATAAATTTTTCTATGAATTATTCCATCATGCCAAATTTATATCATAATTTAATTTATAATAAAAACAACCATGTCTCCCTTTTCTTTTGGAAAGAAATTTCTTTATATAAATTTCTTTATATAAATAAATCAATCTATTATTGATTTTATAAAATAAATCAATCCATGGTTCATTTTAATTTCCATGAAAAATAAATCCCTTTATATAAATTTCATTATATAAATTTCTTTATCCATAATTTTATAAAACAAACAACGCTTGGTTTATTTTATAATTTGAACCAAACAATTTGGTTCTCCCCTTTTATTGTGGCCGGCCAAACAAAGAGGGTGGGGACCCTCTTTGGCCGGCCAAACCCAAGCCTTGACCTCACGAATTAAACTCATTTAATTCGTCCAATAAGTCTTCAAAAGACTTAGCCATTTTATGCTTCCGATGCGTCTCTGATAAATTCAGATTCGACTTATCTCTCTTGATCGGAAAATCCAATTTTCAACTCATTTTAAATCCCTCGGATCACTCGTACTGCATGTGACAAAATAGGCTTTCGATTTATGTTGGCCGTCTATAATCATCCAATTATAGAACGATCATGTGGCACCTAGTAATACATCATGATCCCCAATTAATCGAAAGATCAACGGTTGACCTCAGAAATAATTCTGAAACCCTTCAGCAGCTTTAATGAATCGTGCCTCATTCCCTTCACCATCTTATACCCACTTGGTTCAGGATACGGTCTATGTGTGTCAGTCCCCACTAGGCTGACTACGTCACACCTAGCCCAAGTAATGTCTTTCTCGTCCAACGGATTCTAATTACTCTCATATATTTAAGAGATTCATACTCTGAACATGTCATGCTCTGGACAGAGACTTCGAGTAACAATCCGACGATAGGCCTTGGGTATACATCTCCTCGCAAGGAGTGGTGAATCCTTTATAGGTTGTTCAAACATCTTCGGGCACTTCGGCTTATACCCAACCATCCTGGGTCCACACCTCCTTGGAGATGCTTGCTTAAGATGTCAAAGTATAAGTCTCCATGACCAAGATGACTTGAATACCGCAAGTCAAAGGAACAACGCACTTAAGCTGCAGTAAGAACTTCATTGACATATCTATATATAGATTACCATATGAAGTTTTACAGCTAGTCACTCCAATGAACTAGTTCCCTTAACTAGCATTCATGTTTATCTCCGGACATCCCAATGTCACCAGCCAGTGAGAATCAGCTGATTAGAGAATAACCCATGCTAGTCTCAACACAATTGATAGTGTCCGTATTTATCAATTCATCGACTAGGGACAATTTCAATACTTCACAATTGCACATGTAGAGATTATCACTAGTTGTGAATTCATCACAAATTCTCTCATGTTGTGAATTGTATTGCGGACATTCAGTAAATGAGTTTAAGATCTCAATCAAATACACGAACATGTATACTCAAATAGTGAATATTCATTTAATAATGTAAATGATTACAATCATAAGACGATTGCCTTAGGACACTTCTCTCATGTTACTAACATCTACTTCATCAAGTAAAGAGGAGGAATTAAGTGAAAGATCATCAACCTCCTTAAGAGAAGAAGGGGAAGAGGTCACCACCACCTCAAGGATTGAGGGGGAGGAGAGACCCACTTCAATGCCGGATCAAGAGGAAGCATCCACTTCATCAAAGGTTGAAGAAGAAGCTTCTACCTCCACCAAATCGAAATCGAAGGACCATATCTCATGCTTTGGTTGCAACGAAAAGGGGCACTATATGGACAAGTGCCCGAAAGGTAAAATGAAGGTAAGATCTAAATCTATTTCAAATTCTTTTAAATCTAATGTGGGGTGTAGGATTGGAGAAGCTCAAGAGAAGAGGAAGAAAATCTGATGCTTCACATGTGGAGAGTTAGGGCACTACCACACCAAGTGTCCAAGGAAGAAAGAGCTCAAGAAAATGGGGCACTTGAAGAGTTGGGAGAAAGAAGAAAGGAGGAAGAGAAGCTCACAACAAGGAAGGACTACAAGGGTAAGGGAGGTAATCCCTAATCTTAAATTTAAATGTAATTCAAATTTGAATTCCTCCTTGCATGATAACAGTAGAATTAATCATTCATCCGTGCATGCTAGAATTAATGAGAAATGCTTGATGGTGCATAATTTTGGATTTAGATACAATGATAGGACTAGGGATAACAAGATAGATCATAACCCTATAAAAAGCATGCATCATGAATCCAAGACCTCTAGACCTAAGGATCGAGGCACTGGTCCCAAGAAGGGGAGGAATGTGCCTAGGAACATGGGTAGGTCTAGGAATATTCAAAGTGGACCTATGGACTCTAAGGTTAAAGGTCTAGAAAGGGAAAATTAAGCCTTGAGGGCAAGACTTGATAAATTAGAGAAAACCCAAGAGAGATTCACGGTTGGATCTAAGGGTTTGGATATGATGTTGGGTGGCCTAAACCGCACCAATGATAGATCGGGTCTAGGATACCGATCTAAGGTCTCCCATGCCAAGGGAAAGAGATATGCTAGGATATCATATTATTATGGCAAGAAGAGGGAGTCCAAAAATGGCAAGGGGATGCCATTTAAAGGGAAACAGAAGGACTTAACCAAAGATGAGGTGTCTACGGTTAAGAGTGTCAAGTTTGTAGGCCAAGAGTCACCGGTGAACACCGATGTGACCTAGTGATGGTTGAGTAACCTAGGGAGGTGGCTAGGGCTAAGAGCTCAAGGGGGAGCTCTAGAAGCCTTTGGGATATATGGTGAATGGATCTTTGGAGGGTTCCTCCTAGAGGTCTAGATGGACCATGGAGTGTGCTAATGGAATTGGAGACGAGCTTGAGTCTCAATTCTTGGATTTTGGCATAGTGTTTTTGAGTTTCATGCATAGAAATATGGCATTGGGGTCATATTGCATGAAAATTGGTTTTTGGTGTGTAATTGCCATGTAATCAATGTTGGGAATGCATTGTGAATTGGTATGGGCAGAGACATCATGGGGAAACCAAAACTAGGACTTTTGGTTAAAGTTTGAGTGAACCTTTTTGCTAGTTTTTGGGGTTTGTGTCAAACATGGGAATGGTGATAGATACATTTTGGATTATATTTTTCACAAGTAGATATGGGCACCACAAACCTCTCCACAAAATTTGGGAATTTTTGGTGATTTGTGGAATTTCTGGCGCATATCTGAATTTCGTCAGAAATGCTGAAATTCTGGTTTTTAGAGTATCAGTCGATTGCCCTGGGGGCAGTCGACTAGTCAAGGCTAATTTTTGTATCAGCAGCTGGTTTCGGGTCAAATGATGAAAAACAAGTGTATGGTGGGCTAGTACACATTGTTTATGGTCATTGGGGATTAAAAGAATCGATAATTGGGATATTATTGGGTTCTTTTTGATGTTAGGCAAAGGTGGAGAAGTGTTGGGTTTAAATTGGAAAACCAAACACACCTTTGCTAGAAACCCTAGGTTTAGGGGAGCTAAGATTAAGGGAGAGCATGGTTGCTCCATTCTTGGCGTAAGGGGAACCTTGGAGAGGTTCTTAAAAAGCCTTTGTAAGTCTAATGTAGGGGGAGCTTTAGAAAAGCTTTAAAAAGCCCATGTTGAAAAGTCCTAGGTTGGAGGGCTAGGTGTGTAAAAATTCCTAACTTGAAGGGTTAGATGTAGAATGCCCTGGGATAGGATCTATGTATGCATTGTATATGCATTTATTTAGCATGGTTTTCCCTATTAACTACTATTTTGCTTTCCTTAACTTAAATGTATTGACAAATATCAAAATGGGAGAGATTGTTGAGGCAATCTGTGGTCCGGAGTGACCAAGTGTTTTGATGTTTGGGAAAAGGGTTTATGTTAGGGTTACCCTTGTGTTATTATATGTGTATGTTGAGTGTGCAGGTTGTATAGGTTACACATATAGACTTAACTGGACGGCCTCGGTACGATGAAGGGTGGCATGGAGACAAGCTAGAGGCTTGTGTGCACCCGAGGGACCTTGGAGAGCAAGGGACAATGAGATGATGGGTGCGGACTTCGAGGTATACGTGAAGGATGGCATGGTGGCAAGCTGGAGGCTTGCGTGCATCCGAGGGGCGGGAGGCGAAGATGAAGAGGGCGTGAAGGCAATAGTCGAGGCTGCGGATGAGGAGTCAGTCGAGTCGTGAGGGTACGAGTGTTGTGTGATTGTACTCTGAGGATCCTAGGGGTCGAGTGCTGAGAGAAGTGTACTCGAGAAGGAAAACCCTAGGTGTGTTAGTGTGGCAGTTGACTGCCTGGTAGGCAGTCGACTAATAAAACTCACAGAATGATTTCGGGCCTATACCAGTCGACTGGTAAAATGGCAGTCGACTGGTAACCCCGAAAACTAGTCGTTGGGCTAGCTGTTGGCTAGCAATTAAGGCTAGACCAGTAGATTGGTAAATTGGCAATCAACTGGTGGCGAGGGTTTCAACCCGAGTCCTATTTAAAGAGGACTTCATCGTGGCTGAGATTCTTGACGAAACTCGCTTGGGTAAAGTGAGTTAGTAGTCTTTTGTGCCCAGATATTGTCAAAGAGATTGTGGCGACGTTTCTCCACCCACAAGGAGCGACGAGGGCTAGCCGGAGGTTATCCGGGGATTGATCCACCGACGGATTCATGGATTAGTCACCCGTCCGGGGTGGATACCAAGTAAATCATCGTTGTTAGCATTCGTTAGTTTTGTTTTATTATTTTATTGTATATTCCATTGCGCAAACTAACCGTGTAGGTAGAAGAGGTTCGAAGAAACGCTATTCACCCCCTCTAGCGTACGGAAACGATCCTAAAATTTCCACTGCGATTTTAAATGTTATTACCTATAGATTCGAACATGCCCCATGGTCAGTCGACTGATAAACTAAATAGAAAGATCAATCGACTAGTGGGGAACCAGTCGACTGCTGTATTGAATATCCTAGTTGTTGGGACCGGGTGCATGTCGACAAGGATACGAGTTCGTAAAATTTAAAATTTTTACGTGCAGCGGAAGAGTTTGCATAAAATAATTTCCTAAATTATTTTAACTTCGTATCTAGCATGCAACCTTATAGTGTATCGACATAATCATAAAATAAAAGTTTGCGAAAAGTAAACTAATTTACCAAGTACCTCGCGTAACTCGAAGTAAGGGACGAGATCCAACCGTAGCGTCCCTTGGAAGCTTCGCCTCTATTCGCGTCCACGCCGAGTTCTCTTCGGGATGACTTCGCAAAGTCACGAGTTTTGTGCCGATGAGAACTACTAGATTCTCAGAAGGCACAACTAGAAGAACAAGAGAGAGATTAGGAAACTAACCAATGAAGCAACGGAATCGAATTCCGAGAAGAGAGGAGTCGCTATCCGCTTCTTCTTCTTCGTGTTCGGGTTCTCCTCCTTCTTGATTGCTCACGCCAACTTCACCTTGGAAGTTGGTTGGGTGCGCCGGCCCTAATCTACAAGGGTGGGCGCCGGCCCTAGGCAAGAGAGGGAGAGGGAGAGGGAGAAGAGAAGAGATTAAGAGAGAGAGGGAGAGCTCTATGATAAGTTGAGTTAGGAATAAGGGCTAGCCTTTGGTTCCTTTATATAGTAGCAACTCCTTTGCTAAGTCTCCCTCTAAACTGAATTAACGGAATTAACGGAATTAGTTATAAGAAATTTATCTCATAAATTTTCTTATTAATTATTCCATTTAAACCGAGTCTTTATTATAAACCAATTTATAATAAAACAAATTAATTATCATAAGAAAATTTATCCTATAAATTCTCTTATGAATTTTATTATAACTAACTTTATAATAAAACTAATTAATTATCATAAGAAATTTATCTTATAAATTCTTATGAATTATTCCGTTTAAACCAAGTTTTATTATAACTAATTTATAATAAAACAAATTCTTCTTCTCTTTAAATTATAGAATAAATTTTATAAGAAATTTATAAACTTTCTTATTATGGAAAAATCAATTCATAAATGATTTTATAAAATTAAAATAAACCCAATTCATGGATTATTTTAATCTTCCATAAAAGAATAAATTTCTATAAATTTATTTATATAAATTTTTTTATACAAATTTATTTATCTATAATTTATAAAATAAATCGCGCTGGATTTATCATATTAATTAAACCAATTAAATTGGTTTTTCTCCCTTTAATGGCGGCCACCCAAGGAGGGTTAATACCCTCTTTGGCCGGCCAAAATCGACCCGAACCGATCGCGAATTAAACTCATTTAATTCGCCCAAAAAGTCTTCAAAAGACTTAGCCATTTTTAGCTTCCATTGCGCCTCTGACTAACTCAGATTCGACTTATTTCTCTTGATCGGAAAATCCAATTTTCAACTCGTTTTAAATCCCTCGGATTACTCGTAGTGCGTGTGACTAAATAGGCTTTCGATTTATGTTGGCCGTCTATAATCAACAAATTATAGAACGATCATGAGTGGCACCTAGTAGTACATCATGATCCCCAATTAATCGAAAGATCAACGGTTTGACCCCAGAAGAAATTATTCTGAAACCCTTCAGCAGCTCTAATGAATCGTGCCCCATTCCCTTCACCACCTTATACCCACTTGGTTCAGGACACGGTCAATGGTGTCAGTCCCCACTAGGCTGACTACGTCACACCTAGCCCAAGTAGTGTCTTTCTCGTCCTTTGGATTTCTAATTACTCTCATGTATTTCAGAGACTCTCACTCTAAACATGATATGCTCTGGCCAGAGGCTTTGAGTAACAATCCGACGATAGGCCTGGGTATACATCTCCTCGCAAGGAGTGGTGAATCCTTTGTAGGCTGTTCAAACATCTTCGGGCACTTCGGCTTATACCCGATCATCCTGGGTCCACACCTCCTTGGAGATGCTTGCTTAAGATGTCAAAGTATAAGTCTCCATGACCAAGATGACTTGAACACCGCAAGTCAAAGGAACATCGCACTTAAGCCGCAGTAAGATCTTCATTGACATATCTACATGTAGATTCCCATATGAAGTCTTACAACTAGTCACTCCAATGAACTAGTTCCCTTAACTAGCATCCATGTTTATCTCCGGACATCCCAATGTCACCAGCCAGTGAGAATCAGCTGATTAGAGAATAACCCATGCTAGTCTCAACAGAATTGATAGTGTCCGTTTTTATCAATTCATCGACTAGGGATATTTTCAATACTTCACATTTGCGCATTTAGAGATAATCACTAGTTGTGATCTCATCACAAATTCTCTTATGCTGTGAGTTGTATTGCGGACATTCAGTAGATGAGTTTAAGATCCCAATCAAATACACAAGCATGTATACTCAAATAGTGAATTATCATTTATTAATATAAATGTTTTACAATCATAAGGCGATTGCCTTAGGACACTTCTCTCATATCACTAACAAACTCCCACTTGGCCTAATGCCAATCGCTACGGTATCCAATACCACAGGCTCTAACATGACCCTCAAACTTGCTTTGAGGCAAGGCCTTAGTTAAAGGATCCGCTATATTCCTTTCAGTGGGAACTCTCTCAATTTGTATGTCATTCCTACTTATAATCTCTCTGATCAGATGATAGCGGCGAAGCACGTGTTTGGATCGCTGATGAGACCTTGGTTCCTTTGCTTGTGCAATAGCTCCATTGTTGTCGCAGTAAACCGGCACTGCATCATCAATGGTTGGAACCACACCAAGTTCGGAGACAAACTTCTTGATCCAGACTGCTTCCTTTGCTGCTTCCGAAGCTGCGATATATTCCGCTTCCGTGGTGGAATCCGCTACGGTGTCTTGTTTGGAACTTTTCCAACTTACTGCGCCTCCATTCAAAGTAAATACGTATCCAGACTACGATTTGGAGTCATCCTTATCTGTCTGGAAACTGGCATCTGTATACCCACGTATTACCAAATCTCCTTCTCCATATATTAGGAACACATCCTTAGTTCTTCTTAAGTACTTAAGGATTGTCTTAACAGCCGCCCAGTGATCCATTCCTGGATCCGACTGGTATCTGCTTGTGACGCTCAAAGCATACGATACATCAGGCCTAGTACATAACATAGCATACATGATAGATCCTATCGCGGATGCATAGGGAATCTTATTCATGCAAATCCTCTCGTCTTCTGTGCGCGGACACATAGACTTTGAAAGGTTGATCCCATGCCTAATGGGAAGGTAACCTTTCTTGGATTCCGACATGCTAAACCTTTTTAGCACTCGGTCTATATATGTAGACTGCGAAAGACCGAGCAACCGTTTTGATCTATCTCTATAGATTCTAATCCCAAGGATGTAGGTTGCTTCTCCCAGGTCTTTCAAGGAGAAAGTTTTGGATAACCAAATTTTAACTGTCTGTAAGATTGAAATATCGTTTCCTATGAGTAAGATGTCGTCGACATATAATACTAGGAATACGATTGCACTCCCACTAACCTTCTTGTACACACATGTTTCGTCAGGATTTTGTGAGAAATCAAACTTTTTGATTGTCTCATCAAAACGGATATTCCAGCTCCTAGATGCTTGCTTTAGTCCATATATGGATCGTCGAAGCTTGCATACCTTGGTTTTATCAACCGATGTGAAACCTTCAGGCTGTATCATGTATACGTCCTCAAGCAAGTTTCCGTTAAGGAAAGTTGTTTTCACATCCATTTGCCATATCTCATAATCATAATGAGCTGCTATGGCTAGGAGCATCCGAATGGATTTAAGCATAGCTACTGGCGAATAGGTTTCGTCATAATCAATTCCTTGTTTCTGACGATATCCATTTGCCACTAATCTAGCCTTAAAGGTAACAACATTACCTTCCATGTCGGTTTTCTTCTTGAAAACCCACTTGCACC
>JAGFNQ010001928.1:0-48746 GCA_024364735.1 Boesenbergia rotunda | reverse complement strand
AAAGGATTTCCGCATTCTTAGTCGTGCATTAGAGTCAAGAAGTAAAGAAAGTAACGATCCGTCTAAGGCAGAGAAGGCGGGTCGCTACAAATATCGTCACCATCTCTCCGTAGAAATAGTGTAGGGTCTATTTGGCCTATAACGAAGCCCTTCTCAATTAGGAACGTTGACAACCGCTCATACCAAGCCCGGGGTGCTTGTTTAAGGCCATAAAGTGCCTTTTTGAGCTTGAACACGTGGTTTGGAAATTCGGAACTCTCAAACCCCAGTGGTTGTTCGACATAGACCTCTTATCTTATTAGACCATTTAGAAAGTCCGATTTGACGTCCATTTGATATAATTTGAAGCCACGATGTGCTGCAAATGCAAGCATCAATCGAATGGACTCTAATCGTGCCACGGGAGCATAGGTCTCATCATAATCAAGGCCTTCAACTTGACTATAGCCCTTGGCTACTAAGCGTGCCTTGTTTCTAATGATTTCTCCCTTATGGTTCAATTTGTTCTTAAAGACCCATTTACTTCCAATGATGGTGGTCTTCTTAGGTCTAGGGACTAAGTCCCAAACTTGACTCCTTTCGAATTGACCTAGTTCATCTTGCATTGCGATAATCCAATCGGGATCATTTAATGCTTCATCAATTTTGCTAGGTTCAATTTTGGAAATTAGGGCAACTTCATTAGCCTCATTCCGCAAGAATGATCTAGTTCTAACCCCATGATGGATGTCTCCAACAATTTGGTCTTGGGGATGACTAGAAGCTAATCTAGTTTGCCTTGGTGTTAGTGGTGCTTCATGAATAGGTTCACTAGACACAAGTTCAGCCTCAGGATCCGGCTGATCAATGAGTTGTCTAGGTTCGCCGTCATCAGATTCATCACCATCAACAACATTTGGACTTTCATTCAAACTTAGTCTCCTAAGTTCGAATTGGACTCCATCTTCTGGTTGACCATTGACTTTTGGAATTTCTTCAAAGACAACATCAGAAGATTCTTCAACTAGTCTAGACTTCTTGTTATAGACTCGATAGGCTATACTAATGAGGGAGTACCCGACTAGTATCCCTTCATCAGCCTTTGCCGTGAACTTTCCAAGATGATCCTTGGTGTTTAGAATGAACACCTTACAACCAAACACTCAAAGGTGTTTAACCGTAGGTGGTTTTCCAAACCAAAGTTCATGGGGAGTCTTTCCTAAAAACCTATGAATGAGGACCCGGTTTTGCACATAGCAAGCTGTATTTACAGCTTCATCCCATAAGTAGCTCGAGAGTGAGTACTCATTAAGCATGCTTCGTGCTGCCTCTTGTAGAACACGGTTCTTCCTCTCTACAACACCATTTTGTTTTAGTGTTCTAGGAGTAGAGAACTCATGTCTATAACCCCTTTCTTGACAAAATTCCAAAAACCTTTGATTTTGAAATTCACCTCCATGATCACTTCTAATTGTCTTAATTGTTAATGATTTTTTATTTTCTACCCTCCTACAAAAAGAAATGAAAATATCTAAGGTTTGGTCCTTATATTTTAAAAAGTAAGACCATGTATATCTAGTGAAATAATCAATGATCACAAAACAATATCTACTTCCATTCAATGATATGATCGTACTACAATCAAATAGATCTATGTAAAGTAAATCTAATGCAGTAGAAGTACTTACAGTGCTTTTATCTTTATGTGCAGATTTTGTTTGCTTACCCATTTGACATGCATCACAAAGTTTGTCTTTTTCATACTTGATGCTTGGTAAGCCACGAACTAACCCCTTGTTGGCCAACTTCCGGATGTTCTTCATGTTCACATGTGCTAGCCTCCGATGCCAAAGGGTGGACTCATCTTCTTTGACATGAAACACTTAGCAGAAACATTAGTAGCACTTTTAAATTAAACTTGATAAATATTGTCTACTCTTGTTCCTACTAGTACCGTGTCCAAGGTGTCATGTTGTCTAACTAGACATTGACTTGGTTGGAAATCAATTGTGTAACCCGTGTCACACAATTGACTCACACTTAGGAGATTAAATTTCATCCCCTTGACTAGAAGGACATTTGAGATTCTAAGACATTCGGATATTTGAATGTCTCCTATTCCTATGACCTTAAGACTACCATTGTTACCAAATGATACATTACCTCTACTTTTCTTGTGAAGTGTGGTAAACAATGATCTATCCTCGGTCATGTCTTCGGAGCATCCACTATCAACGAACCAAGTCGATAGATGCTCCCCCTCAATCATAACCTACACAATTCGAAAAATAGAAGTTTTAGGTACCCAAACCTTGGGACCTAAAGCATCAACTAAACAAGACTTAGGCACCCATGCCTTGACAACTTTCTTTTGAATTCTAGGTGTTCTAGATTGTCTCATATCAGTCCTAGACATGAGAAACACAAATGAGGGTTCCTTAGGACGGTAACCAATACCGGCCCTATTGTAGACCGCCCTTTGGGCATTTAAGATCATGTCTAGGGTCTTAGAGCTAGTTGAGAACTTCTCAAGAATATTCTTGAGTTTCTCAACTTCACTATTCAAAAATTTGTTCTCTTCTTCTAACAAGTCATCATGCAAATCATCTACTTCCTCAACCTTAGAGGATTTTAAGTTTTCAACTTCAAGTTTCAAAGACTTAATCTCATCCTCTAGCAATTCAACATGCAAATCATCAATGTTATCATCCCTAGATAATTTCAATTGATCAATTTCTAATGCAATGTTTTAACCTTATTCTTTGACTTTTTCAACATACTAGTTATGCATGCAATAGCTCTATAATATTTTTCAAGCTTGGGAGAAGTTACCTCTTCATCATCCGAAGATGATGAAGCCGCGTTTGAGGAATTGGATGATTCATCACTGCTTTCCTCTCCAAGAGCCATAAGTGCCACATGCCTTGTGCTCTTCTCCTCCTTCTCTTCATCGGATGAGCTAGAGGTTGACTCATCCCAAGTGGCTTTCAAGGCCTTCTTCTTCTTTTTGGATTTTTCTTCTTTCCTTTTTGATTTCTCCTCCTTCTTCTTAAGTTTTGGACATTCATTCTTGAAATGCCCTTTCCTACCACACTCAAAGCATGATGCATTAGTCTTATCAAGTTTAGCTTCACCAGAGTTACCTCTACTCTTGAAGCGTCGACCCCTTCCCATCATCCTTCTCACAAAGTTCGCAATTTCAGAGGATGAGGAGCCACTGCCATCTTCTTCGAAATCGGACTCGGATTCGGAAGAGGATGAAGATGAGGAGACCTCCTTCTCCTTCTTCTTCTTGTTGGACCGGTCCCCTGCAACTAAAGCAATCCCCTTCTCCTTGGGGCCTTTGTTAGCCATTTCATGCAATTCCATCTCACAAAATAAATCATCTAATTTTACAATGGATAGATCCTTGGAAACTTTGTAGGCATCCACCATGGATGACCACAAAGCATTCCTTGGAAAGGCTTTCAAGACATACCTCACAAGGTCGCGATTCTCGACCTTTTCATCAATCGAATGAAGCCCATTGAGGACTTCCTTGAACCGGCTATGAAGCTCACTTACCGATTCATTCTCCTTCATGGAGAGATTTTGGAGTTGATTGAGGAACAAGTCCCTCTTTGCGATTCTTGAGTCTCGGGTGCCCTCGTGAAGCTCAATGAGATTGTTCCACAAGTCCTTTGCACTTGTGAAGGGACCAACCTTGATGAGTTGGTCTTTGTTCATGCCACATTGTAGAGTGACAACCGCCTTCGCGTCGGCTTCACTCTTCCGAGTTTGTTCGGTAGTCCATCTCCACGACTCAAGTTCTTTGCCTTCATCATCCTTAGGAGGGGTGAATCCCTCCTTCACCGCATACCAAGTATTGATATCCATCTTCAAATAATATTCCATCTTCGATCTCCAATATTGGAAATCAGCGCTATCGAAGAATGGAGGTCGGGTGGTGGAGAAGCCTTCTCTCAATGCCATCTTGTTGATAACTCTCGGATATTAAGCCGTAAATAGAGCCCCAAGCTCTGATACCACTTGTTGGAAACCGGATGGCTAGAGAGGGGGGGTGAATATAGCCAATCACTTCGACTTAGACACAAGTCAAGTTTCTGCACTTAACTTTTTTAGTAGCACAGCGGAAGTATGAAAACAAAAAGTGCAGAAACAGAAAATGAAAGGAAAACAACTACAACTAACAAGATCGCTAACAAGGAGGGTTTACAAGGTTCGGGGATAACTTGCCCCTACTGCTTGGCGTGCCCTTGAGGTGGGCGATCCCTTGATCGTCGGCAGATCAAGCCCCGGTTATCACCGGATAGAAGACAACCTCCTTCTCGGTGGAGAAACCTCTCCACAGCGTTTCAATCACAGATAAATGTTTAAGCTCAATGAAACAACAAGAATGATCTTACTCAAGCACCCAGCAAAGACAAGAACACAGCAAGCTTTCCTGAGCTCCACCCAGCGGCGATCTCATGCAAGAAACCCTTCCTCGTGTCTTCCCGCTGTCGGACTCCAAGCTTCTTGTTCTCTCCTTCAAGCGCTCAAGTAATGGATGGTTGCTTCAAGAATGCAATCGCTTGCTCAAGGTGATGACAACTTCAGGAACACAGCAAGCAAGTTGTGGAGAAACACAAGGCGTGGCATGAAACCAGTATTCGAACTCTGCTTCCACGAAGCCTTCTTCCACCCTTTTTGTTTCTTCACCAAGCATCAGATGACACCATCCCTGCAGCTCCTAGCTGCTCATCTGCCAACGCCAGCTACCACTGAGCTATCCCTGGACTCCCTGAGCTTCCCTCAGCCAAGCTCCAGTCTCAGCTCCAATCTGCAGCTCGGCCGTTTCAACCTGAGATGGAAAAACAGACAAACCTGCTCCAAGGAAAGTTCTCCATTGACTCTCCTTGAGTGTTTGAATCCTCCCCTGTCACCTGCAGCTTAATCAGACTGTTAGAGCAGCATATCAACCAGTAAATCAAGAATCAGAAGCTTAGCGCAGAGAATCGGGTGTGGTCAGATGCGATCAGAGCGTCTGACAGACAGTTTGAATTAAAGTGATCGGTCACCAGACCGATCCAGAGATTGTGGGTCGGTCACCGAACCGATCCACTGTTTTGCTAGGACTCCCAGCCTCACGGCAACACAAGCATGATCGGTCACTGGACCGATCAGAGTGAAGCCTGATCAGTCACCAGACCAATCAGAATGATTCTTGATCGGTCACCCAGACCTATCAGGTTCGATGAACAGTAATTCCGGAAATCAAATCCTAAGTCTCTGATCGGTCACTGGACCGTTCAGAAGTTGATCTCAAGGGGAACTCAACTCACTGTTCACTCCCTGATCGGTCACCAGACCGATCAGGAGTAGGGCAGTGAGGAAGTTGCTTGCTCCCTGATCGGTCACCAGACCGATCAGGAGCCAAGCAACAGGGCAACACCTGCTGCCTGATCGGTCACCAGACCGATCAGTCACTGTTGGATCAGTCACCCGACCGATCCACGAAGGAGCAGTGTGCCAATATCTCTGATCGGTCACCAGACCGATCCAAGGCTCCAACCCAGCCCTCCAAGCTAGGGTTCCATCCACCTTAGCCCTCCAAGCTAAGGATTTTTCACCTAACCCTCCAAGTTGGGAATTTGCACCTAAGCCTCCAAGTTAGGACTTTTCACCTAGCACTCCAAGCTAGAACTTTTCACCTAGCCCTTCAAGCTAGGACTTTTCACCCAACTCTTCTGGATTAGGACTTTCCAAACCTAGCCCTCCAAGCTATGACCTGACCCTCCAAGCCAGGACTTTTTCACCTAATTCTCCAAGATGGGAATTTGCACCTAACCCTCTAAGTTAGGACTTTTCACCTAGCCCTCCAAGCTAGGACTTTTCACCCACCTCTTCCGAATTAGGACTTTTCACACACCTAGCCCTCCAAGCTAGGATTTTCAACACCTAACCCTCCAGGTTAGGATTTCCCAACACCTAGCCCTCCATGCTAGGATTTTACATACTATGCCTGATCCCCGATCAGGACTTAATCATAATCATCATAATCAATCTGAACTAAAATCGGTGTCAACACCAAAACAACAATCAGGGCCAGACTGCATCAACAGACAAGATATCCATTAATTAAATATTAACTTTTCCCATAGTTGGTCTATTATTACTAATGTGATACTATTCTTAATCATCAAAATGTCATAAGCACATGTGAATTATTAGTATCATCCTAACATCTCATATGCATAAAGAAACACATTAATCAATGTTGAGGCAATCTGTGGTCCGGAGTGACCAAGTGTTTTGATGTTTGGGCAAAGGGTTTAAGTTAGGTTTACCCTTGTGTTCTTATATGTGTATGTTGAGTGTGCAAGTTGTACAGGTTACACATATGGACTTGGCTGGACGACCTCTGTACGGTGAAGGGTGGCATGGAGACAAGATGGAGGCTTGTGTGCACCCGAGGGACCTTGGAGAGCAGGGGCGATGAGCTGAGGGGCACAGATTTTGAGGCATGCGTGAAGAATGGCATGGAGGCAAGCTGGAGGCTTGCGTGCATCCGAGGGATGGGACCCGAAGATGAAGAGGGCGCGAAGGCAATAGTCGAGGCTGCGGATGAGGAGTCAGTCGAGTCGTGAGGGTACGAGTGCCGTGTGATTGTACTCGGAAAATCCTAGGGTTCGAGTACGGAGTGAAATGTACTCGGGAAGGGTAACCTTAGGTGGGTGAGTAGACCAGTCGACTGGCCTGGGGGCAGTCGACTGATAGAACTCATAGAAGGGTTCTAGCTGGGGACAAGTCAACTGCTCTAGGAGCAGTCAACTGGTAGGTGGCTGGTGAGTTGGCTAAAACTTCAAACGTTGGGGTTGCAACGGTCGATTTTCAGTGGCACCAGTCGACTGCCCTAGGAGCAGTCGACTGCCCTAGGAGCAGTCGACTGGTGATGAGGGTTTCAGCCTGAGTCCTATCTAAAGAGGACTTCATGGTGGCTGAGATTCTTGATGAATCTTGTCTTGGTTAAAGGCAAGATAGTAGTCTTTGTGCTCAGGGGTTTGCTTGGGATTGTGGCGAGGTTTCTCCACCCACAAGGAGTGACAAGAGCTAGCTAGAGGTTATCCGAGGAGTGATCCACCGACAGATTCTTGGATTAGTCACCCGTCCAGGGTGGATACCAAGTAAATCGGTTTGTTAGCATTGCTTTACATTGGTTAGTTTTATTTTTATTGTATTTTCGCTTGCGCAACTAACCGTGTAGGTAAAAGAATCGAAGATTCGCTATTCACCCCCCCCCCTCTAGCATACGGAATCGATCCTACGATTGGTATTAGAGCGAAGGACCGCTCTTGATTGAACTAACCGCCAAGGGAGCACACGCTAGAGGAAGAAGAACCATGGAAGACAAATTTGGGGACGACATCTACACTCCACCGCCCTACGACCATGAAGACTTCACATATTGGAAGGCAAGGATGGAGACATGGTTCACAATGGAGGGGGAATGTAGACTGGCAATTGAAGAGCCCTTCAAGATTCCAAAGGATAAGCACGGGAAGAGGCTTAGGCCTAAATATTGGAATCAAGAACAACAAGCACAATCAAAAGTCAATGAGAAGGTAATTAGCATTTTGGTAAATATTTTGCCTAATAACATTTTAAGTTGTGTAGGTGAATATAAAGATGCACATGAATTATGGAATAAAGTTAAAGAATATCATGAAAATCCTACACAAGTTCAAGAGCCCATGGAGAAAAGTCAAATGGGTCAAGAAGAAGAAGAAGAAAAGGAAGTGTCAACTTCCTCAAGTGAAAAGGAGGAATTAAGTAAAAGATCATCAACCTCCTCAAGAGAAGAAGAGGAAGAGGTCACCACCTCAAGGATTGAGGGGGAGGAGAGACCCACTTCCATGCCGAATCAAGAGGAAGCATCTACCTCATCCAAGGTTGAAGAAGAAGTCAACCTAGCCTCTACCTCCACCAAAGCAAGGAAAAAGGAACATATTATATGCTTTGGGTACAACGAAAAGGGACACTACAAGGATAAGTGTCCAAAGGGTAAGAAACAGGAGGTAACCCCTAAACCAATTTCAATTCAATTAAACTCTAGCATGAGGTGTAGGGATGAGGAAGCTCAAGCTAAAAGAAAGAAGATTAGATGTTTCACATGTGGAGACCTTGGGCATTACCACACCAAGTGTCCAAGAAAAGTGGAGTTAAAGAAATTGGGACACTTGAGGAGATGGGAGAAAGATGAACGGAAGAGAAGAAGCCCACAATAAGGAGGAACTTCAAGGGTAAGGGACATAATTCCTAACCCTAGGTTAAAATGTAATTCTAATTTGAGTTCCTCTATACATGATAAAAATAGAATTAATCATTCGTCCATGCATGCTAGAAACCATGAAAATTGTTTTCTTGTGCACAATTTTGGATTCAGATATAATGATAGGACTAGGGTTAACAAGGTAGATCAAAACCCTAGGAAAAGTATGCATCATGATCAACCCAAGACCTCTAGACCTAAGGATCATGACATTAATCCCAAGAAGGGAAGAAATATGCCTAGAAAGTGTTGGTGCAAGTTGCATCAATGATGTTCCTCTTTAAGTGTTTTAATGTTTGACAATACACTTAAGTCAGTAATACATTGAACAGACAAAGGGGAGTAAGAGAGAAGTAACCAAAGTGGAAGAAAATCTAAGACCTGGTGAGTGAAGTTGGGCACTAAGTCCTGGCAAAGGGCAGCTGGGCACCTAGCGAAGGGCTGCTAGGTAACGAAACCCTAAGACCTAACGAAGGGTCGTTGGGCACCTAGCGAAGGGCTGCTAGGCATCAAAACCCTAAGAGCTAGCGAAGGGCTGCTAGGCATAGAAGACCTAGCGAAGGGCTGCTAGGCACCTGGCGAAGGACTGCTAGGGAATGAAGACCTGGGGAAGGACTGCTAGTGTAACGCCCGCCTTTTTCTTTTTTTTTCGGCGTTACGCTTAACATACATGAGCTTATCGAACATCTTAATGCAGCGGAACTTTTTCTACACATGCTTTTAATCATGCTACTAATACATGAAACATCTATACATGCCTAACTTGCCATTCATGAACATAATAACATTCGGACTTAGCATACGTCATCATAAGTAGCAAACAACATATCCATGAACATCATGAGTCTTAGGTTGTTCGGTAGGTAGAACCATCGTAAACATAACATAGATTCTAAGAAGGTATCTCAAAACTCAAGCCATGCAGTATGTATAAATAAAAGAAATCTTTTGCCATGTCACCGCCACACACTCACATACTTTTGCCCCTCCTGCTGCTTCTCTTAATAGCCTCTTGCTTGATCTGCGGTACGAGAAATATAAGACTATAAGCACATAGACTTAGTAAGACCCTTTTTCCTACTCACTAAAACCATGCGTCACTTAACATAATCGCATAAAGCACCTTAGCATAACATAATTCAGACATAACCATAAACTTAGTCTTGGCATAAATCATAAGCATAAACATAAACATAAACATGAGTATAAACATAAACTTAAACATGAGCATAAACATAAACTTAAACATGAGCATAAATATAAACATAAACATGAGCATAATGCATAACATGAATGAATGCATGAGTCAAGTGCATATATCATAAGGATGCTTAATTTTTTTGAAATCATACTTTCATTTTAAATACTTGAACATAAACATAACATCATTGGGGTCCCTGGCTTATACTTTTTTTGAAATCATACTTTCATTTTAAATACTTGAACATAAACATAACATCATTGGGGTCCCCGGCTTGTACCACATACATACATCATAAGCGCGCATCCCTAAGTAAATACGAGTTAGCTAGGCTCGACCTACTAGGATAAGGACAGCTTCGGTAGTCCTAGAACCGGGGCGTTCTTAAGGTGCCCATCCCTGTTGGACAGCTTCGGTAGTCCCAGAACCGTGGACAGCTTCGGTAGTCCAGAACCGGGGCGTTCTTAAGGTGCCCATCCCTTGGACCCTTACTTCGGTCCGGTACAAGCCCATTCATAAAGTAAAATACATATGCATACTTCATCATTCATACTTGACATATCATAGGAACAGCTACGGTAGTTCCAGAACCGTGGACAGCTTAGTCGGTAGTCCAGAACCGGGGCGTTCTTAAGGTGCCCATCCCTTAGCATGACATAGACATACTTAACATTTCATCATTCATACTTAACATCATGATGCCTTAAAGGCATGAACATTCATCATCATTCTTCATTTTCAATCATAAGATATGTCATGCTTACATCATTTTGTCTTAGGCCATAGTTATCATTTTCGTTCATCATCTTCATTCTTAAACATAACATACATACATATCATTCATAAAGCATGGCATACATACATAGCATTCATGAGACATGACTTACATACACATTGTTTGTAAAACATAGCATACATACATGTCATTCCTAAAGCATGGCATACATACAAAACATTCATAAAACATGCATAGTTAGAGTACATAGCATACATACATGTCATTCCTAAAGCATGACATACATACATAACATTCATAAAACATGCATGGTTTGGGTACATAGCATATATACATGTCATTCCTAAAGCATGGCATACATACATAACATTCATAAAACATGCATGGTTAGGGTACATAGCATACATACATGTCATTCTTGAGAACTTAACCCAAACCAAGCCCTAGATTAGGGACTTGGCCGAAAACCCTAGAGGGCCATAGGTCCTTAGAAAAATTTGCATAACCATGGTTAACCTCCAATACCTTACTTATCATGTCAGAGGAACCCACTTGGACCCTTAATTGGTTTTAACCCCAAAGTCCAAGGTCTTATTCATGCTTGGCCGAAACCCTAGGGGAGAAATAACCCCTAGAAAATTCATATAAGTCTCCATTATCATCCATAGTCTATCATAGCAAAACATACCAATCATGCTTGAGGGATTAAAATTAATCCCTAGCCCTATACTTGATGTGGCCGAAAACCTAGATGGGTTTTAGGGCATCAAAAATTTACCTAGATCATAATCTATGCCTTACATAACATCATGAAGCATTTAAGAGCACAAAAGAAAATTTACATCATCCCTAAGCCCAAGCAATAGCCTTGGCCGAAACCCTAGGCTCCACTTTATGGTTTTTTTTCCCAACTTAAATCTTAAAAAAACATCTAAATCTTGTTAAGCATCAAGAACAATCATACCACAGGTGAGAGGGGTCTTACCTTCCCTTATCTTGGATTAAATCCTTGGACAAGGAAGTAGGAAGGACCTTCTTGCCTCCAAACTTCTCCTTTGCCCTTGTAGTCTTGGAAGAGAACCTAGATCTTCAAAAGGGAGTCTCCTTGTGGAGTTTTTTTTTTCCAAGGGAATGGGGTTTGGGGTTTTCAACTAAGAGGGGAGGAAGAAGAAGAGAAGAAGGAAATGGATTAATGGAATGAGAGAAGAGAAAGGTAACTTCTCCTCTTATGCTTTTAATCCACATTAAGGGGGGTAAGTGAAGAGTCATGGTGTCTCTTCCCTTGATGGCTCCTCCTTCTTTCCAAGCCTTAACAAAAATCCACTTCATTCCCTCATTGCACTCCCTTGCTAGGTGAATTGGTTAGAGTATGCATAGTTGTACAAGAGGTTCAAGGTTCAATCCTTGGTGCATGCACTAATTTTCTATTTTATTTTTATTTTATTTCTCTATTATTCCGAAAATTCTCTAAAAATTCCCCAATAATCATGTTAATATTCCTCATTAAAATCTATTTATTTTATATTAAATTCTACCTAAAATCCACTAAAATTATGGTACTAGAAAACCCATATAAGGCCAATTAGTACCTAGTTTCTCAATTTAAATGAGAAAATCATGGATTTCTAGGCTAAGGGTCATACCAACACTTCTAGGTCCCTCGAAAAATTATCTAGACATGCTCAATATTTTAAAGAAATATTAAGAGAATTTTCTGGGTCGTTACAATCCCCCATACCTCGTGAAAGTTCGTCCCCAAACTTAGAATAGCTTCGGGTACTTGCGCCTCATCTCGTCCTCGCGTTCCCAGGTAGCTTCCTCGAACTGTTGACTTTGCCATAGGACCTTGACTAGGGGTAACTACTTACTCCTTAGCTACTTGACCTCCCGATCCAAGATCTGGATAGGTCTGCTTTCATAACTTAGGTCCTCCTGAACCTGTACTGTCTGTGGCTCGATCACTTGGTCCATATTTGGGATACACTTTTTAAGCATTGACACATGGAACACGTTATGGATAGCCGACATCTCTGGAGGCAGCTCTAGCTCATATGCCACCTTACCAACTCTTTTCATAATCAGGTACGACCCCACATAACGCGGACTTAGTTTTCCCTTCCTTCCAAATCTCGTCACCCCTTTCATAGAAGCCACCTTGAGGAACACTAAGTCTCCAACGTTAAATTCCAGTGGTCTGCGCCGGACATCTGCATAACTCTTCTGCCGGCTCTGAGCAGCTTCTATCCGTTGTCGAATATTCTGTATAGCTCGGGTGGCGCTGTCGATGACATCCGTTGTGAGCCCCATTTCCTTCTTTTCACCACCTTCGTACCAACAGATCGGAGACCTACATCTCCTCCCGTACAAAGCCTCATAAGGTGCCATTCCAATAGTAGCTTGGTAGCTATTGTTGTAAGCGAATTCCGCCAAGCTTAGATACCGACACCAGCTCCCCTTGAAATCCAAGGCACAAGCTCGCAACATGTCTTCTAGTACTTGATTCACTCGTTCAGTTTGCCCATCAGTCTGAGGGTGAAAAGCTGTACTGAATCGTAACTTAGTGCCAAGAGACTTCTGAACGCATTCCCAAAAATGCGAGGTAAAACGACCATCCCTATCTGAGATGATGGTCCTAGGAACACCATGAAGTCTGATTATTTCCTTAACATATAATTGAGCTAGTTGCTCCATCGAGAAAGTCATTTTGATTGCTAGGAAATGAGCCGACTTCATCAACCTGTCCACAATCACCCATATCGCATCATATCCGTTTGTCGTCTTGGGAAGTCCTGAAATGAAGTCCATAGAGATATCTTCCCATTTCCATTCCGGAATCGGAAGTGGTTGCAGGACTCCTCCGGGCCGTTGATGCTCTGCCTTCACTCGTTGGCAGGTCAGGCAAGTACTGACATACTGAGCCACATCTCTTTTCATACCGGACCACCAGAATTTCCCCTTCAGGTCTTGATACATTTTGGTGGATCCCGGGTGCATCGAATAAGGGGTTCCATGATCTTCTGCCAATATTTCTTTTCGCAGCTCCGGATCATTAGGGATACATAGACGATCCCTAAGGTAAAGTACTCCCCTGTCGTTGACATGAAAGCCATCACTCTTTCCTTCTAGGATCTCTTGTTTGATTCTCTGGAGACTCAGATCATTATCTTGTTTGTCCAATATGTCCTCGAACAATGTCGGTGATATTGTCATGGTAGAGAGCCGTCCTGAGATGACCTCAACTCTAAAATTCATAATTTCTCTTTCGAGTGATCGGGGTAATATAGATATAGCCATCAAGGTGGCACTTGACTTCCGGCTGAGTGCATCAGCCACTCTGTTGGCCTTCCCCGGATGGTAGAAAATCTCGCAGTCATAGTCCTTTACCAGCTCCAGCCACCGGCGTTGTCTCATATGCAGGTCTTTCTCAGTGAAGAAATATCGCAGACTCTGGTGGTCTGTATAAATCTTACACTGCACTCCATATAGATAATGTCTCCATATTTTAAGAGCGAAGACCACGGCGGCCAATTCCAGATCATGGGTGGGGTAATTCTGTTCATGCTCCTTGAGTTGCCTAGAGGCATAGGCAATGACCTTACCATTCTGCATAAGTACAGCTCCAAGTCCCAACCGGGAAGCGTCGCTATACATATCAAAGCACTAGTTATTATCTGGAAGGGTAAGAATCAGAGCACTGGTAAGTCTTCTCTTTAGCTCTAAGAAACTCCTTTCGCAGTTTTCTGTCCATTCATATTTCTTATCCTTTCGAGTGAGAGCTGTTAAAGGGGATGCTATTTTCGCAAAATCCTCCACAAACTTCCGATAATAGCCGGCCAGTCCAAGAAAACTTCTGATTTCGCTGGCGTTCTTCGGCCGGCTCCAGTTATTCACAGCTTCAATCTTTGTTGGGTCTACCATCACCCCATCCTTGGAAATAATATGGCCCAGAAAAGCTACTTGATCGAGCCAGAACTCGCACTTGGAGAACTTGGCGTACAGTTGTCTTTCCTAAAGAGTCTGTAATACTATCCTCAGATGCTCAGCGTGCTCTTCTTGGTTTCTCGAATAAAAAAGGATATCGTCTATGAAAACGATTACAAATTTATCGAGAAAAGACGAAAATACCCGATTCATAAGATCCATAAACATAGCAGGAGCATTTGTCACGCCGAAGGGCATAACAATGAATTCAAAATGCCCGTACCTTGTTCGGAAAGCCGTCTTCGGAATATCATCCTGTTTTACTTTAACTTGATGATACCCAGACCTTAGATCGATTTTCGAGAAAATCGTGGCTCCCCTCAATTGATCGAACAGATCATCTATCCTCGGAAGGGGATACCTGTTCTTGATCATCACATTGTTCAGTGCTCGGTAATCTATGCACATTCGCATGGATCCATCTTTTTTTTTCACAAACAGCACCGGAGCTCCCCATGGGGAATGACTAGGGCGAATGTGTCCCTTGTCAAGTAGCTCCTGTAGTTGTGCTTGAAGTTCCTTTAGTTCAGCCGGCGCCATACGGTAAGGTGCCTTGGAAATCGGATTAGTACCAAGAACCACTTCTATCTCAAATTCCACTTCTCTATCCGGAGCCAACCCTGGTAATTCATCTGGGAACACTTCTGGGTACTTGCATACAACTCTGACATCTTCCAACTTCTGATCCTTTACTTGCCCTGCATCAACCACGCGTGCTAGAAAACCAGTATATCCCTTGTCCAACATATTCTGTGCTTTTAGAGTCGATAAACATTTCTCGGTTCTTTTCCTTGGCTCCCCGATAAACTCAAACGTAGAATCGGCCTCAGGTTGAAAGACCACCCTTCGTTTACGGCACTCGACAGAAGCACCGTATTTGCTCAGAAAATCCATCCCCATTATGACATCATAGTCCTGCATGTCGAGTACTGTCAGATCGCAGTAGAGTTCCCTTCCCGCGATTCCGACTGGCACCGCACGCAGTACGTGAGTGGATGCCATTATTTCTCTCGAAGGCAGAGTTTTTAAGAACTTGCAGTCTAAAACTTGTGGGGACGTATCTATCTTCTTAGTGTAGAATGTAGAGATAAACGAGTGTGTTGCCCCAGTATCAAATAATGCGGTAGCATACTGACTGTAAATAAGTATCTGACCTGTGACCACCGTTGAAGCATTCGCGGCATCCTCCTTAGTAATAGAGAAAACCCTGGCATCCGCCATAGTTGGTGGGGCTTCCAATCTCTCCTGCCTCATCAGGGTACTCTCCGGCTCTGCTTGTATGTAATGTAGTTTCGCCGGCAGACCTTGGTACTGAACAAGCTGCTGAGGAGGTGCTTGGTTCTTGGTAGGGCAGTAAGAGGGCATGTGCACTTCCACTCCGCAGATGAAGCACTGGTTCGTACCTCTGCGACATTCCCCGGGGTGCATTTTCCCGCATGTAGCACATAGGGGAAACTTGGTCTGTTTGTTTGCTGGGCCCCCTTGGGAGTTATTCTATGGCTGCCGTTTACCACTCGGATTCCCCTTCCAATTAGCGTTGGTACTTTGGGATTTCTGACCTCCTAAGTGATAATGCGAGGAAGGGCATTAGAGATAATGAAAAATGAAGAATCAAGAATCTCGGAGTGAACTAGATTCTTACTTTCATTCAATGCTTTCCTTTGCTGATTGATACTGTTCAGATAATGCTTGGTGAGTAGGGCACTACTAAACGGCTCCTCAGCGGTTTACGGTCTGTTAACTCCGCCAGCCACGTTCAGGGCTATTTCGGGTCGTAACATTTTTATCATAAGTCGGACCCTTTCCTTCTCAGCGCGGACCAGCTTAGGACATAAGCGAGCCAGCCGATTAAATTTCTTCATGGCTTCGTTGACTGAGAGGCTACCCTGTCGGAACTCCGTGAACTCGTCGTAGTGCTTATTTGTGACGCGCATATTGAAGAATTCCTTGAAGAACTCTGATTCGAAGTCCGTCCATGTCATCTGATTCACCTGTCTCTTGGCCTTGACCCGTTCCCACCACATTCTGGCATCCCCAGAAAGGCAGAATGATGCACACTTGATCTTCTCATGTTCAGGCCAGTCCAGCAGCTCCATTGTACTCTCTATGATTTTGAACCACGCTTGGGCGTCCCACGGTTCACCAATACCCGAGAAATTTTTCGGTTTCAGCCGCAACCACTGGATCAGATAAGCCTCTTGTCGTGCTACAGGGGTTGAGCCCGTTGGGGGAGTTTGCGTAACCGTAGGCACAACGGGTATATCAGTCTGGTTCGTCAATGGGGCGGTAGAATTTTCTTGTTGGTTCATTAGGGTATTAATGGTTTGCTGCTGCTCGGTAACTTGACGCTGAAGTTGAGTTACTAATTGCATCAGGTCAAGCGAGGGAGTAGTCCATTAAGTCTGTTACTCTGTCTTCTAGCCATGCTTTCCTTCATGAAGGACAAGTATGGATAAGGTGAGTTATCATTATTCCTACCCTTAAATTCTAAATAATAAAATATCATTCTTATGTACATGTGTACATATCATCGTAAATAAAATATGCAATTACTTTCCATTATCTACCATAAGGTGTCATTCATACTTACATATCCTAGAATCATAAGATACACTATAAAGTGCTTACTACCATAAAATATGCAGAGAGGTACTTACTTAGAAGCGACAGAAAGGAGGCTTGATGTGTGTGTAGTGAGATGGCAACTGCTCTGATACCAACCTGTAACGCCCGCCTTTTTTTTCAGCGTTACGCTTAACATACATGAGCTTATCGAACATCTTAATGCAGCAGAACTTTTTCTACACATGCTTTTAATCATGCTACTAATACATGAAACATCTATACATGCCTAACTTGCCATTCGTGAACTTAATAACATTCGGACTTAGCATACGTCATCATAAGTAGCAAACAACATCTCCGTGAACATCATGAGTCTTAGGTTGTTCGGTAGGTAGAACCATCGTAAACATAACATAGATTCTAAGAAGGTATTTCAAAACTCAAGCCATGCAATATGTATAAATAAAAGAAATCTTTTGCCATGTCACCGCCACACACACACATACCTTTGCCCCTCCTGCTGCTTCCCTTAATATCCTCTTGCTTGATCTGCGGAACGAGAAACATAAGACTATAAGCACATAGGCTTAATAAGACCCTTTTTCCTACTCACTAAAACCATGCGTCACTTAACATAATCGCATAAAGCACCTTAGCATAACACAATTCAGACATAACCATAAACTTAGTCTTGGCATAAATCATAAGCATAAACATAAACTTAAACATGAGTATAAACGTAAACTTAAACATGAGCATAAACATAAACTTAAACATGAGTATAAACATAAACATAAACATGAGCATAAACATAAACTTAAACATGAGCATAATCATAAACTTAAACATGAGCATAATGCATAACATGAATAAATGCATGAGTCAAGTGCATATATCATAAGGATGCTTAATTTTTTTGAAATCATACTTTCATTTTAAATACTTGAACATAAACATAACATCATTGGGGTCCCCGGCTTGTACCACATACATACATCATAAGCGCGCATCCCTAAGTAAATACGAGGTAGCTAGCCTCGACCTACTAGGGTAAGGACAGCTTCGGTAGTCCTAGAAACGGGGCGTTCTTAAGGTGCCCATCCCTGTTGGACAGCTTCGGTAGTCCCAGAACCGTGGACCGCTTCGGTAGTCCAGATCCGGGGCTTTCTTAAGGTGTCCATCCCTTGGACCATTACTTCGGTCCGGTATAAGCTCATTCATAAAGTAAAATACATATGCATACTTCATCATTCATACTTGACATATCATAGGAACAGCTACGGTAGTTCCAGAACCGTGGACAGCTTAGTCGGTAGTCCAGAACCGGGGCGTTCTTAAGGTGCCCATCCCTTAGCATGACATAGACATACTTAACATTTCATCATTCATACTTAACATCATGATGCCTTAAAGGCATGAACATTCATCATCATTCTTCATTTTCATTCATAAGATATGTCATGCTTACATCATTTTGTCTTAGGCCATGGTTATCATTTTCGTTCATCATCTTCATTCTTAAACATAGCATACATACATATCATTCATAAAGCATGACATACATACATAGCATTCATGAGACATAACTTACATACATATTGTTGGTAAAACATAGCATACATACATGTCATTCCTAAAGCATGGCATACATACATAACATTCATAAAACATGCATGGTTAGGGTACATAGCATACATACATGTCATTCCTAAAGCATGACATACATACATAACATTCATAAAACATGCATGGTTAGGGTACATAGCATACATACATGTCATTCTTGAGAACTTAACCCAAACTAAGCCCTAGATTAGGGACTTGGCCGAAAACCCTAGAGGGCCATAGGTCCTTAGAAAAATTTGCATAACCATGGTTAACCTCCAATACCTTACTTATCATGTCATAGGAACCCACTTGGACCCTTAATTGGTTTTAACCCTAAAGTCCAAGGCCTTATTCATTCTTCGCCGAAACCCTAGGGGAGAAATAACCCCTAGAAAATTCATTTAAGTCTCCATTATCATCCATAGTCTATCATAGCAAAACATACCAATCATGCTTGAGGGATTAAAATTAATCCCTAGCCCTATACTTGATGTGGCCGAAACCCTAGATGGGTTTTAGGGTATCAAAAATTTCCCTAGATCATAATCTATGCCTTACATAACATCATGAAACATTTAAGAGCACTAAAGAAAATTTACATCATCCCTAAGCCCAAGCAACAGCCTTGGCCGAAACCCTAGGCTCCACTTCATGGTTTTTTTTTCCCAACTTAAATCTTAAACAAACATCTAAATCTTGTTAAGCATCAAGAACAATCATACCACAGGTGAGAGGGGTCTTACCTTCCCTTATCTTGGATTAAATCCTTGGACAAGGAAGTAGGAAGGACCTTCTTGCCTCCAAACTTCTCCTTAGCCCTTGTAGTCTTGGAAGAGAACCTAGATCTTCAAAAGGGAGTCTCCTTGTGGAGTTTTTTTTTCCCAAGGGAATGGGGTTTTCGGCTAGGAGGGGAGGAAGAAGAAGAGAAGAAGGAAATGGATTAATGGAATGAGAGAAGAGAAAGGTAACTTCTCCTCTTATGCTTTTAATCCACATTAAGGGGGGTAAGTGAAGAGTCATGGTGTCTCTTTCCTTGATGGATCCTCCTTCTTCCCAAACGTTAACAAAAATCCACTTCATTCCCTCATAGCACTCCCTTGCTAGGTGAATTGGTTAGAGCATGCATGGTTGTACAAGAGGTCCAAGGTTCAATCCTTGGTGCATGCACTAATTTTTTTTTATTTTTTTTTATTTCTCTATTATTCCAAAAATTCTCTAAAAATTCTCCCATAATCATGTTAATATTCCTCATTAAAATCTATTTATTTTATATTAAATTCTACCTGAAATCCTCTAAAATTATGGTACTAGAAAACCCATATAAGGCCCATTAGTACCTATTTTCTCAATTTAAATGAGAAAATCATGGATTTTTAGGCTAAGGTTCATACCAACACTTCTAGGTCCCTCGGAAAATTATCTAGACATGCTCAATATTTTAAAGAAATATTAAGAGAATTTTCTTGGTCGTTATAGCTAGGCACTTGGAGAAGGATTGCTAGGTAATGAAGTCTTGGTCCAAGGGACTGAGCAACTTAGCTGAGCAATGACTAAGGACAGGAGTAGAGACAGGTCAGGGTTTGGGCGTCTCAAGATCCGGAGGTATCGGAAGCTAAGCAAAAGTCCACCCGAAGGACTGGGTGGCAACCGTCTCCTGAAAGGAGTAGGTGAAAGGCACGTTCTCGGGGGATGGGAACTTGCGCCAGTTCGACCTAGGGTTTCGTGCAAATCTGAAGTTCGAACCAAGTCCTTAAGCCTAATATTGTATGTATATATGCTTTGTGTTTGTGTATCTTGTAGGTATCAAGATCCGGAGACAAAGCAGGAAGGTTGCTGGAAAAAGGCTGATGGGGGCGCCCCCACTGTTGGGGGCGCCCAGTGCAAGGCATAAACCCAGTCTTGGGTTTAAACCATGATTGGGGGCGCCCGGAATGATGGGGGCGCCCGGAGTAAAGAGGAAAATGCAGTTTTCGTGAAGTAAGCAAAATAGGTGTCAAGGGGGCGCCCGGAAGGTCCAGGGCACCCGGGTTGAAACCTATATTTGCTGTTTGAGGTTCGAAATGCAGATAAGCGCTCAGGAGGGTGGATGGGAGGATCGGGGCACCCTGGTCAAAGATTTTATCACCTGCAGCGAGGTAGGCGCAAGGATAAGGTTTGACCGGGTTTATCGGGGCGCCCCCAACGTCCAGGGCGCCCCCAGGAGTGATATATAAGGGGCTTCGACCCCTCTGCTTCAACAATAACTGCCAAGAGCGATTCCAAGCATTCTGACCGACGACAACGCGCTAGAGACGAGGCTCTACGATCGGGAGGCTCCAGGAGGAAGTGCGCGGCACTTCGGAGGTCCAGATCGGCCGAGCTTCAGACTTTGTCTTGTTGGTTTGCTTCTATTTAATTCCGCACTTAATTTTATTTATCTTTTGATTGTAAACTTGCACTGTAAGTCGGGTTTCTCCGCCTCCGGAAAGTCTGAGAAGGAGACCAATAGTGGACGGGCGTTCCCGTGCATAGGCCTTGGATGTACTGACCCTGGGGGGTCGGGAGCCAAGTAAAAATCCTGCTGTGTCCCTGTGACTGTTTATTTTCGTTCTGCTTTACCTTTCCGCTACACTAACGCTCTGAGTCCAGAACGATAATTGAAAGTCTACGAAGTTTTTACGAAGTTTTGAACGGTCGATATTCACCCCCGTCTATCGACGGCACCTGTCCTACAATTGGTATCAGAGCCGAGCCTCTTTTCACCGGACTAACCGCCGATGGAGCAATGACGCCAGGAGTTGAGGGGGAGCCCAGGGGTGAATCAGGTACTTTTAATTTTAAAATGTCCATTTTTAAATTCCATATTACGTGTTTTAAGTATAGGGAGAGAGGGCACTATAAAAATCAGTGCCCTACTCGTAAGACTCGATCTTCATCACCGGCGGCAAAGGAGGTACCAGCACCAGGAGTCCGAAAAAATAAGGATCATGTACAATGCTTCAAGTGCGGAAAATACGGACACTACAAGAACAAATGTCCGACAAAGGTACGCAAAATTTACGTTCCGAAAAGTTTTAAAATTCCTGCACTGCCTTTAGATAATTTAGTTAATTTTGCTGATAAATTAGATTTACTGCTCAATAGAATTAATATCTTGCATGTGAAATTAGAAAATATAGATATGACTAAAATATCCGAAATTAACTATTTAATCCAGAACGCCAATTCATTAATTTCTAAAATAAATTTTGAAATTATTAATTCTGATAATTCTAATTCAGATAAATTTTATCCTAAGGATAAATCCGAATTCAAATTCGAAAATCCTAAGGATAAATCCGAATTCAAATTCGAAAATCCTAAGAATAATTTCGAATTCAAATTGGAAAATTCTTTAGATAATTATGAATTCAAATTTGAAAATCCGTTGTATAAATTTGAATTCGAATCTAAAAATTCTAAATATAACTCTGAAGTTAGAAAAATTAATCCAGAAATTAATTTTAAAAATTTGAAGGATAATCCAGAAATTAATTTTGAAAATCTGAAGAATAATCCAGAAATTAATTATGAAAATCTTAAAGATAATCCAGAAATTAATTCGGAAAATCTTAAGGATAATCTAGAGATTAATTTTGAATTTCTTGAAAATATTGAATATGTGTCTGAGGATAATTCTGAGGATAATTTTAAAGATAAAATACTCCTAGATAAAAACTTAACAATAGATAATATTGATGATTATTATAAAACCTTAATTAGTGGCCCAAATTACTCCACCTATGTTGAGGATATTAAAAGATATAATTTTAAGGATAAGAAGGATATGGAACTATCTAAGATCAAGGCTATAATCAATAAAAATTACAAAAATTCAAATAAATCTGAATTACTAGAGAAACTTGAAAAGGAAAATATAGATGAAGCAGAAATTTTTGAAATAATGAAAACGATGAATTTAAACCCACAATTATTAATTAATCATTATAAATCATAATTAAATCTTAATTAAATTCAAATTAAACCTAAATTAAATCTTAATTAAATTAAAATTAAATTAAAATTAAATTAAATTCAAATTCAAATTAAATTCAAATTAAATTAAATTCAAATTTAAAATAAATTCAAATTCAAATTAAATTCAAATTAAATTAAATTTAAATTCAAATTAAATTAAAATTCAAATTAAATTAAATTCAAATTAAATTCAAATTAAATTAAATTAATTTAAATTAATTCAATTAAATATTAATTAATTAGAACTTAAATTAATTCAAATTAATCCTAATTAATTCGAAATTAATTCAAATTAAATTAACTCAAACTTAATTCAATCCAAATTTATTGAAACTTAAATTCATTAATTCTCAATTGATTAATTAATTTCTAATTAATTCAACATCAATTAACTTCTAATTAATTCTACATCAATTAATTCTTAATTAACCTGAATCCAACTAAAATATTAAATAACTTAAACTAAAATAAAATTTAACCCAAAATATAACAATTAAAATTAATAACATTAAATATGTCAAAGTGGGTTGGCATATTCGCGGGTTCACTCGACATGTATCAAATCGGGAATTTGATACATTTTTAGAAACTTAAATAAAATGTTTTGAATTGTCTGACTCATGCACAATTGTCATGCCATGCATTTGCTTTTTCTTTTTGAATATATGACATGTCATTCATATTTAAAATTTATGCATATATTAGAACAGATATAGGAAAAAGAATAATTGAAACTTGATCAACATAGTATTGAGTGGCGGTGAGATGATAGTACGTTAGGGAAGCCAATTCTAATAAGATCAAGTACACTTGGTCCCTTTAGACTGGTGAAACTAGTCGAAGCTACCGATCCAAGACCCAAACTAGTTAGACCAGAATTTTTCAAAAAGTAATTTTGAAAATGAAATTTCACTAAAAGGCTTTGTCAAGGAAAGGGTTGATGATCCAATAAGGCTACGGCCAAAGAAGGCCTAGTGCCTCGCCAAGACCTGGAAGCTAATTTTTGAAATTCAAATTCAAGTCACTTCTTGTCAAATTCAAATCTAAGCTTCAATTAAATCTTAGAGTTAATAATAAATTAAGAAAAATGATTTAAGCATCTCACAATACACCTATAAGGCAACCATGCTTGTTGTATTGATACATCTAAAATGGGTGAGATGTTAAGGACTAATGAATTGAAAAATATTTTTCAAAATTGTTTTTCAAAATTGTTAGATTAATTTCCTAAAAATATTTTTTCAAAATAGTGCTTCAACATAATAATGTTTTTATGGAATTCATACATGTCTGATTGATTATATATATTATACATTTTTTCAAAAGTATATCTTTTCAAAAATTATTTGACTCACACAATTAGACACAAGCCTCTTAGGACAACACTAAAGTTCCTTAAGACACTTAGATAGAGTCAAACGGTATCGGGTACAGGGGGAGTACTTTTCATTTTTAATAGTTTTCAAAAACTGCACTTTAAACATTACTATCATTTGAAAAATACTTTTCGAAAACTGTGCTTTAAATCATTATTACTTGTGTTTTCAAAAAGGGTTTATGTTATAAAAATTATATGTTAAAAAATTTACCTATTTCTTTGACTTCGATATACCCTAAAGACACAGAGGAAAGGTCCACTTCATGATCTTCAAGGACTCCTAGGATGTGTCAAATTTAGGAGGAGTCTGAGTCAAAAGAAGAATTTCAAGAAATTTTTTTTTGGTAATTATTCATTTTTTGTTAAATATTTCTTTTTAATCTGAATCAATCCTTAAGACTCAGAGGAAGAGTACTTGTGGTCAACACTTCCCAGGACTGAGTCAAGTTTAGGGGGAGGTCAAATTAAAAGAATTATTTAATAACATGTTCTCAAAATATCTTGCTAAAAATCTAAGTGTTTCAAAATACTATTATTCTATTTGTTAGAACTTATGTGACTTATGAAATTATTTTTGAAATAATATTTACTTGGGTTGAAAAATTTCCAGGACACTTAGGAAATGTCCTTGTAGTCAACAAGGTTTCCCAGGATGGTGTCAGACTGGAAAAGAAACCTAGTCAAGTAAAATATTATGTTTCAAAAATCACTTATATTTTTCAAAGTGTCATCTTTTTCAAAAATAATTAGTACTTGCAAATTATGCATAATATTTATACTTTCCAAAATAGCATTCTTTCAAAAACAATATATTTTTCAAAGGTACTTATATTTTTCAAAAATTACATAATCTTTCAAAAGTACATAGCATCTTTTTCAAAATTATGCATTTTTTCAAAAAAAATGCAATATATCATTCAAAATGTCATGCTTTCAAAAATTTTGCACTAAGTATGTTCAAAAAGAACTAAAAGTATTCATTGTTGGTGCAAGTATTTTCTTAAAGTTTTTGATGTATGACAAAGGGGGAGAGGTGTGCTTAAGTTAGAAAAATTTTCTCCCAAAGACCAAAAATATAGTTTCAAAACTTATATCATTTTTTGTTTTTTTTATCCCAAGGATAGTAAGTTAGCCCCTTTAAACCAATCTAACTTAAGTTATTGTCAAACATCAAAAAGGGGGAGATTGTTGGTGCAAGTTGCATCAATGATGTTCCTCTTTAAGTGTTTTAATGTTTGACAATACACTTAAGTCAGTGATACATTGAACAGACAAAGGGGAGTAAGAGAGAAGTAACCAATGTGGAAGAAACTCTAAGACCTGGTGAGTGAAGCTGGGCACTAAGTCCTGGCAAAGGGCTGCTGGGCACCTAACGAAGGGCTACTAGGTATCGAAACCCTAAGACCTAACGAAGGGCCGTTGGGCACCTAGCGAAGGGCTGCTAGGCATCGAAATCCTAAGACCTAGCGAAGGGCTGCTAGGCACCTAGCGAAGGGCTGCTAGGCATAGAAGACCTAGCGAAGGGCTGCTAGGCACCTGGCGAAGGACTGTTAGGGAATGAAGACCTGACGAAGGACTGCTAGGCACCTGGCGAAGGATTGCTAGGTAATGAAGTCTTGGTCCAAGGGACTAAGCAACTTAGTTGAGCGATGACTAAGGACAGGAATAGAGATAGGTCAGGGTTTGGGCGTCTCGAGATCCGAAGGTATCGGAAGCTAAGCAAAAGTCCACCCGAAGGAATGGGTGGCAACCATCTCCTGAAAGGAGTAGGTGAAAGGAGCATTCTCGGGGGATGGGAACTTGCACCGGTTCAACCTAGGGTTTCGTGCAAATCCGAAGTTCGAACCAAGTCCTTAAGCCTAATAGTGTATGTATATATGCTTTGTGTTTGTGTATCTTGCAGGTATCAAGATTCGGAGACAAAGCAGGAAGGTTGCTGGAAAAAGGCTGATAGGGGCGCCCCCACTGTTGGGGGCGCCCAGAGCAAGGCATAAACCCAGTCTTGGGGTTAAACCATGATTGGGGGCACCCGGAATGATGGGGGGCGCCCAGAGTAAAGAGGAAAATGCAGTTTTCGTGAAGTAAACAGAATAGGTGTCAAGGGGGGCGCCCGGAAGGTCTAGGGCGCCCGGGTTGAAACCTATATTTGCTGTTTGTGGTTTGAAATATAGATAAGCGCTCAGGAGGGTGCCCGAGAGGTCCGGGGTGCCCTGGTCAAAGATTTTATCACCTGCGGCGAGGTAGGTGCAAGGATAAGGTTTGACCGGGTTTATCGGGGCGCCTCCAACGTCCAGGGCGCCCCCAGGAGTGCTATATAAGGGACTACGACTCCTCTGCTTCAACAATAATTGCCAAGAGCGATTCCAAGCATTCTGACCGACGACAACGCGCTAGAGACCAGGTTCTACGATCGGGAGTGTAACGCCCGCTTTTTTTTTCATAAGCGGCGTTACGTTAACATACTTAGGGCATGTAGACATCATAGGGCAGCGGAATAACTTTAACTTATACATGCCCTATTACCATTCTTAACATAATGACATGGAAACTCGGCATAATGACTTCATACTTAAACATCATATCGTGTCATACTTAACATCACATCATAGAGTTCCATAAGTCATTATTCAAGCATATAAGTGACCAAAATAAAGTTCTAGCATAAACGGTAAACATTGGGTTTCCTGGGCCAAGTCACTACCACACACATGAGTTCTTGCCCTCCTGTTGCTTCCATCATTGTCCCCTGGAATGATCTGCGGTATAAGGAAATAAGACTATAAGCACACAGACTTAGTAAGACTCTTTCCTACTCACAAAAATCATTCATCATCTTATAATGAGCACATGAAACATTAACATACTTGGTGCTCTACTTAGAACATAACATCTTGAATCACCGATCATATACATAGCATGGCATGAACATAACCGTAAGTGAACATTCCTAACATGGCATGAGACATGGCATAACGTAAACATAGTAAACATTCTAAGCAAGCATACTACATGGCACGAATGTAAGCATAATAACATTCTAAGCTTGGCATAATACGTGGCATGAACATAAGCATGATAACATTCGAAGCATGGCATACTACGTGGCATGAACATAAGCATGATAACATTCGAAGCATGGCATACTACGTGGCATGAACATAAGCATGATAACATTCTAAGCATGGCATACTATATGGCATAAGCATAAACATAATAAACATTCCTAGCATGGCATAATACATGGTATAAACATTTCTATAAGGTGTAACCCAACCTGTATGGCATATACATAAGCATACTTCCTCTCATAGCATACGAACATCTTCTTAACATAATCATGACATAGATCATTTAATCTCATGCATCTTTCATAACATGAAGCGTAAGCATAAAATCTTATTAGCATAGCATAATGCATAACATGAATGAATGCATGAGTGGAATGCATATACATAAGGATGCTTAACTTTTAAAACATACTTTTAAATGCTTTAACATAATCATCATATCATTGGGGTCCCCGGCTTGTACCACATACATACATCATAGCGCGCATCCCTAGCAAGTCCGAGGTAGCGAGCCCCGTCCTACTAGGGTAAGGACAGCATAGTCGATAGTCCCCGAACCGAGGCGTTCTTAAAGAGCCCATCCCTGTTGCACAGCTCCGGTAGTGCCAGAACCGTGGACAGCTTCGGTAGTCCAAAACCGGGGCGTTCTTAAGGTGCCCATCCCTTGGACCCATACTTCGGTCCGGTACAAGCCCATTCATAAAGTAAAATACTTTTCATGTTTCATCATTCATAAGACATTCATAGCATAACCATGTTACATAAAGCATGACTTAACACATGCTTATCCTTTCATTGTTCATACTTATTGCATAGCATCATGATGCTTGGAAGGCATGAGCATTGTCTTCATTCATAAACATGGTATGCATCTTCTTTCATAAACATGGCATGAGTCTTTATTCATTTAACATGACATGCATCATTATCCGTACAACATGACATACATCGTTATTCATACAACATGGCATACATCATTGTTCATACAACATGGCATACATCTTCCTACATAAACATGGCATGCATACCTAAACATCATTCCTAATTTCAGTACTTGCATGATCATAACATAGAAGGTAAACATTGCATCAAACATGACATGTCTTTCATAGATATTTATCCTACTACATAGAGCTTGTATGATCATGATACATAAGGTACACATTGCATTTCTTGCCTAAGCATGGTATCTATCTTAAGCATGCATAGGTAGGATTTCCATAACATTCTACTTATCATTCAATTACATGGCATAAAACATAAGACATTCATAATAAACCCTATTAAGCATGACATCGAATCATAAACATAAAACATAAAACATAAAACATGGTGCTTAAACTTAGGGTTATTGGTAACATGATTTCTACCACATGCTTGAACCTATACATATATATACTTCATGGTAAGCATAAACCATCACTCTTTGAACCCTAACTCCTTCCAAACCCTAACTTCCTTTGCTTGGACGAAACCCATAGGGATGGATTCCATCATTCCATTAATCATGTAAGATAGCATAAGGTAAAGGAACAACCATACATCATCTATAAGACCATGGGAGGCCATTAGGGCTCATAATTAGGGTTATCCCTAACCTTTAGCCCTCTTTCCTTGAGCTGGCTGAAACCCTACAAGGCCATAGGGGCATGGAAAAATTCCATGGAAACCCCCAATCAAACATTAACACCAAACATATTCTACCATGAGGCCATTAGGACCCTTGCTTGAGGGAAATCCCTAACTTTTTGCCCTAGATCCCACTTGGCCGAAACTTGTGGGGGTCATAAGCATTGTGAAAATTCACATAAACCCCCACCCTCAATCTCCCTTATATCATGATAATACACAAAACACATGCTTGAGTGTTTAGGTTCCACTTTACCCATGGATTCATGGGATGGCCGAAACCCTAGGGGATCATAGGGTACCCCAAAAATTCTCAAAAATTATATTTAATCTCTAAACATCATGAGGACACATTAAACAATATTAGGAAGATTTTTAGCATCATCATGGACCCAAAAACCTAGGGGCCGAAACTTGTAAAAACTAGGGTCCTTGGTTTTCTTTCTTTCAACATCAAATCCCAAAAACCAACTAATATATCATGCTAAAAACAGAAGGAACTATTATACCACAGGTGAGGGAGTCTTACTTTGGTTGATCTTGATTTTTAGACCTTAAAAGAGAAGGAAATGATGAATCCTTTGGACCCTTGAACCCCCTTGCTCTTGTATCCTAGGGAAACTTCTAGTTCTTGGAGATGAGACCTTCTTGTGGAGTTTTTCCAAGGGAAAATCCCTCTAATGGTGGTCGGCTAGAATGAGGAAGGAGGAGGAGAGAAAATGCAAATTGAAGGAAGAATAAGGTAACTCCCAAACCCCCCCTTTATAACCCATTAAGGAGGTAAATGAAGAGTCTCTCCATGACCCTTCATCTTCTTCTAAGCCTTAACCAATCTTCATTTCATTCGCTTATAACATTCCCTTACTAGATGAGTTGGTTAGAGCATACTTGGTTGTACAAGAGGTCCAAGGTTCAATCCTTGGTCTATGCACCTTATTTTTATTTCATTTTTCCTTTTATTTCCTATTATTTTTCCTAAAATTCCGAAAATTCTCTAAAAATTCCCCCATATTTATGTTAATATTTCCCATTAAAACCCCTTTATATTTATATTAATTTTTACCTAAAATTCTCCAATAATTATGGTACTAAAAAGCCCATATAAGGCCCATTAGTGCCTTTTTTCTCAATTTAAATGAGAAAAATATGGGTTTCTAGGCCAATTTTTATATTAATATTTCTAGGTCATTCGGAAAATTATCTAGACATGCTCAATATTTTAAGAAAATATTAAGAGAATTTTCCGGGTCGTTACAATCCCCCATACCTCGTGAAAGTTCGTCCTCGAACTTAGAATAACTCCGGGTACTTGCGCCTCAACTCGTCCTCGCGTTCCCAGGTAGCTTCTTCGAACCGTTGACTTTGCCATAGGACCTTGACTAAGGGTACTTCCTTACTCCTCTGCTTCTTGACTTCCCTATCCAAAATCTGGATGGGTCTGCTCTCATAGCTTAGGTCCTCCTGCACTTGTACTGTCTGTGGCTCGATCACTTGGTCCATATTTGGGATACACTTTTTAAGCAGGGACACATGGAATACGTTATGGATAGCTGACATCTCTGGAGGCAGCTCTAGCTCATATGCCACCTTACCGACTCTTTTCAGAATCAGGTACGGCCCCACATAGCGCGGACTTAGTTTTCCTTTCTTCCCAAATCTGGTCACCCCCTTCATAGGAGCCACTTTGAGAAATACCCAATCTCCAACATTAAATTCCAGTGGTCTACGCCGGACATCTGCATAACTCTTCTGCCGGCTCTGAGCAGTTTCTATCCGTTGTCGAATATTCTGTATAGCTCGGGTGGCGCTGTCGATAACATCCGTTGTGAGCCCCATTTCCTTCTTTTCACCACCCTCGTACCAACAAATCGGAGACCTACATCTCCTCCCATACAAGGCTTCATAAGGTGTCATTCCGATAGTAGCTTGGTAGCTATTATTGTAAGCGAATGCCGCCAAGCTTAGATATCGACACCAACTTCCCTTGAAATCCAGGGCACAAGCTCTCAACATATCTTCTAATATTTGATTCACCCGTTCAGTTTGCCCGTCAGTCTGAGGGTGAAAGGCGGTGCTAAATCGCAATTTAGTACCGAGAGACTTCTGAACGCATTCCCAAAAGTGCGAAGTGAAGCGACCATCCCTATCTGAGATGATGGTCTTGGGAACTCCATGAAGCCTAATTACTTCCTTCACATATAATTGAGGTAGTTGCTCAATCGAATAAGTCATCTTGATCGCCAAGAAGTGAGCAGACTTTGTCAGCCTGTCCACAATTACCCATATTGCATCATATCCATTCGTAGTCCTGGGAAGCCCCGAAATAAAATCCATAGAGATGTCTTCCCATTTCCACTCCGGAATTGCGAGTGGCTGCAGAACTCCCCCGGGTCGCTGATGTTCTGCTTTTACTTGCTGGCAAGTCATGCAAGTACTAACATACTGAGCCACCTCCCTCTTCATACCGGACCACCAAAACCTCTCCTTCAGATCTTGATACATCTTGGTGGACCCTAGATGCATCGAATAAGGGGTTTCGTGAGCTTCCGCCAGTATTTTCCTTCGAAGCTCCGGATCATTAGGGATACATAGCCGATCCCTAAGGTATAATACCCCCCTTTTGCGATATGAAAGCCATCGCCCTTTCCTTCTAGAATCTCCTATTTTATTTTCTGGAGACTCAGATCACCATTTTGTTTTTCCAATAAGCTCTCATAGCGTTATCATTTCCTTTATGCAATTTGATACCACTGTGTGATATGATAGGTTACTCATTGTTAATATCAGGTTCATGAACATAAGATTGAACCACACTCTCGACAGATTGTATTATGACCAACTTAGACCTTATTGGTTTACAAACTAACCGAACTCAATGAAATAGATGGGCTGCTATCAGGCCCATAACAAAGAACATCATGGCATTCACTGCCACTCCTTCGTTCCTCTCCCCTTGGCCTACCTCAGGGTCTTCTACTGTCTCCATCGGATCCTCTTCCTCTAACTCGGGAACCTCCTCAGCCACTTCAGGATCTCCCCCAAACATCCCGGGGTCTTCCTCCAACATTTCGAGCATCTCAGGGTCTTCTTCGAACACCTCGAGATTGTCCTCGCTCATCGGGTCTTCTTCAAACATCTCGAGCATCTCGGGGTCCTCCGCGTACATCTCAGGATCCTCTTCTAACGGCTCGGGATCCTCCTCGTACATCTCGGGATCCTCCTCTAACGTCTCGGGATCCTCCTCGTACATCTCGGGCTCCCCCTCCGAGTCCCCCAGGTCTTCCGGAAACTCATGGCGGAGAAGCTGCCTACATAATTCCGTATATGAGATACGACATCTGTGCTGCCCCCAGATCTGATGAGCAACCTCTCTCGCCCGATTAGGCAATGAACGAAGCAGAGCTCCGATCGTATGATCATCCATGACTGGAAACCCTTCCTGTTCCAGTTTCCAGAATAACCGATCCAAAAACCCCATGTTGCCTTGAACCCCACGGGTGGGACTGTACTCAACTACCTCTATCCGCTCCATCAGCTCGCGACACCTCTCAGTGTAGTTCTCATGTAACATCTGGAATTGAAAAAAAATGACATAGTTAGTACCAAACCGACCAAGCCAGTACACAACCATTTCCTTTTCAATTCGCAAATATATACAGAGAAAAACACACCCACGATCGGTTTAGTCTACCCTAGTGATTAAAATATATAACCATTTTTCCTACCCTTATGTCAGTCCAAATTATTTGATTTCATAAAAGAAGATACAGTAGCATTCATCGTTACATATCTTAAAGTACTTTTTTTCATCATACTATCGTTCATACTTGCATATCTTAAACTTATAAAGTATCCTTAAAGTGCTTACTATCATAAAATATGCACAGAGGTACTTACTTGGAAGCGGCAGGAAGAGGGCTAGATGTGTGTGTAGTGAGATGGTTACTGCTCTGATACCAACCTGTAACGCCCGCTTTTTTTTTTCCATAAGCCGCGTTACGTTAACATACTTAGGGCATGTAGACATCATAGGGCAGCGGAAAAACTTTAACTTATACATGCCCTATTACCATTCTTAACATAATGACATGGAAACTCGGCATAATGACTTCATACTTAAACATCATATCGTGTCATACTTAACATCACATCATAGAGTTCCATAAGTCATTATTCAAGCATATAAGTGACCAAAATAAAGTTCTAGCATAAACAGTAAACATTGGGTTTCCTGGGCCAAGTTACTACCACACACATGAGTTCTTGCCCTCCTGTTGCTTCCATCATTGTCCCCTGGAATGATCTGCGGTATAAGAAAATAAGACTATAAGCACACAGGCTTAGTAAGACTCTTTCCTACTCATAAAAACCATTCATCATCTTATAATGAGCACATGAAACATTAACATACTTGGTGCACTACTTAGAACATAACATCTTGAATCACCGATCATATACATAGCATGGCATGAACATAACCGTAAGTGAACATTCCTAACATGGCATGAGACATGGCATAACGTAAACATAGTAAACATTCTAAGCAAGCATACTACATGGCATCAACGTAAGCATAATAACATTCTAAGCTTGGCATACTACGTGGCATGAACATAAGCATGATAACATTCGAAGCATGGCATACTACGTGGCATGAACATGAACATAAGCATGATAACATTCGAAGCATGGCATACTACGTGGCATGAACATAAGCATGATAATATTCTAAGCATGACATACTATATGACATAAGCATAAACATAATAAACATTCCTAGCATGGCATAATACATGGTATAAACATTTCTATAAGGTGTAACCCAACCTGTATGGCATATACATAAGCATACTTCCTATCATAGCATACGAACATCTTCTTAACATAATCATGACATAGATCATTTAATCTCATGCATCATTCTTAACATGAAGCGTAAGCATAAAATCTTATTAGCATAGCATAATGCATAACATGAATGAATGCATGAGTGGAATGCATATACATAAGGATGCTTAACTTTTAAAACATACTTTTAAATGTTTAAACATAATCATCATATCATTGGGGTCCCCGGCTTGTACCACATACATACATCATAGAGCACATCCCTAGCAAGTCCGAGGTAGCGAGCCCCGTCCTACTAGGGTAAGGACAGCATAGTCGGTAGTCCCCGAACCGAGGCGTTCTTAAGGAGCCCATCCCTGTTGCACAGCTCCGGTAGTGCCAGAACCGTGGACAGCTTCGGTAGTCCAAAACCGGGGCGTTCTTAAGGTGCCCATCCCTTGGACCCATACTTCGATCCGGTACAAGCCCATTCATAAAGTAAAATACTTTTCATGTTTCATCATTCATAAGACATTCATAGCATAACCATGTTACATAAAGCATGACTTAACACATGCTTATCCTTTCATTGTTCATACTTATTGCATACCATCATGATGACTGGAAGGCATGAGCATTGTCTTCATTCACAAACATGGTATGCATCTTCTTTCATAAACATGGCATGAGTCTTTATTCATTTAACATGGCATGCATCATTATCCGTACAACATGGCATACATCGTTATTCATACAACATGGCATACATCATTGTTCATACAACATCGCATACATCTTCCTACATAAACATGGCATGCATACCTAAACATCATTCCTAATTTCAGTATTTGCATGATCATAACATAGAAGGTAAGCATTGCATCAAACATGACATGTCTTTCATAGATATTTATCCTACTACATAGAGCTTGTATGATCATGATACATAAGGTCCACATTGTATTTCTTGCCTAAGCATGGTATCTATCTTAAGCATGCATAGGTAGGATTTCCATAACATTCTACTTATCATTCAATTACATGGCATAAAACATAAGACATTCATAATAAACCCTATTAATCATGGAATCCAATCATAAACATAAAACATAAAACATAAAACATGGTGCTTAAACTTAGGGTTATTGGTAACATGATTTCTACCACATGCTTGAACCTATACATATATATACTTCATGGTAAGCATAAACCATCATTCTTTGAACCCTAACTCCTTCCAAACCCTAACGTCCATTGCTTGGCCGAAACCCATAGGGATGGATTCCATCATTCCATTAATCATGTAAGATAGCATAAGGTAAAGGAACAACCATACAACATCTATAAGACCATGGAAGGCCATTAGGGCTCATAATTAGGGTTATCCCTAACCTTTAGCCCTCTTTCCTTGAGCTGGCCGAAACCCTACAAGGCCATGGGGGCATGGAAAAATTCCATGGAAACCCCCAATCAAACATTAACACCAAACATATTCTACCATGAGGCCATTGGGACCCTTGCTTGAGGGAAATCCCTAACTTTTTGCACTAGATCCCACTTGGCCGAAACTTATGGGGGTCATAAGCATTGTGAAAATTCACATAACCCCCCCCCCCCCTCAATCTCCCTTATATCATGATAATACACAAAACACATGCTTGAGTGTTTAGGTTCCACTTTACCCATGGATTCATGGGATGGCCGAAACCCTAGGGGATCCTAGGGTACCCCAAAAATTCTCAAAAATTATATTTAATCTCTAACATCATGAGAACACATTAGACAACATTAGGAAGATTTTTAGCATCATCATGGACCCAAAAACCTAGGGCCGAAACCTTAAAACTAGGGTCCTTGGTTTTCTTTCTTTCAACATCAAATCTAAAAACCAACCAATATATCATGCTAAAAACATAAGGAACTATTATACCACAGGTGAGGGAGTCTTACTTTGGTTGATCTTGATTTTTAGACCTTAAAAGAGAAGGAAATGATGAATCCTTTGGACCCTTGAACCCCCTTGCTCTTGTATCCTTGGGAAACTTCTAGTTCTTGGAGATGAGACCTTCTTGTGGAGTTTTTCCAAGGGAAAATCCCTCTAATGGTGGTCGGCTAGAATGAGGAAGGAGGAGGAGAGAAAATGCAAATTGAAGGAAGAATAAGGTAACTCCCAAACCCCCCCTTTATAACCCATTAAGGAGGTAAATGAAGAGTCTCTCCATGACCCTTCATCTTCTTCTAAGCCTTAACCAATCTCCATTTCATTCCCTTATAACATTCCCTTACTAGATGAGTTGGTTAGAGCATACTTGGTTGTACAAGAGGTCCAAGGTTCAATCCTTGGTCCATGCACCTTATTTTTATTTCATTTTTCCTTTTATTTCCTATTATTTTTCCTAAAATTCCGAAAATTCTCTAAAAATTCCCCCATAATTATGTTAATATTTCCCATTAAAACCCCTTTATATTTATATTAATTTTTACCTAAAATTCTCCAATAATTATGGTACCAAAAAGCCCATATAAGGCCCATTAGTGCCCTTTTTCTCAATTTAAATGAGAAAAATATGGGTTTCTAGGCCAATTTTTATATTAATATTTCTAGGTCCCTCGAAAAATTATCTAGACATGCTCAATATTTTAAGAAAATATTAAGAGAATTTTCCGGGTCGTTACACTACCAATGAAGAACAATGCTAACAAACCGATTTACTTGGTATCCACCCCGGACGGGTGACTAATCTAAGAATCCGTCGGTGGATCACTCCCCGGATAACCTCTGGCTAGCCCTCGTCGCTCTTTGTGGGTGGAGAAACCTCGCCACAAACTCAAACAAAGCACTGAGCACAAAAACTACTATCTTGCCTTTAACCAAGACAAGATTCGTCAAGAATCTCAGCCACCACGAAGTCCTCTTTAAATAGGACTCGGGCTGAGACCCTCGCCACCAGTCGACTGCCAATTTACCAGTCGACTGGTCTAGCCTTAATTGCTAGCCAACGGCTAGCCCAACGACTAGTTTTCGAGGTTACCAGTCGACTGCCATTTTACCAGTCGACTGGTCCAGCCCCGAAATCATTCTGTGAGTTTTATCAGTCGACTGCCCCACTCACACACCTAGGGTTTCCCTTCCCGAGTACACTTCTCTCAACACTTAGACCCTAGGACTTTCCTGAGTACAATCACTCAACACTCGTACCCTCACGACTCGACTGACTCCTCATTCGTAGCCTCGACTGTTGCCTTCGCGCCCTCTTCATCTTCGGCTCCCATCCCTCGGATGCACGCAAGCCTCCAGCTTACCTCCATGCCACCCTTCACGCATGCCTCGAAGTCCGCGTCTATCAGCTCATCGTCCCTGCTCTCCAAGGTCCCTCGGGTGCACACAAGCCTTAGCTTGTCTCCATGTCACCCTTCACCATGCCAAGGTCATCCAATCAAGTCCATATGTGTAACCTGCACACCCTGCACACTCAACATACACATATAAGAACACAAGGGTAAACCTAACTTAAACCCTTTGCCAACACATCAAAATACTTGGTCACTCCAGACCACAGATTACCTCAACACAAATCACATGGTCACTTCGGACCATAGATTTGTTGGGATCTCCCAGCACCAAAACACAAAACGCAGCGGAAACAAGATCCCTCGAGCAATCCATGGGAAAGAAAACTCGTACGAAGTTCATCTATCTAATAGATGTATCTAAAGTGTATACCTTTGGAGCGTGCCCTTTCGCTTATCTCGCTGGTCCAAGATGCGCCAGATCTCTTGCACGTTCAAGTGTCCGTGCCTCTATTCGTATCCACACGTACACAATCTCCCAACTTTAGGAAGAACTACCTTAGTTGTGCTAGCAACTTGAGGTAGTTCACAAGACCACCAAGAACCCAAAAGAGGGTCTCGGCCAAGAGGGAGAAGAGGAAGAAGAGAGGAAGAAGGGAAGACTCTCACTTACTTGTCATTCAAAATGACTAGACCCTCTTTTATACTCATCCCATGAATATGAAGGGTCTTTTGTCTCTTTGGCTTCCCTTCATTAAAGTCAATAAAGAGCACATCTTTTCATGTGACTCTTCACCTTCTCTTCATCCAATGAAGAGAGACTTTTCTCTTTCCTTCATTAAACACTTTAATGAATTTCCCATGCAATTCCGACCGGGCTTCTCGGGCTTCCGACCAGGTCTCCCGACCAATTTGCCGAGAAAGTCGCCGAGCTCCCACCTAGTCTACCGAGCTCCCGACCCAGTCTGCCGAGCGCCGAGCTAGTCTGCCGAGCGCCGAGCTCTCAACCCAGTTTGCCGAGCGCCGACCCAGTCTGCCGAGCGCCGAGCTCCCGACCAAGTCCCTGAGCTCCTGACCCGAGCTCCCTGAACTTGTCTCCCGAGTTCCCAACTCGAGCTCTCGATCAGATCTCCCGAGTTCCCAACTCAAGCTCCCGATCAGATTTCCCGAGTTCCCAACTCGGGCTCCCGATCAGATTTCACAAAGCATCATGTCCTTAGTGTGTGACCCAATATGTTCTCGTGACGTTGGCAATACACCTAAATGCTTTAGATACATAAGCAATGAGTGGCATCTAGCAATGCATCATTGCTACCCAAGTAACAGGAAAAGTCGAGATCCGACTAAACCTCCGTGACTATGATAATGTATGACCTTATCCTTCTATCCTTGATATCTAGATTGACCAATGAGGCATATGTTGGTGCAAAAAGCACCCAAGTCGAACCTAAGTTTTGATAATGGCAAAAGGGCTCAAAAGTTAAGTCTTATTTGTCATCTAACATGTACTCATATGTGCAGGAAAAGTCCTAGCGAAGGATTGCTAGGCACTGGCGAAGGAATGCCAGGGTACTGAAGCCCTAACGAAGGACTGCTAGGCGCCAAGCGAAGGACAGCTTGGGACTGAAGACCTGGCGAAGGAATGCTAGGCACCGGGCGAAGGACAGCTTAGTATCCAAGACCTGGCGAAGGACCGCTAGGCAAAACTCCAACCGGAGGAGCCGGTTGGCATCAGGTACATTCTCCCGAGAGGAGTAGGTGAGGACGCGTTCCCCATCGAGGGAACAGTAGGTGTTGGTTCACCTAGGGCTCCATTTTGGAGGCCCAAAGTCAGAACCAAGACAGCTAAGGCTGTATAAACTAACATCTTATTGCTTTATGGTGTTTTGGGCTAACCCTGGGTGCAGGACCGAAGGAACGAGTGTCTGCAGCTCAAAGAGCCTCAAAGGAGTGAGGCAGCAGCTGACCAGGGCGTCCGGAGTATCCCGGGCGCCCCTAAGGTGAACACAAAACACATGAAGCAAAGGAACTGCTTCTGCTGCTCCCGGGCGCCCTCAGCGTCCCGGGCGCCCCCTGTGCAAGCCATCGAAGCAGAAGCCAGCGAAGCCAAGGGATAAGCTCTGAGCCGGTCAACCCGGGCGCCCCCAGCGTCCCGGGCGCCCCGGTCAAGATCTGATCCCATGTTTGAAGGGATCAGAAGCTGACCGAGTGAAAGTCGGATCGGCCGACACGTGGGGGGCTCCCTCGACGTTCCGGGCGCCCCCAGGGCCTATAAAAGGGTCCTCGACCCCAAGGCTTCGGACAACACTTCATTCAACGCAATCACACTCTTCTGCTCCCGCGCTCTGCTCCAGAAACCTCTCGACTCGAGATACAAGCGCCGACGACGTCCCTCTGCTCCGAGAAACATTCCACACCGGACGTCAATAACGAAGAGCGATCTTTTATTTTTGTGTTTACTATACTACAATTGTAACATATATTTGTAAACCGTTTTGCGCACTTATAGAATTGCCCGCAGAAAATGGTCTACGACCGTGGGCCTTGGAGTAGGAGTCGACCTAGGCTCCGAACCAAGTAAAACTACCTGTGTTCGCGATTGTTTTTATTCCGCTGCGTAATTTCTCTAATTCTAAAATCCGAATGTTTTCCGATATTCACCCCCCCTCTATCGGTTCTCTCGATCCAACAAGTGGTATCAGAGCAGGGAAGTTCAAACTTCGTGCAACCACCAGTTTGAAAGTTTTTTTCGGATTTACAAATTTTTTTTAATCTTATTTCTTTTCTTTCTTGTTAATCGAGGTTGGTGCAACACCACTCGATCTTTTTCAAATAAATAATATCTGTAGGTGTATTTAACTACGCCTTTTTCAATTTTGAATCTTATTTTTTCACCATAAGTCAGAATTTATAAAACGAATAATTTTTAAAAATTTGTCATAAACTTTTTTTATTTTTATTTTATATTTTTCTCGAAATTCGTGTTACTTTAATTCGAGCAAAATTCTTTTTCCCAAACATTAAATTCTTACTTTTTCAGTATTAATCAGAATTGACAAAATCAACATTTTCAAAAATTTATCATAAATTATTTTTATTATTTTATTATTATTCTGTCTCAAAATTCGTGCAATATTTTTTTGGCTACTTTTTTCCTTCTCCCGCACTACTATTCCAAGACCAAGTCTTAGTACATTTCTATTTTTTCCTTTTGTGTGCAAGATCTATCATTTTAAATGGCCAATCAAGAGTGGAACAGTACCCGTCCACCGCTATTCTCCGACGAGAACTTCAATTATTGGAGAAGTCAAATGCAGTTCCATCTGAAGGCCCATATGGACATATGGATGATCATTCAAACAGGGTTTTCCCTCCCTACAGAAGATAGACTATCAATTACGTGGGATCAACTGGATGAACCAACCCTAAGGAAGATCGAGACAGATGCAAAGGCGACTGCAATCATACAATGTGGCCTAACCAATGAAGAATTGAAGCGGGTCGGATCCTTCACCTGTGCCAAGGAGCTGTGGGGAAAACTGATCGAGCTGCACGAAGGAACATCAGACACTCGGATCAGTAAGCGAGATCTGCTCCTGAAGAAGCTGTATACCATCAAAATGGCCGACAACAAAACAGCAGCTCAGCTTCACGCCCGAATCCAGGAACTAATGAACGGACTGCACACCATCGGTCACAAGGTAGAAAACCGTGACCTAATAAGGTACGCTTTAAATGCTTTCCCAAGAAACACCTTGTAGGCATCTATGGTAGATGCATACAAGGTTTCAAGGGACCTTTCAAAAATAAAATTAGATGAATTGTTCTCTGAATTAGAATTACACGAACAGACTAACTGCAATTTGGCCGAGAAAAGTATTGCCTTTGTTGCAGGTAAAACTAGAAGGACAATAAAGAAGAAGCCTCTACCTGAACCCGAGTCTAACTCAGACTCAGACTCAGAAGATGAAGAAGGAGATCGACCTAAGCTGATCCGACTAGCAAGAAACTACTACAAGGAATTGAAGAACCAAACCAACAGACGGAAAGCCAGTCGAAGAAAAGACGAACCATCTGAACCCGCAAATGAAAAGAACAAGCCCAACGTGACCTGCTTCGAGTGCAAGAAGAAGGGTCACTACAAGACGGAGTGTCCGAACCTAAAAGAAACCAAGAAGAACAGAAGGAAGAAGGCACTTCAAGCAACGTGGGATGAGTCCTCCTCCTCCGAAGAAGAAGAGGTCCCACAATCGATCCTACTCGCACTAACCGCCTCAGAAGAAGTCGAGATCGAGTCAGAATCAGAATAGGACGACGGCAGACTGACCTTTTCAGAGGACGGCGAAATCAAGGTAAGTGGATTTACTAGATGTCAATTAAATGAACTAATTTCGTATCTTTCTCGAGATTTGGCGAAAGCCAAACACCGAATCGAATCCCTCCGACAAGAAGTAAAACTCCTGAAAGAGGGAGCTGACCCTAAATCCTTAAGTGAGAAGGTTCAAGAAGGAACCTCTACTCAAGTTGAAAAACTTGAGAAAGAGAACTCCTCCCTGAAAACTCAGGTTAAGGATCTTAGATCAGCATTAGAATGATTTACTTTTGGTTCCAAGAATCTTGACATGATTCTTGGAAAACAGAAATCGGTTCTAAATCGATCTGGACTAGGTTATAGAACCAAGTCTCGACAAAGATCCTACTGTGCTGTACTGAACCAGTCCAGACCAAAAGTTCAGGCATGGGTACCAAAACTATGCCTGAACCAACCAACTGGATCAAATCAGTATTGGATCCCCAAGGACAAGATTCACATCTTGCCTAATCCTTACCGTGGCTTTAGTCCAGGGGGAGCCAAATTAAAAACTATATTTATTGTTAAATAAAACTTAATTCTTGATTGTAATTTGCTTGATTGATTGTTTATTTAATTTTTGCAATTTACCATGCTTAGACTTAGGAATGATTAGTTTAAAGACTGAACAAACTTAACTGAAACTTGACAACATAGTATTGGGTGGAGGTGAGATGATAGTACGTTAGGGAAATCAATTCTAATAAGGTCAAGTATACTTGGTCTCTTTAGACTGGTGAAACTAGCTGAAGCTACCGATCCAAGACCCAAACTAGTTAGACCAGAATTTTTCAAAGATTAATTTTGAAAATGAAATTTCACTGAAAGGTTTTGTCAAGGAAAGGGTTGATGATCCAATAAGGCTACGACCAAAGAAGGCCTAGTGTCTCGCCAAGACCTAGAAGCCAATCTCTGAAATTCAAATTCAAATTATTCTTTGTCATATTCGAATCTAACATAAATCTTCAGTTATGTATAGATTCAAAAAAAATTTAAATTAATTATGTTTTTCAAAATAAATCATGTTTTTCAAAAATTCTTTTATCAAAACCTGTCTCACAAAACCTATAAGGCTAACGTGATTGCTAACCCTAGATTGGGTGAGACAGACTAGGTTGTGAAAATCAATTTAAGCTACTCCTAATTCTAATTGGATCCAAATCAACAAAACTCTTTATGTGTAGGAACATAAAGATTTGGACCAATGGATGTTGGATAGCGGTTGCTCTAGACACATGACTGGAGATAAATTGAAATTCAACAAACTCAAGTTTAAGAACCAAGGCTCAGTGGCATTCGGCAACAATGCTACACTCAAGGTAATTGGGTCAGGTAATATTGAACTTAAATCTGACTTTATTATTAAGAAAGTCCTTTCGGTTGAAAATTTCAATTTTAACTTGCTTAGCATAAGTCAGTTGTGTGATTCTGGTTTTATAGTTACCTTCAACAATTCTAACTGCCTGATTAGAAACCTACAAGACTCAGAAGTCATGCTTAAGGGCACTAGGAAAAATAATGTTTACACTATAAACCTACCCCTAGTACCCAAATGTATGTTAACTCAATTAGAATAATCAAACCTCTGGCATAGGAGATTAGGTCATACTAATCTGAGAACCATCTCAAAAATCACCCAACTTGGCTTAATCAAAGGTATCCCCAAAATTTAAAATAATGAAAACCTAATATGTGAATCATGTAATCAAGGTAAACAAACCAAATCTAATCACAAACTAATCCAATCTGACCTAACTCAAACCACACTTGAGCTCCTGCACCTTGACCTATTTGATTCACATGGAGCCAAGTCACTAAGCGGGAACCGATACTGCTTAGTGATAGTTGATGATTACTCTAGGTTCACCTGGGTTAGGTTTCTAAAAACCAAAGATGAAACCCTAAACCTATTTAATGAATTCTGTAAATTAATTGAAAATCAAAATGATACTAAAATTAAGAGACTTAGGAGTGACCACGGGGGAGAATTTGAAAATCAATGGTTCGAGGAATTCTGTAAGGTAAATGGGTATTTACATGAATTTTCATGTCCTAGAACCCCCCAACAAAATGGGATAGTCGAAAGAAGAAATAGAACACTACAGGAAGCCGCTAGGGCTATGCTCAATGAATTTAACTTAGCAAAACTACCCCCTTCAAAACTAGGGTCTTCTCGAAAATGGACTTAGTCTAGGCCCTAACCCTAGAACTGCATGCACCTATAGATTTAGAAGCCAGCATCTCACAAGCACCTTAGGGTACTTTTTGTTGGGACCGGGTGCATGTTGACATGGATACGGGTTCGTAATTTTTAAAATTTTATTACGTGCAACGGAAGTTTTAGCATAAATAATTTCTCAAATTATTTTAACCACGTATCTAGCATGCAACCTTATGTTGTGGAGACATGATCATACATTTAAATTTTTGCAAAAGTAAACTAATTTACTTAATACCTCGCGTAACTCGTAGAAAAGGACAAGATCCAACCGTAGTGTCCCTTGGAAGCTCCGCCTCTATTCGCGTCCACGCCGAGTTTTCTTCGGGATGACTTCGCAAAGCCACGAGTTTCGTGCCGACAAGAACTACTAGATTCTCCAAAGGCACGACTAGAATATCAAGAGAGAGAGAGATGGAAACTCACCACCAAGTAACGAAATCAAGATTCCGGAGAAAGGAAGGAGTTGCGACCCGCTTCTTCCTCTTCTTCGGCACCTTCTTAGTGGATGTGGCTCACGACAACTAGAAGGGGCGCCGGCCCTAGAGGAGGGAGAGGGCGCCGGCCCTAGAGGAGGTAAAGGGAGAGAAGGAGAGAGAGAGAGAGGGCTTGCTTCTTAATCTCTTAATTGGAATTCAAGCCTTGCCTTAGTTCCTTTATATAGTAGCCTCTCCATTGCCAAGTCTCCCTTTTAACGGAATTCATAAGAAATTTATCTTATAAATTTTTCTATGAATTATTCCGTTATGCCAAGTTTTTATTATAACTTAATTTATAATAAAAACAACCATGTCTCCCCTTTTATTATGGAATAAAATTATCCAAGAAATTTATTATACAAATTTTTCTTATCATGGAAAAATCAATTCATAATTGATTTTATAAAATAAAATAAACCAATCCATGGTTCATTTTAATTTTCATAAAAAGAATAAATTTCTATAAATTTCTTTATATAAATTTTTTTATATAAAATTTCTTTTATATAAATTTATTTATATAAATTTCTTTATCCATAATTTTATAAAACAAATCACGCTCGATTTATTTTATAATTTAAACCAAACAATTTGGTTTCCCCTCTTCCTTGTGGCCGGCCAAACCAAAGAGGGTGGGCACCCTCTTTTGCCGGCCACACCAAGCCGAAACCCTTACGAATTAAACTCATTTAATTCGTCCAATAAGCCTTCAAAAGACTTAGCCATTTTAAGCTTCCGATGCGTCTCTGAAAATTCAGATTCGACTTACCTCTCTTGATCAGAAAATCTAATTTTCAACTCGTTTTAAATCCCTCGGATTACTCGTAGTGCGTGTGACTAAATAGGCTTTCGATTTATGTTGGCCGTCTATAATTCATCAATTATAGAACGATCATGAGTGACACCTAGTAGTACATCATGATCCCCAATTAATCAAAAGATCAACGGTTGACCTCAGAAATTATTCTGAAACCCTTCAGCAGCTCTAATGAATCGTGCCTCATTCCCTTCACCATCTTATACCCACTTGGTTCAGGGCATGGTCTGTGTGTGTCAGTCCCCACTAGGCTGACTACGTCACACCTAGCCCAAGTAATGTCTTTCTCGTCCAACGGATTCTAGTTACTCTCATGTTACTGAGAGATTCATACTCGGAACATGTGATGCTCTGGCCAGAGGCTTCGAGTAACAATCCGACGATAGGCCTTGGGTATACATATCCTCGCAAGGAGTGGTGAATCCATTTGTAACGACCCGAAAAATTCTCTTAATATTTCCTTAAAATATTAAGCATGTCTAGATAATTTTCTGAGGAACCTAGAAATATTAATGCGAACTTTGGCCTAGAAAATCCATGTTTTCTCATTTAAATTGAGAAAAAGGGCACTAATGGGCCTTATATAGGCTTTTTAGTACCATAATTATTGGTGGATTTTATGTGAAAATTAGTATAAATATAAAGGGATTTTAATAAGAAATATTAACATAATTATGGGGGAATTTTTAAGGGATTTTCGAAAATACTAGGAAAATAAAATAAAATAAGTGGGAAAAAAATTATGCATCTACCAAGGATTGAACCTTGGACCTCTTGTACAACCATGTATGCTTTAACCAACTCACCTAGCAAGGGATTTCTATGAGGAAATGAAGTGGATATAGGTTGAGGCTTCGAAGAAAATGAAGGGTCATGGAGAGACTCTTCATTTGCCTCCTTGATGAGTTATAAAGAGGGGGGTTTGGGAGTTACTTCTTCCTTCCATGAATTGCATTTTCTTCCTCCCTCCTCCCTCATCCTAGCCGAACACCACAAGGGTGATTCTCCCTTGGAAAAGCTCCACAAGAGGTCTGATCACCAAGATCTAAGGATTTTCCAAGGATACAAAGGCAAGGGGGTTCAAGTGTCCAACGAAATTGCAATTTTCTTCTCTTTTAAGGTCTAAAAATCAAGATCAACCAAGGTAAGACTCCCTCACCTGTGGTATAATAGTTCTTTAGGATTTTCATGATTTTTGGTATAATATAAGGTGTGATTTTGGGTTTGGATGTTGAGAAAAATCATGTTCTAGACCCTTATGAGTTTCGGCCACCAAGTTTTTGGGGTTCATGATGATGTTAAAAATTTGGATTATGCTTTCTAATGTGTTCTCATAATGTTTAGAGAATAATCATAATTTATGGGAATTTTTGGGGTACCCTAAGACCCCTTAGAGTTGGGTATCATTATAGGGATTTTCATGGCTAGAGGGGGGATTTAACCCTTCACTCATGTATCTTGTGTACCCATATGGTACAAAGGGAGGTCGAAGGGATTTATGTGAAATTTTTACAAGGTTTTGTGACCTTATGGGGTTCGGCCAAGAAGGGCCTAGGGCCAAGGGTTAGGGACTTACCTCAAGTAAGGGCCTTAATGACCCTATGGTATGGTATGGTGAATGTTTAATGGTTGATTGGGGATGTTAATAGAATTTTTCCATGCACCCATGTCTTAATGGGTTTCAGCCAGCCCTAGGAAGGAGACCTAAAGGTTAGGGTTAACCCTAATCATGAGCCCTAATGGCTCCCTATGGTCTTATAGGTAATGTATGGTTGTTCCTTTACCTTATGCTATCTTATATGTTTATGGAATTGATGGTACTCCTCCCATAAGTTTCAGCCAAGCAATGCATCTAGGGTTTGGGGTGGAGTTAGGGTTCGAAGAGTGATGTTTATGCTTATTATGAAGTATATATATAGGTTCAAGCATGTGGTAGAAATCATGTTACCTATAACCCTAACCTTATGCGCCATGCTTTATGTTGCATGTTATGATTGGATGCCATGCTTATTAGGGTTTATTATGAATGATATGTACGTAGGCCATGTCTTATGAATGATAGGTATGTATGCCATGTTTAGGAATAATTTGTATGTATGTCATGATTTATGAATGAAGTGTACATATGCCATGTTTAAGAATGGAAAGAAAGAATGAAGTTAAAGTTCATGCCTTTAAGGCATAACGATGATGTTAAGTATGATGAATGAATGAATATGCTATAAATGATGATGAATGAAAAGCATGTGAAAGCATTTTATTTTATTTTATGGGCTTGTACCGGACCTAAGTAAGGTCCACGGTTCTGGACTACCGATGAAGCTGTCCACGGTTCGGGACTACCGATGAAGCTGTCCTTACGGTTCGGGACTACCGATGAAGCTGTCCTTACCCTAGTAGGTCGAGATTAGCTACCTCGTATTTACTTAGGGATGCGCGCATATGATGAATGAATGTGGTACAAGCCAGGGCCCAATGGATGTTATGATTATGTTAAAAGTATTTAAAAGCATGATGTTTTAAAGATTAAGCATCCTTATATATATAAATGCATTTGCTCATGCATTCATCCATGTTATGCATTATGTTTACGAAAAGTATGTTTACGAAAAGTATGTTTGTGAAAAATATGTTTATGCTAGTTTAAGATGCCATGATTTATTTATGTTTCTGTCAAATTATGATGCCATGATTTATTTATGTTTCTGTCAAATTATGATGTCATGATTATTTATGTTTCTGTCAAATTATGATGCCATGATTTATTTATGTTCATGCTAGTTAGGATGCCATGATTTATTTATGTTTATGTTAAATTATGATGCCATGATTTATTTATGTCCATGCTAGTTTAGGATGCCCTGATTTAATTATGTTTATGCTAAGTTAGAATGCCATGATTTTATTTATGTTCATGCTAGTTTAGGATGTCATGATTTAATTATGTTTATGCTATGTTAGAATGCCATGATTTTAATTACGTTCATGCTAGTTTAGGATGCCATGATTTAATGATGTTTTTGCTAAGTTAGAATGCCATGATTTTAATTATTTCTATACTAATTTATGATGCCATGATTTAACTATGTTATGCTAAGTTAGGACGCCATGATTTTATTTAGGTTCATGCTAAGAATGTTTATGAGGTTATGATTATTATGTTATGTCTATGCCAAGTGTTATGCCATGCCATGAATGTTTTTATAGTTATGTTTATGCCATGCTACGAATGTGATGAAGTTATGTTCATGCCATGTCGAATGTATGCTAAGTGATGAAAAGGCTTATGTTCTAAGTAAAGCACTAAGTATGTTAATGTTTCATGTGCTCATGATGAAGTGATGAATGGTTTTAGTGAGTAGGAAAGAGTCTTACTAAGCCTGTGTGCTTATAGTTTTATTTTCTTATACCGCAGATTACGCAAGGGGACAGTAAGGAAGCAGCAGGAGGGACTTAAAGCATGTGTGTGATAGTGACTTGGCCAAGAAACAATATGTTTGCTCGTCTTATGATAGAACGTTACTTTACTATTATGTGCTTGAATGTGACTCTATGACATGATGCTAAGTATGACATGATGCTAAGTATGACATGATGCTGAATATGACATGATGCTAAGTATGACATGATATGATGCTAAGTATAAAGTAAATATGCCAAATTCCCATGTCATAATGTTAGGAATGGTAGTAAGTGCATGTAGGTGTAAGTTAGAGGTTTCCGCTGCATTATGATGTCTACATGACCTAAGGATGTTAGCGTAACGCCGCTTTATGGAAAAAAAAAAGTGTGCGCTACACCTTTGTAGGTTGTTCAAACATGTTCGGGCACTTCGGCTTATACCCAATCATCCTGGATCCACACCTCCTTGGAGATGCTTGCTTAAGATGTCAAAGTATAAGTCTTTATAACCAAGATGATGTTAGTGAGAGCCCTAGAGCCAATCATATGATGATCACTTTTTGGACTCATTGTATCATATTCTTGTATATATATTTCTTATATATAAAGGCATTTCTTATGGTTATTGTACTTATGTGTATTGGTGCCAAATAACTTAGTATAATAACGTCCTTGAGTAGAAGGTTCTTATCTATATCAATCGATTAGTTGAATCGATAGTGAGATGATATAGAGAACACTACTCTTAATTATTCCTAGTCAAGTATTAACATTCAAGGACAATGTTAATGCATAGAGACTAGCATGTAGGTCAACATGATGACTTGATCTCACAAGTCATGGATATGAGATATCAAGTTGACACATGGGTATACATTAGAGAATGTATACTAAATGGCCCGCCATGAG
>JAGFNQ010001927.1:346711-404626 GCA_024364735.1 Boesenbergia rotunda | reverse complement strand
TCATTGGGTTGTTAACTCATTAACAAGTATGCAACTTTATACATAGCACCCCAACTACACCTCTCTTTGCATCGACCTTGGCTGTGGCACAACAAATCGATGCTCCAAGCTTAAGGCTGACCCATTAATCAAGAAATAGTTTTAATATGGTTGGAGCTCATTCAACCGTTTAGTCAGGCTTGGATGTGTCCAACAATCAAAATTAAGGATTGACCTCTGACTCGTACTATATTATTCATAAACTAATTTCATGGTTTGAACATGTTGAGGTTCAAGCCGGGCATGGATGTGTCCATCAACCCAAACGAGAAACAAAACTCCGATTCTAACCATATTAATAGAAGGTGTTGGCCTTAATATTTTGTAAGGGATTTTGGATCTCATCCTTTCTTTTCTAAGCACATTCATGACATATAATTATGTCATGACTAACGATTTCCTTAATAAAGTATGTATGCGACTTAATTTATCAAGTCTCATTATTTGAATTAGGAACCGGATTTCCTAATTCTAATTTCATACTTTATTTAAGGAATTGTTTTGGGAAACAATTTCCTAAATTGTCATAATCAATTTCGGAAATAATATGTTTTAAGACTTTGATTTCTCTAAATCAAATCTTATTAAATTAAGAGAGAGATTCCCTTAATTCAACCACATATTATTTTCATGAAAATCTCTTTTAAGAAACTCTATTGGAAACCATTTTCCTAATTAATTTTGGAGACAACAATATGTAAGAGCATCACCTCTTAAATCATATTTTATTCATGAATTTAATTAATTACAACAAATTATTTTCTAAGGGAGGCTCCCCGAGGCTCAGATACCCAAAGAAAAGTAATTTGTCGAAAATCTAACTTGGTCCGCTTCGGAAGCGCAACCAAATTAAACATGACAATTTCATTTAAAATTGGGAAATTAAATTACAACAACTAACTTTAAATTGGACGGCTCCCCGAGGCTCAATCCAAAATAAAGAATTTTGTTGTCAATTTAAAACCCAATTCAAATTTAATTGTCAATTAATTGTCCATAAATTTGTCTAGACTTTCTTGAAAGAAAGTGCCCAAAATTGCGAGATTTCATAATAGGTTTTCAGAATAATTGTAAGTTTCCAGTACAAAGAAAACTTACATATTTCCAAAATTAGAAAATTTCTAAAATAGAAAAATTTCCAAAATTGGAAAGTTTCCAAAGATGGGAAGTTTTCACAATTATTATAAAATTTCAGAAACTAGAAAATTTCAAAAGTTTGCGAAATTTCATGAGGATTTCCAAACTTAGAAATTCCTAAATCTAAAATTTATTATAATTTGAAAGTTTCCATAATTGAAAATTTTTTCCAAAATTGAGATCATGACAAAGTTTTCCGTAAAACAATTATATGATTATGTCGAACACTAACCGGCTCTGATACCACTGTTGGGACCGGGTGCATGTTGACAAGGATACGGGTTCGTAAAATTTTAAATTTTTACGTGCAGCGGAAGAATTAGCATAAAATAATTTCACAAATTACTTTAACCACGTATCTAGCATGCAACCTTATGATATGTTGACATGGTCATAAATTAAAACTTTGCGGAAAAGTAAACTAATTTACTAAGTACCTCGCGTAACTCGAAGTAAGGGACGAGATCCAACCGTAGCGTCCCTTGGAAGCTCCGCCTCTATTCGCGTCCACGCCGAGTTCTCTTCGGGATGACTTCGCAAAGTCACGAGTTTTATGCCGACGAGAACTACTAGATTGTCTAAAGGCACAACTAGAACAACAAGAGAAAAGATAGGAAACTAAGCACCAAGTTAACGGAATCTAAATTCCGGGAAGGAAGGAGATGCGATCCCCTTCTTCTTCTTCTTGGTTGGCTTCTCCTTGGTAATGGTGACTCACGGCAACCTCAAGGGAGGAAGAGGGATCGCCGGCCCTAGCTTGGACAAGGGGCGCCGGCCCTAGCTCTCAAGGTGGGCGCCGACCCTAAGGGGAAGAGAGAAGAGAGAATAAGAGAGTGAGGGAGAGAAATAAATCTCTTGATCGCACTATCGATTAGGAATTCAAGGCTTGCCTTTGGTTCCTTTATATAGTAGTCTCTCCCTTGCCAAGGCTCTCTTTTAACTGAATTAACGGAATTAGTTATCATAAGAAATTTATCTTATAAAGTTTCTTATAACTTATTCCGTTATGCCTAGTTTTATTATAACTAACTTTATAATAAAACAAATTCTCCTCTCCTTTAATTATGGAATAAATTATATAAGAAATTTATAAATTTTCTTATTATGGAAAAATCAATTCATAATTGATTTTATAAAATTAAAATAAACCAATTCATGGATTATTTTAACTTCCACAAAAAGAATAAATTTCTATAAATTTATTTATATAAATTTCTTTATACAAATTTATTTGTCCATAATTTATAAAATAAATCGAACTAGATTTATTTTATTAATTAAACCAAATAAAATGGTTTTCTCCCCAAGTGATGGCCGGCCAAACCAAAGGGGTTTGGCACCCTCTTTGGCCGGCCAAACCAAGTCACACCAATCGCGAATTAAACTCATTTAATTCGCCCAATAAGCCTTCAAAAGACTTAGCCATTATAAGCTTCCATTGCGCCTCTGATTAACTCAGATTCGACTTATTTCTCTTGATCGGAAAATCCAATTTTCAACTCATTTTAAATCCCTCGGATTACTCGTAGTGCATGTGACTAAATAGGCATTCGATTTATGTTGGCCGTCTATAATTAACCAATTATAGAACGGTCATGAGTGGCACCTAGTAGTACATCATGACCCCCAATTAATCGAAAGATCAACGGTTTGACCTCAGTAGTAATTCCGAAACCCTTCAGCAGCTCTAATGAATCGTGCCCCATTCCCTTCACCATCTTATACCCACTTGGTTCAGGACACGATCTATGTGTGCAAGTCCCCACTAGGCTGACTACGTCACACCTAGCCCAAGTAGTGTCTTTCTCGTCCTTTGGATTTCTAATTACTCTCATGTATTTAAGAGACTCAACCTCTAAACATGATATGCTTTGGCCAGAGGCTTTGAGTAACAATCCGACGATAGGCCTGGGTATACATCTCCTCGCAAGGAGTGGTGAATCCTTTGTAGGCTGTTCAAACATCTTCGGGCACTTCGGCTTATACCCAATCATCCTGAGTCCTCACCTCCTTGGAGATGCTTGCTTAAGATGTTAAAGTATAAGTCTCCATGACCAAGATGACTTGAACACCGCAAGTCAAAGGAACATCACACTTAAGCTGCAGTATGAACTTCATTGACATATCTGTATAGATAACCATATGAAGTTTTACAGCTAGTCACTCCAATGAACTAGTTCCCTTAACTAGCATCCATGTTTATCTCCGGACATCCCAATGTCACCAGCCAGTGAGAATCAGCTGATTAGAGAATAACCCATGCTAGTCTCAACAGAATTGATAGTGTCCGTTTTTATCAATTCATCAACTAGGGATACTTTTAATACTTCACAATTGCACATTTAGAGATAATCACTAGTAGTGATCCCATCACAAATTCTCTTATGCTGTGAATTGTATTGCGGACATTCAGTAGATGAGTTTAAGATCCCAATCAAATACATAAACATGTATACTCAAATAGTGAATTATCATTTATTAAATAAATGTTTACAATCATAAGGCGATTGCCTTAGGACACTTCTCTCATATTACTAACACTGGCCCTCCAAGCCGGGATTTCATCAACCTAGGCCTCTAAGCTAGGACCTGGCCCTCCAAGCCGGGATTTCACACACCTATCCCTTCAGGTTAGGACTTTTCCACACCTAGCCCTCCAAGCTAAGATTTTTCCACACCTAACCCTCCAGGTTAGGATTTTCCAACACCTAGCCCCCCAAGCTAAGATTTTTCACACCTAACCCTCCAGGTTAGGATTTCAATCACTCCGTGCCTAATCCCCGATCAGGACTTAATCATAATCATAATCATCAACCTAAACTAAAATCGGTGTCAACACTAAAACAACAATCAGGGTCAGACTACATCAACAGTTTCCTCCTCTATGACTTCTTCAGACATGACATCCATTATAGTTATGGTTTCTCTTATTTCATCCATATCCTCCTCACTAATTTTCCTTTTTCCCTTGTCTATAACATTTGATATTTGTTTCTTGCTCCGCTTCCCCTTAGGTAATAGCTGGTGCCATACTAGACTGTCAATTGGAATATCCCTGTAATCATACTGAGTTCGATCACGCCCTCCCTTTGTTCTATAAGATACTGGATCAGAAAGAGGATCGACTACAAGATAGCTTTCTTGAGCCTCCATGACATTTATTTCAATTGTTGAAAGTAATTCCTTAACCCTTTCATTCAAATAAATATTCTCCTCTGTTAGCTCCTTAATTCGGTTGTCTTTAAGAATGCATTCACCACATAGCCTTACATCTTCTTGGTCATCTCCTTGTGATGTCTCCATTGGCCGTGGAATGTCATCACCGATATCAAGGTTATGAAACAATGTGTTCTCATGTAGGTTAGGAATTATTTCAACAATGACCTGTCAATTAACAAGTACACAAATGTTACTGTCTCTATATGAAACTAACATAGATCACAGTTTAGAATAAAATACCTCTTCTGGCGAGAGTCGGTCGACATGGGCCCTCACCCTACTAATATATGAAGGAATATTCCTCCACTTATTTATTCAGGGTCCTTCAACATTGTATGATTTTTGAATTGGTTCATACTCCAAAAACCATGCCTATACTAAGTTTTCAAGCCAAATACATTAATGACAGCAAAATATTATAAAATTTAACAAGAAAATTCTACTCACTGCCAAAAGCCTAGCAAATTTCTTTAGGTAAGGGAGGTTGGTGCTGGTCTGGTATCCCTGAGTTGATGAAAATAAGTCCCCAATCTTAGGTAATTATGGAGACAAAAATTGATGGATAGCTTTCACCCAGTTGAATCTAGCAAGGTTCTCATAATCATCTACTATATCTACAAGACCTAGAGGGACATTATATATACTAGACGAAAATAAAACACAAACAAATATATACAAAATATAGAATTTACACACTAATAAAACATCATCCTCTGATTCAACACTTTTTGAATAATATTTAAGTAACTTCTCAGTTCTAGTTCTGGTAGGTTGTTTTTCTTTTGAGATGTAAGTAAGATAGAGGTCACCCGATGCTTTAGCTGAATTAATAGGGACCGAAACACCATGGTCCACTATACCCAATAACAAAGCAACATCTCGTCTGGTGAACGCAACCGGTACACCTGAAACATTTAAAATACTTATTTATCATCAAGAATATAGGCTTCAAATGATTTCACTTTGGGCCTGAAATGATTTTATTTCAGGCTCAATGTGGGCCTGAAATAACTTCATTTTAGGCCCAACGTGGGCCTGAAATGAAATCATTTCAAGCCCACGTTGGGCCTGAAATGAAATCATTTCAGGCCTACCGAGGGCTTGAAGTGAAATCACTTCAGGCCCTCGCTAGGCCTGAAATGATTTCACATCAGGCCTACCGAGGGCCTGAAGTGTAATCACTTCAGGCCCTCGGTAGGCCTAAAATGATTTCACTTCAGGCCCTTGGTTGGCCTGAAATTAAATGAGTTAAATGGATCGGAATCAAATCATTTCAGACCATCTTTATCCCTGTTTAATCTTACTATAGATATTGCTTACAATTCATAACTAAAAGTATTACCTGAGAATTTAAAAGCTTGGGAGGTTGAATCCCAACTTTCAAATATATTCATCAAAATTTCACGGATATGTTGCAATTCTTGTATGTCCAAGAAAACACTAAAAGGCGACCCTTTGATCTTCGCAATGTGTCGATCATTTAAAATTTGAAATGCTTCAAAAAATTGTTTAAAGTGGCCTAAAACACTGCACCAATGTAATTTTTATCCAAAGTCATCTGAAGCCTACAGTTTTTATACATTACAAATTTATTCATCAAAAATAAGTTTAAACATGTGCTCAAACTCTGCTGTTTTGACCTAAGACTATCGCTAACATACCTTGGTGGATAATGCGAAGGAAGAAGACGTTGAAATAGCCACAGACCTTTTTCCTACCATTATCAAAAAAATAAACCGTGCAGAAACCCTAACCCCTACTTAGGATAGTGTCGAGCAGTCTGGACTTCAACGTTAACACTTACAGCCGCCTCAGGGACACACACAAACACTTTGGAGACTTTCCTAGGTTTTGGTTGGGGGGACAGATTCGGGGGATGAGCTCGCGACTATAGTACAATGTCTGTCACCTTCTACAATACCATTTACGTTGTTGCGCTGAGAGAGAAAGGAGAAAAATTTGACTCCATGGCCATCCGAACCACAAAATATTATTTTACCAATAAAATGGTTCGGATGTCTCGAAAATATGAATTGAGAAAGTCATTTCTTGGAGGGAGGGGTATAATAGGAAGTTCACTAAAAGGGATGCGTCCTTTGGTAAAAGGAAACCATGGTACGCCTTTTAGTAAATATCAATTCTTAGGTACGTCCTTTGGTAAAAAGCCGAAAAAGATATGATAACGCTCCCAGTCTATACCGTTGGTCTCTATGTCAGAAATAAATAAGTAAATAACGAATATTTTTTTTTTAATATAGCGAGCTTCTATAGAGAAAAGGTCAATGATAGGGATTAGTAATTAGAGAGAACACATGATACGAGAAAGTTATGTGACAGGGCCCACCAAAGCTAATGATCCGAGGTCAAATCGGGGGCTTGAGCTCCCGAGACTATCTCGGGAGGATGGAGGAAGGCCCCTGGGTCAGACCGGGGGATTGAGCTCCCGAGACTATCTCGGGAGAATAGAGGAAGGCCCCCGAGGTCAGTCCGGGAGATAAGACTCCGAGACTAACTCGGGAGAGTAGAGCCCAAAGAGTAACGTAGGGATAGGAGAGAAAAGCTTCAAGTACCCTCCCCTCTTCTAGAACAGGAAATTCAGCAGGTAATTATTGTTTGTAACGCATGGTAATGATGACCTTAATAGTCATAGTGGTCGTTACAAACCATCATGGAGAGGAGAACAACTGTTAAATAACCGATGACCAAGAAACATGGAGGAGGAGGTGGAGATACATAGAAGGAAGACGTCAAGTATATAAGATGTTTCGGCATCGAAGTAATGGAGGTAAGTTTTAAGAACTCGAACATTTTGGTTCCTTGATTTCCTACCTAAAAGAAGGAGTTCTGACTTAAGCGTTGGAGAGGGCTCCACCGAAACTTCTTCTGGTGCATCTCCTTTACACTCGTGTTAATTTCGCAGGCGTCGACATCTTCTCCCCGTCATCGTCATAGTGGGTTGCGATTTAGTGATTCGGCATCCTCGTCGTTCACTACCGGAGCAACTTTTTTGGCTTCGTCTGTGGGGAAATACTCTGATGGCGGAACCAGGGGGCAACCCATCATTTTGACACGAGAAGAGTTGGACCACTTAGTAGCCAACATCGTCAGAGGAGCACTAGAGCAGCATCAGATTGAATAAGCTGCCTGTCAACGAGCGGTCTCGATGCAGGGCAAGATCCCAATGGTGTCTGTCTCACACAATCGGAATCAAAGATCCGTCTCACCATCAGGAGGGTCGGCAATGATAGCCCCGGGGCACGGACGAGATACAATAGGAGAAATGGAGAAGGCGCATTCCGTCGCCTCCAACGTTCTATGACATGAAGATGGGCAAGGGAAGAGCAAGACAGCCAAGGTTATCCTGAAGTCCCCGTCCATGCCATTTGCTCCAGACATCATAACGGATCTCATGCCCAAGTAGTTTCGTGGTCTAGGAATTGTTGATTATGATGGGGAAACGGATCTAGAAGACCACATCTGTTAGTAATATGAGAGAAGTGTCCTAAGGCAATCGCCTTATGATTGTAAACATTTATTTTAATAAATAAAAATTCACTATTTGAGTATACATGTTTGTGTATTTGATTGGGATCTTAAACTCATTTACTGAATGCCCGCAATATAATTCACAACATGAGAGAATTTGTGATGAATTCACAACTAGTGATTATCTCTACATGTGCAATTGTGAAGTAATGAAATTGTCCCTAGTCGATGAATTGATAAATACGGACACTATCAATTCTGTTGAGACTAGCATGGGTTATTCTCTAATCAGCTGATTCTCACTGGCTGGTGACATTGGGATGTCCGGGGATAAACATGAATGCTAGTTAAGGGAACTAGTTCATTGGAGTGATTGGCTGTAAAACTTCACATGGTAGTCTATATATAGACATGTCAGTGAAGTTCTTACCGCAGCTTAAGTGCGATGTTCCTTTGACTTGAGGTGTTCAAGTCATCTTGGTCATGGAGACATATACTTTAACATCTTAAGCAAGCATCTCCAAGGAGGTGTGGACCCAGGATGATTGGGTATAAGCCGTAGTGCCCGAAGATGTTTGAACAGCCTACAAAGGATTCACCACTCCTTGCGAGGAGATGTATACCCAAGCCCTATCGTCGGATTGTTACTAAAAGTCTCTGGCCAGAGCATGACATGTTTAGAGTATGAGTCTCTTAAATATATGAGAGTAATTAGAAATCCAAAGGATGAGAGAATGTTACTTGGGCTAGGTGTGACGTAGTCAGCCTAGTGGGGACTGACACACACAGACCATGTCCTGAACCAAGTGGGTATAAGATGGTGAAGGGAATGAGGCACGATTCATTAGAGCTGCTGAAGGGTTTCAGAATTATTTCTGAGGTCAACCGTTGATCTTTCGATTAATTGGGGATCATGATGTACTACTAGGTGCCACTCATGATCGTTCTATAATTGGTTAATTATAGACGGCCAACATAAATCGAAAGCCTATTTAGTCACACGCACAACGAGTAATCCGAGGGATTTAAAACGAGTTGAAAATTGGATTTTCCGATCAAGAGAAATAAGTCGAATATGAATTTATCAGAGGCGCATCGGAATCATAAAATTGCTAAGTCTTTTGAAGGCTTATTGGGCGAATTAAATGAGTTTAATTCGCGAGGAGGCGGCTTGGTTTGGCCAGCCAAAGAGGGTCCCCACCCTCTTTGGTTTGGCCGGCCACCACATGGAGAGAAACCAATTTATTTGGTTTAAATTATAAAATAAATCAAGCGCGATTTGTTTTATAAAATTATGGATAAATAAATTTATATAAAGAGATTTATTTTCATGGAAATTAAAATAAACTTTAGATTGGTTTATTTTATTTTATAAAATCAATTATGAATTGATTTTTCTATGATAAGAAAAATTTATATAATAAATTTATTCTTTTTATGGAAATTAAAATGAACCATGGATTGGTTTATTTTATTTTATAAAATCAATTATGAATTGATTTTTCCATGATAAGAAAAATTTATATAATAAATTTATTCTTTTTATGAAAATTAAAAAGAACCATAGATTGGTTTATTTTATTTTATAAAATCAATTATGAATTGATTTTTCCATGATAAGAAAAATTTATATAATAAATTTATTCATTTTATGGAAATTAAAAAGAACCATGGATTGGTTTATTTTATTTTATAAAATCAATTATGAATTGATTTTTCCATGATGAGAAAAATTTAGATAATAAATTTATTTTTTTATGGAAATTAAAATGAACAATGGATTCGTTTATTTTATTTTATAAAATCAATTATGAATTGATTTTTCCATGATAAGAAAATTTTATATAATAAATTTTTGTGAAAATTTATTCCATAATAAAAGGGGAGATGTGTTTGTTTTATTATAAAGTTAGTTATAATAAAACTTGGCATAACGGAATAATTCATAAAAAAATTTATAAGATAAATTTCTTATGAAAATTTATTCCGTTAAAGGGGAGACTTGGCAATGGAGAGACTACTATATAAAGGAACCAAGGCAAGGCTTGAATTCTAATCAAGAGATAAAGTAGTAAGCTCTCTCTCTCTTATTCTATCCCTCTCTCTCTCTAGGGCTGGCGCCCCTTTCTCTCTCTAGGGCCGGCACCCTCTCTCCTCCCCTAGGGCCGGCGCACCGCCTAGGGTTGCCGTGAGCCTCCTCCACCAAGAAGGTACCAAAGAAGAAGAAGAAGCGGGTCGCGACTCCCTCCTTCCCTTCCCCGGAATCTTGATTCCATTACTTGGTGGTTAGTTTCCATCTATCTCTCTTGATATTCTAGTTGTGCCTTTGGAGAATCTAGTAGTTCTCGTCGGTACAATACTCGTGGCTTTGCGAAGTCATCTCGAAAAGAACTCGGCGTGGACGCGAATAGAGGCGGAGCTTCCAAGGGACGCTACGGTTGGATCTCGTCCCTTACTTCGAGTTACGCGAGGTATTGAGTAAATTAGTTTACTTTCTGCAAAATTTTAATTTATGATCATGTCCACACATAATAAGATTGCATGCTAGATACGTGGTTAAAAATAATTTGAGAAATTATTTATGCTAATTCTTCCGCTGCACGTAATTATTTTTTAAAATTACGAACCCGTATCCATGTCAACATGCACCCGATCCCAACAGTGGTATCAGAGCCGGTTAGTGTTCGACATAATCATATAATTATTTTGCGGAAAACTTTATCATGATCTCAATTTTGGAAAACTTTTCAATCATGGAAACTTTCCAATTATGATAAATTTTAGATTTAGGAATTTCAAAGTTTGGAAATCCTCATGAAATTTCGCAAACTTTTGAAATATCCTAGTTTCTGAAATTTTATGATAATTGTGAAAACTTCTCATTTTTTGGAAAATTTCCAATTTTTGAAATTTCCTATTTTGGAAATTTTCTAATTTTGGAAATATGTAAGTTTTCTTTGTACCAGAAACTTACAATTATTCTGAAAACCTATTATGAAATCTCGCAATTTTGGGCACTTTCATTCAAGAAAGTCTAGACAAATTTATGGATCATTAATTGACAATTAAATTCAAATTGGTTTTAAATTATTAACAAAATTCTTTATTTTGGATTGAGCCTCGAGGAGCCGTCCTATTTAAAGTTAGTTGTTGTAATTTAATTTCCCATTTTGAATAAAATTGCCATGTTTAATTTGGTTTCGCCTCGGGGAGCGGACCAAATTTGATTTACGACAAATTTCTTTTCTTTGGGTATCTGAGCCTCGGGGAGCCATCCTTAGAAAACAATTTGTTGTAATTAATTAATCCATGAATAAAATATGTGATCAAATCTTGGAAATTTGATTTAAGAGGTGATGCTCTTACATATTGTTGTCTCTAAAATTAATTAGGAAAATGGTTTCCTATAGAGTTTTCTTAAAAGAGATTTTCATGAAAATAATATGTGGTTGAATTAAGGGAATCTGTCTCTTAATTTAATAAAATATGATTTAGAGAAATCAAAGTCTTAAACATATTATTTTCGAAATTGATTATGACAATTTAGGAAATTGTTTCCCAAAACAATTCCTTAAATAAAGTATGAAATTAGAATTAGGAAATCCGGTTCCTAATTCAATTAATGAGACTTGATAAATTAAGTCACATACATACTTTATTAAGGAAATCGTTAGTACATGACATAATTATATGTTGTAACGCCCCAAAATTTCCCTCTTTAGTCCATAAAGTCCTTAGAATTATTTAAAGATGGTTTAGGAATATTCTAAATATTTTTAGAGACTTTTAGAATATTTTTATGGAACTTTCCGAGTTCGTTTAGTATCTTTAGTTCTTAAAAGTCCTTAAAATTATTTAGAAATGATTTAGAAATATTCTAGATATTTTTAGGAATTTTTAGAGTATTTTTATGGAATTTTCCGAGTCCGTTTGGTATTTTTGGAAAAAGAAAAGAAAAAGAAAATAGAAAATAATAAAAACCGGTTAAGTGCAGCGGTGGGGGATCGAACCAGCGACCACCACCGTAACAGCAAGCGCACACAACCAGCCGGGCTAAGGGTTTCAAGCACAGAAAAGGAAAGAATGATAGATATTTAAGCTATAGTTAAGTTAATCCGAACCTTAAGTATAAATAGGTACTTAAAGAGAGTTGTTTTATTTTCTCTCAAACCCTCTCCCTCCCCAACAGCTGCGCCGACCCCTCTCCCTCTCCTCTCTTGTGCGCACGCAAACCAAGGTCAAGAGAGCCGTCCGAGACCCTTTCTCCAAGAAATAAGCCTATATTCGGGATCCCCGCGACGAGAGGAACGCGTAGACGTGAATAATTCTTCGAGATCTTAAGTTTCTCCCGAGCTCTAGACCTCAATCTTGGTTGTAAGTCCAAGATATCAATGTAAGTACTGCTCACCTGCAGTAAGAGGCGGTTTTACCGCGAGAATTTCCTTTAAAAGTTTTTAAAAGAGAATTTTTCCTTTTTGCTTTAGTTTTGCATGTGATCTTAGTTCTTATATGCTTGTATATGTTTGATAAACACCCTATATGAGATTAGGGACCAAGAAAAGCTATGAGAAAAGAAAAGAGAAGATAAAGATAAGAAAGAGAAGGCCAAGGCCTTAAGAAAATCCCCAAAAGTCAAGACTTAGGGATTTTAGCACGCAAGGTGCTCCAGAAAATGCCAAGGCATTTACAGATAAGAAAGAAAAGAAAGAAAAGCTATTTTATTTTATAAGGCCAGTACCCGGCGTCCAAGGGCGTCGTTAAAGAAATCCAGGTGTCCAATTCCAAGGTCTTGGCCCTGGTAGACCAAGGTCTGCTCTATTAGGATTGGTGGCTCGCTACCCCAACCTTTTAGGGAACGCGCATTCAGATGGTACTTACGTCTTCAGTGGATCCAAGTGATTAGTATTTTCAAGTATATGCATTAGCAAAGTTTTCGAAAATACAAAAAGTTTTCAAAAGATAAAGAATAGCTAAAGTTTCAAGTTGAGCCAAGAAAAGTAGATTGAGATTATTTATTGCTTGAGTATGCATGTTTTGAGTTATACATGTCCTTAGTTTTCTTTCAAGCATATTAGTATCTCATATCATGTTCAGTTTGATCTAGAAGTAAGTTTGCATATTTCGAGTTTTTGTGAGCTAGATAGTACTTACTAAGCTTTTTGCTTATAGATGCATTTCCTCTTATTGCAGATAAAGGTAAAGGCAAGCAATTCTGAAGGAAGACGACGAGGCGGTGCTGAGTAAAGTGTGTGTGGTGGCTGAGTATGGAGAGATCTTCGAGACAAGACAATTTAACTATTCAAACTACAATGTTATAGTTTATTCAGATTTTAAGTTCTTGTTTTATGGAGTTAGTAAACATTTAAGTTTTGGATAGTTTTACATGCTCAATTGCTTAGAGTAGAGTTTCCATGTCATTTCATTTAGCTTATATAATCTTATGCTTGCATTGGATGAGTAGAAATGTGAGTAGATGGAGATATTGATACTTTGTTAGAAAATAGACGCATGTGCCAAGATAGTATCAAATTCTCTTTGAACTAAGTTTTTATTGCTTAAATATGTCTAGAAAAGTTGCATTCATATTCCATAATGCTTTAGAAGTGTTATAGAACCTTGCATGATGAGTTTAAATGGTTAGAAGCAAAGATTGGTACAAACCTTAGTGTTAAAGTTTAAATAGCTTTTAGTAGTTTGTTTTCTTCCATAAAAGTCCTAAATTCAAGTTTGTGGATTCGTTTGATTGGCTAAACCTTTTAGGAAACTGACATAGAGTATAGAAATGGCATCATAGTGTTATATGGCCCGAAATTGAAGGAATGGTGGCCTTGGACAGCAAGGGCCGAATTCTGTAAAACAGAATACAGCCGTATCAGTCGACTGCCACGTCATCAGTCGACTGATACAGGCTGTTTAAGAAGGGTAAGGTTATTTTCGATAAGTATTAGCTATAGGTTCGAGAAGAGAGTATGACATGGTATTATTATACATGATTTGCTTAAGTTAGAACATAATTGTTAGCAGAATCTAAAAGTTTAAAAGAAAAAAAAAAAAAAAAAAAAAGATTTCCGCATTTTACTTTTAGTCATGTATCAAAAGTAGAGAAGTAGAGAGAAGTAACGATCCGTCTAAGACAGGAGAAGGCGGGTCGCTACAGTTGGTATCAGAGCAGGTCCCATTCTCCAGCATCACACACACATCAGCATCAACCTTGCCGTCTTCAAGTAAGAAAGCTTTAAGTTTCAGTTTTTCTATTGCTCCTTTACTTAACTTCAGTATAGAGAAATGCTTAAGTACTTACTCATATGTGCATAGAACAAGGAAGCATGTTTAATACCTTAGTATCACGGAATCATGTGTAATCCCTAGAATGGATATTAGAGAAATGCTTAAGTACTTACTTGATTTGCCCAAAAGTAAGTTTTGGGATTATGGCACGCAAGGTGCTTGATAAAAGTTTTGAGTAAGACCAAGGTCTTACTAAGCCCTAGAACGAGTTCTAGGACTAAGAAATGAGATAAGAATCAAGACCAAGGTCTTGTTGTATCCTAAAGCAAGTTTGGGAACATTACCATTAAGTGTTAAGTTATACATTTGAGGACGTCCTAGAAAGGCCCAAAACGAGGAGCAAGCTCCTAGAAGGCAAGAAGCGTACCTCATTCAGTAGGAGAAACTGAAGCCAGGGAACTTCCCAGGCACAAGCAAACCATGGGATGCTTAAGCATGTTTCAAAACGTTGGAAAGAATAGTAGGGCTACTGGACTGGCATGAGGTAGAGAAGATAAAGTGTGCATCTTTCTGCCTTACGGGAGATGCTAGAATATAGTGGAAGAGAGTCAAGGCCAAGAGAAATGTCAGCCAGATGACATGGGCCGACTTCGAGACTGAGTTCTTCGAAGAATACTCTCACATGCAAGTAACCAACAAGCATTATGATGAATTCACGAAGTTCAGACAAGGAGAACTATCCGTGGATGAAGCAGTGAAGATGTTTAAGCGGTTAGCTCATCTGTGCCCAGAGCTAGTTAGCACAGAAAAAGAGATAGTTAGGCTAATGCTCAAGATGTTAAGACCTGAGATAGCGTTAAATGTGGCCAACAGTGTTAAGAGGCTGCAAACCTCCGAAGAACTAATAAGTAGTGCTTTGATCACTGAGCACTACTTAAACAGTATAAAGGCCACCAGAAAGGTTGAACGATGAAGTTCTTAACAACCTTACCGTCAGGGGAAGTAATGGCCTCTACTGAGAGGCTAAGGGCAGTATCAATCTAGATTTCCAACCGAGAGCTCTACAGTGACTTGTTAGTCCTTGAGATGAAGGATTACGATGTCATTTTAGGAATGGACTTCTTGAGCAAGTATAATGCTTCTATAGACTGCCGCAAGGAAAAAGTCAAGTTCACACCAGAAGCAGAACCTTCATTTGAGTTTATTGGAGACCCAAGGAGAAAGATAAATAGGTTCCTACCTACCTTACAAGCTCAGAGAATGTTAGAGAAGGGGTGCTCTGGTTTTCTAGCTCATATAGTGGATGCGAGTCAAGGAGAAGTGAGGGTAGTCTGTGACTATCCTGAGGTGTTTCCGAAGAGTTAGCAGGACTCCCTCCCAATCGGGAAATTGAGTTGGCCCCAGGAACCAACCCAATTTCGAAGGCACCTTATCGCATGGCACCAGCAGAACTGAAAGAATTACAAGAGCAACTCCAGGAGCTACTAGACAAGGGCTTCATTCGGCCGAGTCATTCACCCTGGGGAGCTCCTGTACTATTCGTCAAGAAGAAGGATGGATCTATGCGTCTGTGCATAGACTACAGAGCTCTGAACAAGGTGACCATCAAGAACAAGTACCCCCTTCCTAGAATAGATGATTTATTTGATCAACTCAAAGGGGCTACAGTGTTCTCGAAGATAGATCTGCGTTCTGGGTATCATCAGCTAAAGGTTAAAGAAAGTGACATCCCCAGGACGGCCTTCAGGACAAGATACGGCCACTACGAATTTGTAGTAATGCCTTTTGGAGTAACCAATGCTCCAGCAGTCTTCATGGAGTTGATGAACCACATCTTCAGGGAGTATCTCGATAAATTCGTCATTGTATTTATTGATGATATTCTCATATACTCACAGACTCCAGAGGACCATGCTACACACTTGAGGATAGTGCTGCAGATCCTTCAGCAGGAGAAGCTCTATGCAAAATTCTCAAAGTGTGAGTTTTGGCTAGATCAGGTGACCTTCCTAGGTCACATTGTATCCAAAGAAGGCATTCAAGTTGATCCGGCCAAGATAGAAGCAGTCAGCAACTGGTGTAGACCCAAGAATGCCAGTGAAATCAGAAGTTTCTTAGGCTTGGCAGGATATTATAGAAAATTTGTGGAGGACTTTTCCAGGATAGCCTCTCCACTCACAGCCTTGACCAGAATGAACAAGAAGTTTGAATGGTCAGATAAATGCGAGCACAGTTTTCTAGAGCTGAAGAAGAGATTGACTAGTGCTCCCATCCTGACTGTTCCAGAGAGTGACAAGGCCTTTGACATTTATAGTGATGCATCCAAGATAGGCCTTGGAGCTGTCCTCATGCAAGATGATAAGGTAATAGCATACGCCTCCAGACAGCTCAAGGACTATGAGAGGAATTACCCTACCCACGACCTTGAGCTAGCAGCTGGCTAGAGTTGGTCAAAGATTATGACTGTGAAATTCTCTACCACCCAGGTAAAGCTAATGAAGTGGCAGATGCACTGAGCAGGAAATCCTGCGCAGCACTGATGTCCCTATCATCACTGTCTCTACCACTTCAGAAAGAAATAAAGAATTTTGGAGTCGAGGTAATAATTGGGCAACTTTCTGCATTGACTTTAGAGTCAACCCTGCTTGTGGATATACAAAGAAAGCAAAGTCAAGACCCAGAGATCCAGAAGATCAAGCAGGGGATCCAAGAGGCAGAAAATTCAGAGTTTCGAGTATCAGATAGTGGCATACTCTATCTTGGAGATCGCCTTTGCGTCCCCAATGATGAGGAACTAAGAAAGAATATTTTAGAAGAAGCCCACAGTACCCCATACTCTATGCATCCTGGTTCTACCAAGATGTACCAAGATTTAAAGCAAAGGTTCTGGTGGTCTGGACTCAAGCGAGACGTGGCCAGACATATCAGTACCTGCTTGACCTGCCAGAGAGTCAAAGCAGAACACCAGAGACCAGGAGGAGTTCTACAGCCACTTCCCATTCCAGAGTGAAAGTGGGAAGAAATATCCATGGACTTTATCACAGGTCTTCCAAGAACCACCCATGGACATGATGCAATTTGGGTGATAGTGGACAGATTGACCAAGTCTGCCCACTTCCTAGCCATCAAGTTGTCGCATTCGGTAGAGCAGTTAGCACAGCTGTACGTGAAAGAAATAATCAGGCTTCACGGAGTTCCGAAGTCGATCGTGTCTGACAGAGATGGGCGATTCACCTCCCATTTTTGGAAGTGTGTTCAGGGCGCCTTAGGCACCAGACTTCAGTTCAGCACAGCTTTCCATCCCCAGACAGATGGACAGACAGAGAGAGTAAATCAGATTTTAGAAGACATGCTCAGGGCTTGTGCATTGGACTTTAAGGGTAGTTGGTGCAAATTTCTGTGCTTAGCTGAGTTTGCCTACAACAATAGCTATCAGGCCACCATCAGGATGGCACCTTATGAGGCATTGTATGGCAGAAAATGTAGATCACCCATATGTTGGCAAGAAGCTGGTGAGAAGAAAGAGATGGAGTCAGGACTAGGCAGCCAGACTGAGCTTATAGATGAGACCGCTCAGGCTATCCAGACGATCCGCCAGAGGATTGAGACTGCCCAGAGTAGACAGAAAAGTTATGCTGACACACGCCGTAGGCCACTTGAATTCCAAGTTGGAGATTCGGTATTTCTCAAGGTCGCTCCCATGAAGGGGGTGGTGAGATTTGGCAAGAAGGGCAAGCTAAGTCCTCGCTACATAGGACCCTACAAAATCATAAAGAGGGTTGGTGAGGTAGCATATGAGCTGGACCTACCAGAGGATATGTCAGCTATCCACAGTACCTTTCATGTCTCTATGCTGAAGAAGTGTATTCACGACCCTAGCCAAGTGATTCAGCCTCAGTCAGTACAGATCCAAGAAATCTTAGTTATGAGAGCAGACCGACACAGATAGTGGACAAAGCAGTTAAAAGATTAAGAAACAAAGAAGTGCCACTAGTGAAGGTCATTTGGCAGAATCAAAAGCATGAAGAGGCTACTTGGGAACGTGAGGACAGCATGAGAGAGAGATGTCCAGAATTATTCTAAGTTCGAGGACGAACTTTTTATAAGGTATGGGGGATTGTAACGCCCCAAAATTTCCATCTTTAGTCCATAAAGTCCTTAGAATTATTTAAAGATGGTTTAGGAATATTCTAAATATTTTTAGAGACTTTTAGAATATTTTTATGGAACTTTCCGAGTTCGTTTAGTATCTTTAGTTCTTAAAAGTCCTTAAAATTATTTAGAAATGATTTAGAAATATTCTAGATATTTTTAGGAATTTTTAGAGTATTTTTATGGAATTTTCCGAGTCCGTTTGGTATTTTTGGAAAAAGAAAAGAAAAAGAAAATGGAAAATAATAAAAACCGGTTAAGTGCAGCGGTGGGGGATCGAACCAGCGACCACCACCGTAACAGCAAGCGCACACAACCAGCCGGGCTAAGGGTTTCAAGCACAGAAAAGGAAAGAATGATAGATATTTAAGCTATAGTTAAGTTAATCCGAACCTTAAGTATAAATAGGTACTTAAAGAGAGTTGTTTTATTTTCTCTCAAACCCTCTCCCTCCCCAACAGCTGCGCCGACCCCTCTCCCTCTCCTCTCTTGTGCGCACGCAAACCAAGGTCAAGAGAGCCGTCCGAGACCCTTTCTCCAAGAAATAAGCCTATATTCGGGATCCCCGCGACGAGAGGAACGCGTAGACGTGAATAATTCTTCGAGATCTTAAGTTTCTCCCGAGCTCTAGACCTCAATCTTGGTTGTAAGTCCAAGATATCAATGTAAGTACTGCTCACCTGCAGTAAGAGGCGGTTTTACCGCGAGAATTTCCTTTAAAAGTTTTTAAAAGAGAATTTTTCCTTTTTGCTTTAGTTTTGCATGTGATCTTAGTTCTTATATACTTGTATATGTTTGATAAACACCCTATATGAGATTAGGGACCAAGAAAAGCTATGAGAAAAGAAAAGAGAAGATAAAGATAAGAAAGAGAAGGCCAAGGCCTTAAGAAAATCCCCAAAAGTCAAGACTTAGGGATTTTAGCACGCAAGGTGCTCCAGAAAATGCCAAGGCATTTACAGATAAGAAAGAAAAGAAAGAAAAGCTATTTTATTTTATAAGGCCAGTACCCGGCGTCCAAGGGCGTCGTTAAAGAAATCCAGGTGTCCAATTCCAAGGTCTTGGCCCTGGTAGACCAAGGTCTGCTCTATTAGGATTGGTGGCTCGCTACCCCAACCTTTTAGGGAACGCGCATTCAGATGGTACTTACGTCTTCAGTGGATCCAAGTGATTAGTATTTTCAAGTATATGCATTAGCAAAGTTTTCGAAAATACAAAAAGTTTTCAAAAGATAAAGAATAGCTAAAGTTTCAAGTTGAGCCAAGAAAAGTAGATTGAGATTATTTATTGCTTGAGTATGCATGTTTTGAGTTATACATGTCCTTAGTTTTCTTTCAAGCATATTAGTATCTCATATCATGTTCAGTTTGATCTAGAAGTAAGTTTGCATATTTCGAGTTTTTGTGAGCTAGATAGTACTTACTAAGCTTTTTGCTTATAGATGCATTTCCTCTTATTGCAGATAAAGGTAAAGGCAAGCAATTCTGAAGGAAGACGACGAGGCGGTGCTGAGTAAAGTGTGTGTGGTGGCTGAGTATGGAGAGATCTTCGAGACAAGACAATTTAACTATTCAAACTACAATGTTATAGTTTATTCAGATTTTAAGTTCTTGTTTTATGGAGTTAGTAAACATTTAAGTTTTGGATAGTTTTACATGCTCAATTGCTTAGAGTAGAGTTTCCATGTCATTTCATTTAGCTTATATAATCTTATGCTTGCATTGGATGAGTAGAAATGTGAGTAGATGGAGATATTGATACTTTGTTAGAAAATAGACGCATGTGCCAAGATAGTATCAAATTCTCTTTGAACTAAGTTTTTATTGCTTAAATATGTCTAGAAAAGTTGCATTCATATTCCATAATGCTTTAGAAGTGTTATAGAACCTTGCATGATGAGTTTAAATGGTTAGAAGCAAAGATTGGTACAAACCTTAGTGTTAAAGTTTAAATAGCTTTTAGTAGTTTGTTTTCTTCCATAAAAGTCCTAAATTCAAGTTTGTGGATTCGTTTGATTGGCTAAACCTTTTAGGAAACTGACATAGAGTATAGAAATGGCATCATAGTGTTATATGGCCCGAAATTGAAGGAATGGTGGCCTTGGACAGCAAGGGCCGAATTCTGTAAAACAGAATACAGCCGTATCAGTCGACTGCCACGTCATCAGTCGACTGATACAGGCTGTTTAAGAAGGGTAAGGTTATTTTCGATAAGTATTAGCTATAGGTTCGAGAAGAGAGTATGACATGGTATTATTATACATGATTTGCTTAAGTTAGAACATAATTGTTAGCAGAATCTAAAAGTTTAAAAGAAAAAAAAAAAAAAAAAAAAAAAGATTTCCGCATTTTACTTTTAGTCATGTATCAAAAGTAGAGAAGTAGAGAGAAGTAACGATCCGTCTAAGACAGGAGAAGGCGGGTCGCTACAAACCTAGCCCTCCAAGCTAGGGTTTCATCCAATATAGCCCTCCAAGCTAGGACTTTTTCACCTAACCCTCCAAGTTGGGAATTTTCATCTAACCCTCAAAGTTAGGACTTTTCACCTAGCCCTCCAAGCTAGGACTTTTCACCCAACCCTTCCGAATTAGGACTTTTCCAAACCTAGCCCTCCAAGCTAGGACCTGACCCTCCAAGCCAGGACTTTTTCACCTAACCCTCCAAGTTGGGAATTTTCACCTAACCCTCCAAGTTAGGAATTTTCACCCAACCCTTCCGAATTAGGACTTTCCAACACCTAGCCCTCCAAACTAGGATTTTCCATACCATGTCTAATCCTCGATCAGGACTTAATCATAATCATAATCATCAACCTAAACTAAAATCGATGTCAACACCAAAACAGCAATCAGGGTCAGACTGCATCAACAATCTCCCCCTTTTTATTATTTGACAACCCGATTTTAAGTTTAGGGATTCTCAATCAATTTTCTCAAATTCAGAATTATAGGGGAATCAGGATCCTCCCCCTACAACATAATCATCCTAAACTTAACCAACCACACTCTCCCCCTTTGTCGAACACCAAAAAAGGGTCTAGAGGGGCTGTTAAGTTTAACCATACTCCCCCTCAACCCTAGGGGTATCCCAAAACATCAAGGATATGAATAAATTTTTGATACACATATGAATACATATGACAAAAGTAGGGCGTGATAAAACAAGCATATGAATCATATGGACAGGGCATCATAAGCAAAATCATAAGCATGCATAATAGAGCATACACGCAGATAGTAAATCATAGAGCATGCAAAATCAAATTCCCTTAGATGATTTCTTAATGGATTGATAGAGTTGATCATTGCAACAATTTAATCACAGAAATGGAATCGTGACACAAATTGAAGGGTCACAAGATCAATATGAGAATTGGTCATGGTGTAGAGTAATCAAGTGTACATGAAGCATTGATCAAGTGAGCAAGGTTGAATTAACCACATGAACATAAGTTTAACCAAGATTTGATCACACACATAGTTTGAATCAATTGGACAGGATCAAATTGAACATATGAACATAGTTTAATCAAGGACCCAAGATTTGATCACGAAGACATAATCATAAGGTAAGACATTTGATCAAAGGTAAGACATAGCAAGGTAGGGTCACGGCCAATACATGAGGTCACGACACAACATAAGAACACCAAGAGAAAGACCATGATTAGCGCAAATACATACACTATGAACTGATCTGTAAGGAAAACTAAACCAAAAACTCACTTTGGTGCCATTGATGGTGATCTGAGATGATCTTGAAAGTTGGAAGAAGAGCTCGCGCAAGAGAAGCTCACGGTGCAAGAAGAAACTTGAGTAGGATCTTGAGCAAGAAGGAACTTGCAATAGAAAAGGAAATGCTCGCAGGAAGCACGCGCGCACACAAACGCTCACTCGCAAGAGGAAGAAGGAGATGAGGGGAAGGTGCTCGCACGGGATGAAGATGCGCATGGAGTGAGATTTGCGCTAGGGCTTGGGAGATAAGGGGTTTTCGCGGAGTTATTAGGTTGGTGGATCGGTCCACCAATCGAAATTTAATGTGATCGAACAGATCACCGTTCGATCTGAAGGCGTCCAGACCGATCAGGCTTCATCCTGATCGGACTGGCCTGATCCTGATCGGTCGGGTGACCGATCAGGCAGGCTCTTGATTGATCTGCTGAATGATCAGGAAGCGAACAGTAGGGTCGGATGATATTCGAAAAGCCCACTGAACGGTCTGTGGACCGATCACCACAGGGTGACAGATCGGTCCGGGGAATGATCCAGGCTAGCACAGAGTGTTTAGAAAAAATTTCGTTAAGTCTCTGTTGTTGGTGCAGAAAGCACCATATCGAACCTTGTTTTGATATTGGCAAAGGGTTCAAAGTTAAGTATTATTGGTGATCTAGCAATATTACTCAAGTGTGCAGGAAAAGTCCTAGCGAAGGGCTACTAGACACCTGGCGAAGGACTGCCAGGAAACAAAGTCCTAGCGAAGGGCTGCTAGGCACCTGGCGGAGGACTGTCAGGAAACAAAGTCCTAGCGAAGGGCTGCTAGGCACCTGGCGAAGGACTGCTAGGAAATAAAGACCTAGCGAAGGACTGCTAGACACCAGGCAAAGGACTGCTTGGAACCGAAGCCCTAGAGAAGGACTGCTAGGCACTAGGCGAAGGACGGCTTGGTCACGAAGACCTGGCGAAGGACTGCTAGGTACCAAGTGAAGGACTGCTTGGTACTGAAGACCTGGCAAAGGACAGCTATGTTGGTGCAGAAAGCACCAAAGTCAAACCTGTGTTTTGATAATGGCAACAGGGTTCAAAAGTTAAGTCTTACTTGTTATCTAACATGTCACTTGAGTGTGCAGAGTAAAAAGCCCTAGCAAAGGACTGCTAGGCACTGGCGAAGGAATGCCAGAAGTGAAAAGCCCTAGCGAAGGACTGCTAGGCACTGGCAAAGGAATGCCAGAGTGAAAAGCCCTAGCGAAGGAATGTCAGAGTGAAAAGCCCTAGCGAAGGACTGCTAGGCACTGGCAAAGGAATGCCAGAGTGAAAAGTCCTAGCGAAGAACTGCTAGGTGCCAGGCGAAGGACAGCTTGGGACTAAAGCCCTAGCGAAGGAATGCTAGGCATCGAGCGAAGGACAACTCGGCATCCAAGACCTGGCAAAGGACCGTCAGGAAAAAGTCCAACCAGAGGAACGGTTGGCATCAGGTACATTCTCCCGAGAGGAGTAGGTGAGGACGTGTTCCCCGTCAAGGGAACAGTAGGCGTCGGTTCGACCTAGGGTTCCATTTTGGAAACCCAAAGTCAGAACCAAGACAGCTAAGGCTGTATAAACCTAACAACTTAATGCTTTATGTTGTTTTCAGACTAACCCTGGATGCAGGACCAAAGGAACGAGTGTCTGCAGCTCAGAGAGCCTCAACGGAGAGAGGCAGCAGCTGAGTAGGGCGCCTTGTGTGTCCAGGGCGCCCCCAAGGTGAAGATGAAACAAATGAAGCAAAAAGAGCCTCGGCTGAATACTGGCCGGGGCGCCCCCACCAGCCAGGGCGCCCTCAGCGCCCAGGGCGCCCCCAGCAGCCAAAGCGCCCCGCGCCTAAACCAGCGAAGCCAATCATCCTTATCCAGCCGAGACCCCCGCGTGGAAGGAGTCAAGCAGGGCGCCCCCAACGTCCAGGGCGCCCCCAGTGTCAAACCTCATCCCTATTCGAGTGGGATAGAGGTTGACCGAGCGAATCTCGGATCACGTGACACGTGGGGGGGCGCCCCTGACGTCCAGGGTGCCCCGAGGTGCTATAAATAGCACCCAATGCCCTGGCTTCCTACAACAACTCGAACACAACGCTTCTACGCTCTTCTGCTCTCGCGCCTTGCTCCGGAAACTGCCTAACTCGAGCCGACAACGTCCCGCTGCTCCGGAAAAGGTCAACCCACAATCGGACGTCGGTAAAAGAAGAGCATTTTTAATTACTTAGTTTACTGTGCTGAATTTGTAAATCAATCCTTGTAAACTATAATTGCGCCTAATATAGAATTGCCCAAAGTAAACGGTCAACGACCGTGGGCCTTGGAATAGGAGTCGACCCAGGCTCCGAACCAAGTAAAATCGATCGTGTCTCTGTGCGATTTTGTTTTCTTAATTTCCGCTGCGTACTTACTCAAAGTTTTTCGAAAAATGATTTCCGATATTCACCCCCCCCCTCTATCGATTCTCTCGATCCAACAAGCTAGGCACCTGGCGAAGGACTGCTGGGCAAAAGTCCAACCGGAGGAGCCGGTTGGCAACAGGTAAATTCTCCTGAGAGGAGTAGGTGAGGACGCGTTCCCCGTCGAGGGAACAGTAGGCGTCGGTTCGACCTAGGGCTCCATTTTGGAGACCCAAAGTCAAAACCAAGACAGCTACGACTGTAAAACTTACTAACATATTTCTCTATCTTGTTTGGTACTAACCCAGGATGCAGGACCGAAGGAACGAGTGTCTGCAGCTCAGAAAGCCTCAAAGGAGTGAGGCAGCAGCTGGGTTGGGCGCCCGGAAGGACCCGGGCGCCCTAAGTAAAAGCCAAACATGAGTTCAGCAAAAGTATGCTTCGGAAGCTCACTGGGCAGGTGCCCCCGTGCTCCCGGGCGCCCCGGATGCCTCGGGCGCCCCGGGCTCAAGCCAACGAAGCGGATATAGTCAAGCCAGCGAGAAGCCAGTGGATCGAGTCAACCAGGGCGCCCCCAGCGTCCCGGGTGCCCCCACAGTCAACTCTCAGCCCTATTTGAGTGGGATAAGGGCTGACCAAGACTTGCTCGGATCGGCTGACATGTGGGGGGGCACCCCCAACGTTTAGGGCGCCCCAGGAGGCTACAAATAGCCTCTCGACCCCAAGGCTTCAAGCACAATTTCTTCCAACGCCAATACGCTCTACTACTCAAGCGCTCTGCTCCAGAAATCCTCCATCTCGAGATTCTAGTGCCGACGATGACCCTACGCACCGAAGAACGATCCACACCGGGCGTCCGTAACAAAGAGTCAATTCTTAATTGTATTCTTACTGCACTTACTACTGTACAACTGTTTGTAAAATTTTGCGCGATTATAGTATTGCCCGCAGTAAACGATCAACGACCATGGGCCTTGGAGTAGGAGCCGACCGCGACTCCGAACCAAGTAAAATCTTGGTGTTTGTGTGTTGTTTAGTTTTAATTTTTCCGCTGCGTATTCTCTTATTCAATCCGAAACGACTAACGATATTCACCCCCTCTATCATTTTCTCTCGATCCAACAAGTGGTATCAGAGCGGGGTAGCTCAAATTTGGTACAACCACCAATTTGAGAGTTTTTCGAATTTACGAAATTTTTAATCTTATTTCTTTTCTTTCTCGTTAATCAACACCACTCGATCTTTTTCGCCTTTTACTTTTTCACCATAAGTCAGAATTGATAAAACGATCAATTTTTGAAAATTTGTCATAAACTTTTTTTAATTATTTTAATATTTTTTCTAGCAAATTTTTTCTCAAACATTGAATTCCTATTGTTTTTCATTAATCAGAATATTCAAAATTTGTCTCAAACATTTTATTATTATTTTATTATTATTCTGCATCGAATTCGTGAAATATTTTTTCTGGGCTATTTTTTCCCTCTCTTCCGCACTACTAATCCAAGACCAAGTCTTGGTACATTCTGTTATTTCTTTTGTGTGTAAGGATTATTTTAAATGGCCAACCAAGAGTGGAACAGTGCCCGTCCACTGCTATTCTCCAGCGAGAACTTCAACTATTGGAGAAGTCAAATGGATTTTCATCTGAAGGCCCATATGGACATATGGATTATCATTCAAACAGGGTTCTCCCTCCCTACAGAAGATGGACTATCAATTGCATGGGACAAACTGGATGAACCAACTCTGAGGAAGATCGAGACAGATGCAAGGGCTACAGCAATCCTATAATGTGGCCTAACCAATGAAGAATTGAAGCGGGTCGGATCCTTCAACTGTGCCAAAGAGATATGGGAAAAGCTAATCAATCTACACAAAGAGAGCTCTGATATAGAGATATTAGAAGATTTTGCATTTTCGGCTCAAGCACAAGTAGCTGAGACAGACTCGACACCCGACGTCGAAATCGAACCAGAGTCAGACGACGAGTTTTCTGAGACAAAATTGGTAACTAATTTTGAATCATTTTCTGAATTAAAATTAAATAATCAAGCTGATACTGCAATGGTCGAGGAAGGTTTAGTTTTCATTGCAGGGAAAACTCCAAGAGAACTGCAAAAGAAGCCTCAACCAGTACCTGAGTCCAACTCAGACTCAGAATTTGACAACAAAGAAGGAGATCGAACCAAACTGGTCCGATTAGCTCGTGATCACTACAAGATGATAAAGAAACATAAAAGAAAGACGTCAAGTATCAAGGGGGAGATTCTCAACCGGGAATCAAAAGGTAAATTTACAATATTTGAAAATCTACTATTTACATCAAAGTACGTAATTAATTCACATAAATTAGTTAAGGCTAATATACTAGAAAACTTAATTACCAACCTTGTTGATTGTAAAAAACCTGAGTATTATTTCAATTATGATATAACTTAGATCATTTTTTGTCTTGTTTGCTTTAATTGAGTGTTGCTTTTTATTTTATTTTTTTATTTTTTTGAATTAAGATTGGTTAGTTTAAGGACTAAAATGTTTTAACTGAAATCTGAATAACATAGTATTGGGTGGCGGTGAGATGATAGTACGTTAGGGAAGCCTTTACTAATAAGGTCAAGTATACACTACTTGGTCTCTTTAGACTGGTGAAACTAGCCGAAGCTACCGATCCAAGACCCAAACTAGTTAGACCAGAGTTTACCAAAAAGTAATTTTGAAGATGAAATTTCACTAAAAGACTTTGTCTAGGAAAGGGTTGATGATCCAATAAGACTACGGCCAAAAAAGGCCTTGTGCCTCGCCAAGACTTGGAAGCCAATTTTTGAAATTCAAATTCAATTTACTCTTTGTTAAATTCAAATCTAACACAAATTTTCAGTTAATTTTAGATTCAAATATCTCTTTTCAAAATAAATTTAAATTGGGTTTAAAAAATTAATTTAACTTTTCAAAATTAAACATGGTCTTTTTTAAAATAAATCTTTCTATTAAAATATTTATCTCACAAAACCCATAAGGTTAACATGTTTGCTCACATAGAACTGGGTGAGATATCTAGGACCTAAGAGTATATGTCACTATCCTTCTAAATAAAACTCAATGTGCTTTCAAAAGTTATTCAAAATCATCTCTAGTTTTTAAATTAATTTAGTTTACTGCACCCTACATTTTCAACTCTAGCAGTTTCTTTAATATATATTGAATTTCATGTTAAATATCTCAATAGACTCGTTTTAAATATAATCTAGGGTTTGTTTGATTTAGTTATTGATCGGTCAAACATAGTCAACTAAGTCAAACATAGTCAACATAGTCAAACCCTAGTCAACATAGTTAAAACTAATTAACACTAAAGTTCCTTAAGGTACTTAGATAAAGTCAGACAGTATCAGATACAGGGGGAGTTTTTTTTTTGTTTCCTTTTCAAAAAAAAAAATCAGATTTTTCAAAAACCTTATGCTCTAAAACTAGCTATCATCTCAAGATAAGGTTTTCAAAAACATCGTATATTACTATCTCTTTGAAAAATTATCATCATTTCAAAATGATTTTCGAAAACTGTGTTACCATTCCAAATTAAATTTTCTAAAATTATCCTCTTAAACATTTTCATACTTCAAAGTTATTCTTTTGATTTTGGTAAACCCTAAAGACACAGAGGAAGGTCCACTTCATGATCTACAAGAACTCCTAGGATGTGTCAAATTTAGGGGGAGTCTGAATCAAAAGAAGAATTTCTGAAAAGTTTTTATTGGCAATTATCTATTTTGAAATTATTAGATAATTCCTTTCATCTGAACTAAACCCTAAAGACTTAGAGGAAGAGTACTTGTGGTCAACAAGCTTCGCAGGACTGGGTTAAGTTTAGGGGGAGGTCAAATTAAAGAATTATTGAATATTTCAAGGCTATATGTTTTCATGCATGTACTTTCAATTCCTTCTAAAAACACAAGTAGTTTCCTTTCAAATATTATCATTTTTCTTAAATATAATTATTTTCAAAATGTTTTTTATTCAACTTGAAATAATATTTGCTTGAGTTTTGAGAATTTCCAGGATACTTAGGAAAATTTCCTTGTAGTTAACAAGGGTTCCTAGGATTGTGTCAGACTGGAAAACAAACCTAGTCAAGTAAAATATTATGGTTTCAAAATGCATAACATTTTTTCAAAAGTACTTATATTTTTCAAAAATACATAATCTTCAAAAGTACTTATATCTTCAAAAATGCATAATATCTTTTAAAAGTACTTCTATATAATGTTTTCAAAAGTACTAATATTTTTCAAGGCAATAGTATTCTAAGTGCGTGAATTTTCTAAAAGACTTGCCTACAAATACAATTTTTTTAAATACCTTTCAATGTGGAGTTTTGCAATTTAAAGCTTTTTGCTATGCTTTCAAGAATTATGCTAAGTATTTTTATATTTTCAAGACTCTTAAGCTCTAATACACAAATTTTAAAATTTCTTTCAAAATATATTTTTTAAAAGTTCTTTATTGATATATAGCCAAGGGGGAGAGTTGAAAAAGAGAAATTAAATTCTTCCTTAAAATTTTTTCCCTTTTTAATGAAAGTGTATCTTAGATATGGTCTAAAACATAAGGAGAAGAGTTTCACATTAAGGGGGAGAGAAAGAAAGAGAAAAATGATTCTTTTCAAAAGTAAAGCAAAAGTTTCTAAGTATCTAAGTATTTCAATTTTTTTAAGTGAAATTTTCCTTAGTAAACAAGATTTTTTTGGGGAAAAAACTTGTCTAGAAATTTCTTAAGAATTATGTTTTTCAAAATGCACAAAGTGTTTCCAAGCAAATTCGTCTAAATGTGCAAAATTTTCTTTAGTAAACAAAATTTTTCCCAAAGTTGAATTTTTTTTTGGAAATTTAGCTTCAAGAATGGAAATTTTGCCTAAGTAAAATTTTTTTTTGGCCTTGTAAGTAAATGTTTGTTTCAAAATTTAGGCCTGCAAAACTTTTCATAGTGGAAAATTATCTAAGTGTAAAAAGTTTTGATAGTGAAAATGCTTTTACTCTATTTTTGAAAAACACTTTGTCAAAAACATGAAGCACTTAGAAAAACTCAAAAATCCCTGTTAGATATGTTGTTCGCCCATAAATGTTTTTTGATATATGTCAAAGGAGGAGGAAAGGTCAAAGTTAAGAGTTAAATTAATTGTTGTTTTATAACACAATTATTCAGGGGGAGTATGAGAAATTTTTTCAAAATTACATTGGGTTTAGACTTTATACTATTCAGAATTGCTATGTTTTATTGGTCTTAACCTTCTTGCTTAAACTGTTGTAATTTTTACTTAACTTTGAATTGTGTTGCCATAAATCAAAAAGGGAGAGATTGTTGGTGCAGAAAGCGTCATATCGAACCTTATTTTGATATTGGCAAAGGGTTCAAAGTTAAGTATTATTGGTGATCTAACAATATTACTCAAGTGTGCAGGAAAAGTCCTAGCGAAGGGCTGCTAGGCACCTGGAGAAGGACTGCCAGGAAACAAAGTCCTAGCGAAGGGCTGCTAGGCACCTGGCGGAGGACTATCAGGAAACAAAGTCCAAGCGAAGGGCTGCTAGGCACCTGGCGAAGGACTGCCAGGAAACAAAGTCCTAGCGAAGGGCTGCTAGGCTCCAGGCGAAGGACTGCCAGAAAACAAAGACCTAGCGAAGGACTGCTAGGCACCAGGCGAAGGACTGCTTGGAACCGAAGCCCCAGCGAAGGACTGCTAGGCACCAGGCGAAGGACGGCTTGGTCACGATGACCTGGCGAAGGACTGCTAGGCACCAGGCGAAGGAATGCTTGGCTGAAGACCTGGCAAAGGACAGCTAGGCACCTGGCGAAGGACTGCTGGCAAAAGTCCAACCGGAGGAGCTGGTTGGCAATAGTTAAATTCTCCTGAGAGGAGTAGGTGAGGACACGTTCCCCGTCGAGGGAACAGTAGGCGTCGGTTCGACCTAGGGCTCCATTTTGGAGACCCAAAGTCAGAACCAAGACAGCTACGACTGTAAAACTTACTAACATATTTGCTCTATCTTGTTTGGTACTAACCCTGGATGCAGGACCGAAGGAACGAGTGTTTGCAGCTCAGAAAGCCTCAAAGGAGTGAGGCAGCAGCTGGGTTGGGCGCCCGGAAGGACCCAGGCGCCCTAAGTACAAGCCAAACATGAGTTCAGCAAAAGTACGCTTCGGAAGCTCACTGGGTGGGCGCCCCCATGCTCTCGGGCGCTCTCGTGCTCCCGGGCACCCTGGATGCCTCGGGCGCCCCGGGCTCAAGCCAACGAAGAGGATAGAGTCAAGCCAGCGAGAAGCCAGCGGATCGAGTCAACCAGGGCGCCCCCACAGTCAACTCTCAGCCCTATTCGAGTGGGATTGACCGAGACTTGCTCAGATCGGCTGACACGTGGGGGGCACCCCCAACGTTCAGGGCGGCCCAGGAGGCTATAAATAGCCTCTCGACCCTAAGGCTTCAAGCACAATTTCTTCCAACGTCAATACGCTCTTCTACTCAAGCGCTCTGCTCCAGAAATCCTCCATCTCGAGATTCTAGCGCCGACGATGACCCTACGCACCGAAGAACGATCCACACCGGGCGTCGGTAACGAAGAGTAAATTCTTAATGTATTCTTACTGCACTTACTACTGTACAACTGTTTGTAAGATTTTACACGATTATAGTATTGCCCGCAGTAAACGGTCAACGATCGTGGGCCTTGGAGTAGGAGCCGACCGCGACTCCCAACCAAGTAAAATCTCGGTGTTTGTGTGTTGTTTAGTTTTAATTTTTCCACTGCGTATTCTCTTATTCAATCCGAAACGACTAACGATATTCACCCCCCCATCGTTTTCTCTCGATCCAACATCTGTGACTCATCTGATCTGTTTGTGGACCGATCACCACAGGAGAGAACCAAATCGGTCCAGGGACCGATCAGCCCTACGCCTGATCGGTCCAGTGACCGATCAAGGTTCCTGATACTTCCTGATATGATCTGAAACTTTCAGTTTCAGACTTTCACACGATTTTTGAGGGAATTTGATGATGAATATCGATCTTGGAAGTGATCCCTTGAATATAACTGATCCCTAAACAAGGATCAAAGGTCCTTATAGGTTCAACAAATCACTTTGCTCCACCCAAGTGGAGTCAAACTCAATCAACAATCATTCAAACAATTTCAATCAAGATTGTGTCAAAATCAGGTTTCCAATCAAGTTTCCTTGATTGGAATGTCCAAGTATGATCATGGAGCCAAATACACATGTGTTATGCATTGGTTTTCCCCATACTTTGTCACTGAAGTGATTTTTATCTCGTCAACTTAATTTCTCAAGGGATGCATTGACATTTAGAGAAATTGAGTTGATCCTAACATCTCACCCCATTTCTAGCAAACAAAAACGTTTTGGTAAACCTTATAGTTTGTGTGAGATGTCCCCAAAGTACCCAATTGTATCCCAACAATTAGAACTTATCATGAAGGGTTTTGAATGTATTTTGAAAACTATGAAGCACGACACATTCCCAACTTCCTTCTTAAAAAGCTAAACACATTTTCGGGGAGTGGTTTAGTGAAAATGTCAGCGAGGTTTGATTTGGACTCTACATGTGAGAGTACAATATCTCCCCTAGCAACATGATCCCTAATGAAGTGGTGACGCACTTCAATATGTTTGGTCCTAGAATGATGGACTGAATTCTTGGTTAGGTTAATTGTGCTAATGTTGTCACACAACGCTTGCACACCTTTGTAACTCAATCCATAGTCTTCTAGAGTATGAATCATCCATAAGAATTGCGATATACTTTCTCCTAAAGCAATATATTCTGCCTCAGTCGTGGAGAGAGCAGCACAATATTACTTCCGACTTGACCAACTAACTAGAGATGATCCTAGAAATTGGCAACCCCCACTCGTGCTTTTCCGATCCAACATACATCCAGCGTAGTCAAAATCGGTATAGCCAATTAGGTCAAATGATTCGGTACGGGGGTACCAAAGACCAACTCCTATTGTGCCTTTAAGATATCTCAAAATACTCTTAACAGCGATTAAGTGAGATTCCTTGGCACAAACTTGATACCTTGCGCACATACCCACAGCGAAAAGAATATCAGGTCGACTAGCTGTGAGGTATAGCAAACTACCTATCATGCTCCGATATTGAGTCAAATCAACAGGTTTACCACTCTCATCATTGTCTAATCTTGTGTTTGTTGCCATGGGAGTGGTTACCTCTTTCGAATCACTCATATTGAATTTACGGAGCATTTCTTGAGTATACTTCGATTGGTGCACATGGATCCCATCTCGGGTTTGTTTGATTTCAAGTCCAAGGAAGAAAGTCAACTCTCCCACTAGACTCATTTCAAATTCACTTTCCATGTGTCCAATGAATTCATTTAAATAGCCCTTGTTGTTTGAGCCATAAATTATGTCATCGACATATACTTGGGCTACAAAAATATTATCACTATCTCTCCGTAGAAATAGTGTAGGGTCTATTTGGCCTCTTACAAAGTCTTTTTCAATTAAAAACGTCGACAACCGCTCGTACCAAGCTCGGGGTGCTTGTTTAAGGCCATAAAATGCCTTTTTGAGCTTAAACACGTGGTTTGGAAATTTGGTACTCTCAAACCCCGGAGGTTGTTCGACATAGACCTCTTCTCTAATTAAACCATTTAGAAAGATCGATTTGACATTCATTTGATATAACTTGAAGCCTCGATGTGCTGCAAATGCAAGCATCAATCGGATGGACTCTAATCGTGCCACGGGAGCATAGATCTCATCATAATCAAGGTCTTCGACTTGACTGTAGCCCTTGGCTACTAAGCGTGCCTTGTTTCTAATGATTTCTCCCTTATGATTTAATTTGTTCTTGAAGACCTATTTGGTTCCAATGATGGTGGTCTTCTTAGGTCTAGGGACTAAGTCCCAAACTTGACTTCTTTCGAATTGACCTTGTTCATCTTGCATTGCAATGATCCAATCGGGATCATTTAATGCTTCATCAATTTTTCTAGGTTCAATTTCGGAAATTAAGGCAACTTCATTAGCCTCATTCCGGAAGAATGATCTAGTCCTAACCCCATGATGGATGCCTCCAACAATTTGGTCTTGGGGATGACTAGTTGCTAATCTAGTTTGCCTAGGTGTTGGTGGTGCTTCTTGAATGAGTTCACTAAACACAAGGTCAGCCTCAGGATCCGGCTGATCCATGGGTTGTCTAGGCTCGCCATCATCGGATTCATCACCATCAACAACATTTGGACTTTCATTCAAACTTAGTCTCCTAAGTTCGAATTGGACTTCATCTTCTGATTGACTATTGACTTTCGGAATTTCTTCAAAGACAACGTCAGGAGACTCTTCAACTAATCTAGATGTCTTGTTGTAGACTCGATAGGCTATGCTAACTAGGGAATACCCGACTAGTATCCCTTCATCAGCCTTTACCATGAACTTTCCAAGGTGGTCCTTGGTGTTTAGGATGAACACCTTACAACCAAACACCCTAAGGTGTTTAACCGTAGGTGGTTTTCCAAACTAAAGTTCATGGGGAGTCTTTCCTAAGAACCTATGGATGAGGACTCGGTTTTGCACATAGCAAGCTATATTTACAACTTCGGCCCATAAGTAACTCGGTAGTGAGTACTCATTAAGCATGCTTCGTGTAGCCTCTTGTAAAACACAGTTCTTCCTCTCTACAACACCATTTTGTTGTGGTGTTCTAGGAGTGGAGAACTCATGTCTATAACCTCTATCTTGACAAAATTCTAAAAACCGTTGATTTTGAAATTCACCTCCATGATCACTTCTAATTGTCTTAATAGTTGATGATTTTTCATTTTCAACTCTTCTACAAAAAGAAATAAAAACATCTAAGGTTTGGTCCTTATATTTAAGAAAATAAGTCCATGTATATCTAGTAAAATCATCAATGATAACAAAGCAATATCTACTTCCATTCAATGATATGATAGTGCTACAATCAAATAGATCCATATGAAGTAAATCTAAAGCGGTAGATGTACTTACAGCGCTTTTACCTTTATGTGCAGATTTTGTTTGCTTACCCATTTGACATGCATCACAGAGTTTGTCTTTTTCATACTTGATGCTCGGTAAGCCACGAACTAATCCCTTGATGGCCAACTTCCGGATGTTCTTCATGTTAACATGTGCTAGCCTCCGGTGCCAAAGGGTGGACTCTTCTTCTTTTGACATGAGACACTTAGCAAAAGCATTAGTAGCACTTTTAAATGAAACTTGATAAATATTATCTACTCTTGTTCCTACTAGTACCGTGTCCAAGGTGTCATGTTGTCTAACTAGACATTGACCTGGTTGAAAATCAATTGTGTAACCCGTGTCACACAATTGACGGACACTTAGGAGATTAAATGTCATCCCCTTGACTATAAGGACATTTGAGATTCTAAGACATTCAGATATTTGAATGTCTCCTATTCCTATGACCTTAAGACTACCATTGTTACCAAATGAAACATTACCTCTACTTTTCTTTTGAAGGGTAGTAAACAATGATATATCCCCGGTCATGTGTTTGGAGCACCCACTATCAACAAACCAAGTTGATAGATGCTCCCTCTCAATCATAACCTACACAATTCAAAAAATGGAAGATTTAGGTACCCAAACCTTGGGACCTAAAGCATTTACTAAACAAGACTTAGGCACCCATGCCTTGACAACTTTCTTTTGAACCTTGGGTGTCTTAATTGGTCTAACACCAGTCCTAGACATAAGAGACACAAATGAAGGTTTCTTGGGTCGATAACCAATACCGGCCCTATTGTAGACTGCCCTTTGGGCATTCAAAATCATGTCTAGGGTCTTTGAGCTAGTTGAGAACTTCTCAAGAATATTCTTGAGTCTCTCAACTTCACTCTTTAATGATTTGTTTTCATCCTCTAGCAATTCATCATGCAAATCATCAACATCCTCAACCCTCGAGGACTTCAAATGTTCAACCTCAAGTTTCAATGATTTAATTTCATCCTCTAACATTTCAACATGCAAATCATCTATGTTATCATCCCTAGATGATTTCAATTGTTCAATTTCTAATTGCAATGATTTAACCCTATTCTTTGACTTTTTCAACATATTGGTTAAACATGCAATAGCTCTATAACATTTTTCTAGTTCGGAAGAAGTTACCTCTTCATCATCCGAAGATGATGAAGCCGCATTTGAGGAGTTGGAAGATTCATCACTGCTTTCTTGATCTCCCAATGCCATGAGTGCCACGTGCCGTGTACTCTTCTCCTCGTTTTCTTCATCGGATGAACTTGAGGAGGATTCATCTCAAGTGGCCTTCAAGGCCTTCTTCTTCCTTGCTTTCTCTTCTTTCTTTTTGGATTTCTCCTCCTTCTTTAGCTTTGGACATTCATTCTTGAAGTGCCCTTTCCTACCACACTCATAGCAAGAGGCATTAGACTTATCAATTTTAACTTCACTAGGGTTACCTTTACCCTTGAAGCGTCGACCCCTTCTCATCATTCTTCTCACAAAATTTGTCATCTCGGAGGAAGAAGACTTGCTGCCATCTTCCTCGGAATCGGACTCGGGCTCGGATGAAGATGAGGATGAGAAGACCTCCTTCTTCTTCTCCTTCTTCTTCTTATTGGATCGTTCCCCTGCAACTAAGGCAATCCCCTTCTCCTTGGGGCCTTTGTTAGTCATTTCATGCAATTCCATTTCACAAAACAAATCATCTAGTTTAATAATTGATAAATCCTTGGAAACTTTGTAGGCATCCACCATGGATGACCACAAAGCATTCCTTCGAAATGCTTTTAGCACATACCTCACAAGGTCGCGATTCTCGACCTTTTTATCAATAGAATGAAGCCCATTGAGGACTTCCTTGAACCGGCTATGTAGCTCACTTACCGTTTCATTCTCCTTCATGGAGAGATTTTGAAGTTGGTTGAGGAACAAGTCCCTCTTGGCAATTCATGAATCTCGGGTGCCCTCGTGGAGTTCGATGAGCTTGTTCCACAAGTCTTTTGCACTTGTGAATGGACCAACCTTGATGAGTTGGTCTTTGTTCATGCCGCATTGTAGGGTGACCACCGCCTTCGTGTCGGCTTCACTCTTTCGAGTTTGTTCAGCCGTCCACTGCCACGATTCATGTTCTTTGCCTTCATCATCCTTCGGAGGGGGTAAAATCCTCCTTCACTGCGAACCAAGTATTGATGTCCATCTTGAGATAATACTCCATCTTTGATCTCCAATATTGAAAGTCAGCGCCATCAAAGAAAGGAGGTCGGGTGGTGCTAAAGCCTTCTTTCAACGCCATGGATGATAGCTCTCGGTTGTTAATCCGCAAAAACAGAGCCTCAAGCTCTGATACCACTTGTTGGAACTCGGATGGCTAGAGAGGGGGGGCGTGAATATAACAAATCACTTTAACTTTAGCACTTATCAAAAAGCTGCACTTAAACCGTTTAATCGCACAGCGGAAAGAATAGAAACAGAGTATGCAGAAAACTAAAACCCTAAGCTAAGCACAAATGAAAGACGCTAACAAGAGGGTTTACAAGGTTCGGGGATAACTTGCCCCTACTCCTTGGCGTACCCTTAAGGTGGGTGATCCCATGATCGTCGGCAGATCAAGCCCCGGAAGATCCGGATAGAAAGCAACCTCCTTCTCGGTGGAGTAACCTCTCTACAGCGTTTCAATCAAAGATATAGTTTTAAGCACAATGAAACACAAGAAAGATCTTACTTAGCACTTAGCACAGACAAGAACACAGCAAGCTTCCTCCGAGCTCCACCCAGCGACGATCTCACGCAAGAACCCTTTCTCCGTGTCTTTTCGCTGTTGGACTCAAAGCCTCTTGTTCCTTCCTCCAAGTGCTCAAGCAAGGGCTGGTTGCTTCAAAGATCACAGTAGCTTTCTCAAGATTGGATGATTAGCCAAGAGCACAAGCACGCAGCAAGAAATCGTAGCACAAAATCAAGGTAACCAAGAACTTCTTCTTGCTCTGCTCCACACCGTTCCTTTTGTTTCCCTCTTGACCGCCAGATGACACCATCTCGTAGTAGCCCCCAGCTGCTCCCCTGCAACCGCCAGCCACCACTGAGCTCTTCTGGACTCCCTGAGCTTCCCTCAGACCAGCCCCAGCGTCCGTTGCAACCTGAGATGGAAAACAGACAAACCTGCTCCAAGGAAAGGCCTCCATTGACTCTCCTTGAGTGTTTGAATCCTTCCCTGTCACCTGCAGCTTAATCAGAGTATTAGCACAGCATATCACTCAGTAAATCACGTATCAGAGATTAAAGGCAGAGAATCGGATACGGTCAGACGCGATCAGAGCGTCTGACAGTGCAATTTAAATTAAAGTGATCGGTCACCGGACCGATCCAGGACTCGTGGGTCGGTCACCAGACCGATCCACTGCTTTGCTGGGACTCCCATCTCTCGCGGCGACACAAGCCTGATCAGTCACCAGACCGATCAGAGTGAAGCCTGATCGGTCACCAGAGCGATCAGGTAGCTCCCTGTCCGATCAGGTTCATGCCTGATCGGTCCACGTCTGAGTGAACAGTAACTACGGAAATCAAATCCTAAGTCGTGGATCGGTCACCAGACCGTTCAGGAGCTGATCAGCGGGGGAACTCAACTCACTGTTCGCTCCCTGATCGGTCACCAGACTGATCAGAAGCAAGGCAGTGAGGAAGCTGCCTGCTCCCTGATCGGTCACCGGACCAATCAGGAGCCAAGCAACGAGGCAACGGCCTGCTCCCTGATCGGTCACCAGACCGATCAGGAGCAACACAGTAGGTTCCCAACCTCACTGTGCGGTCCGTGATCGGTCACCAGACCGATCAGTCATTGCTGGATCGGTCACCGGACCGATCCACGAAGGAGCAGCGTGCCAACTTCCCTGATCGGTCACCAGACCGATCCAAGGACTCAAACCTAGCCCTCCAAGCTAGGACTTTTTCACCTAACCCTCTAAGTTGGGAATTTTCACCTAAGCCTCCAAGTTAGGACTTTTCACCTAGCCCTCCAAGTTAGGACTTTGCAGGGGTTTTCGGGCCGTGAAAACTGCTTTTTCGCGTCGCGAAAACCCCGAAAGTCCCAATAGAAAGGATCCGAGCGAAGAAAACCATTTCAAAAATTTACGAGTGCTCGTTTACATGCTTCAAAACCGATCTACTGTAACGCCCGTCCTTATATCTACCCTTAAGGCGGGGTTACGGTCCATACATTCATATCATTAATCAAATAAAGCATGTATATTCCAGAACTAAATAGTTACATTACATGTAGTGTAGTAAGCATGCTTATTAAGGATTAATTCACCAAGCAAGATTTTTCATTTCTTTTATATCTACATGCATTTACAACCTAATCGGAAAATCATTTAACACACACTATAGCATGGAATCCTAAGTAAGAATATAGCATGAGTTGTCTAGTCTTAGATACATGTCAAAGAAACATTCAAAGAAACAGACATAGGAAATCTACAGCATTTCACCTAATACGCATACAATAAGATTTAAATACTATTTATCTAGCATGACATAGGTTTCATGTCACTAACTTAGTCATCACATGTTCAGAGTATAACAATACAATTTCATAGGGAAGCAGTTTAGATTCTAGATAAAACAAGGTAGATAGAATCTTTTATTCTTTCCCGAGCCATCACCACACACATCCTCTAGCCTCCCCTCTGCCTTTTCCTTTAGTTTGAGTATTTCTTACCGCTATCTGCAGCATAAGACAATACATAAACTAATAAGCAAAACATGCTTAGTAAGAATCCGGGCCTACTCGCAAAACCATATCGATACATCATATCATGTACTCAGTAATCAAAATAGAATAAGATTATAAGCATCATAAGCATCTCATCAAAGCATCATGCATCATAAGCATCTTATCAAAGCATCATGCATCATAAGCATCTCATCAAGCATCATAAACATTACATCAAATATCTCTAAGTACTTACAGAACAAGATTATCTCATAAAGAGAACAACATGTTTTTCAAAAAGTTCCATAATGGTAAGTACTTAAAAATATCATATCATCATCCAGGGCCCAGTTGTCGTACCACCCCCTCATGCGCGTTCCCTAATAAATTGGGGTAGCGAGCCACCAATCTAATTAGAGCAGGACCCTTCCGTCCTACCAATGCCATGACCCTTCCGTACATGCTCATTGGATTTGTTTAACGACCCCCTTCCGAGTCGGGTAGACAACTTTCCAAAGTAAAGTAATTTATCATGCAATTACTCATATAAGTATATGCCTAAAGGTACTCTTTAATCACTTCTCAAAGGGACACACCACGCATTCGGGTGCTCTTGATCCCCTAGGGACACACCACGCATTCGGGTGCTCTTGATCCCAGTTTCAATGGAGTAACCCTTTTTAAGCATATTACCAAACACATCATGTTCTTATCATCATATGTCATCCATGTTCATACATCACATGTCATCCATGTTCATACATCACATTTCATGCATACATGCATCATGTTTTCATACATGTTCATATATTCATCATATTTCATACAAACATCTCATTTAATCATTCAACACATCATGTATGTAGTAGCATGCTTCATGTTAACAATTGACCATGGTTTATACTTCAAAGTGAGGTTAGATTCCACTAACCCTAACTTACAAGGGTGGCCGAATGGTGAAATCATGGCTAGGCTAGGTTTTTGACATCCAACCTTCACACAAACATTCACACAAACATGTTATCTACACCACTAATCATGGGAACATATTAGGATATCAAGCAACACAAAAACTCTAGCCTTTCTTTTCTTGGCCGAAACCTACACAAGGGGTAACCCTAGAATTTTGTACATAACATCATTAAGAAAACACCTACACATATACCTTAAAGTTTAAGGGATATAATCATGTAACAAAAGGAACCAAGGCCTCCTCTCAAGGGGGTGGCCGAAAGTTGTAGGGGCCTAAACCCTATTTTTTTGTCCTTCCAAAAATTTGGAAACAACACCTATATGTATAAAATCCCTAGGGGTACTAGCATGCATCAAGGTGTGATTAAAATCCTACTCTTGGACCTTTTTCCTAGGGTGGCCGAAAGTCCTCTAAAGAGAACTCCCCTTTTTCCAAAACAAGAACACAAGGAAATCATGCATAAACCATTATACTGCAGGCGAGAGGATTCTTACTTCCTAGCGCTGGAATTTCGCCTTCTCTTAGTTGTAGGGTACCCCACACTTGAAGGGTATGCGAAGATCCTTTTTCTTCAAATCTTTCCTCTAAGACTCCTTGGTCTTGGTAGAATGAGATGGTACTTGGCTTCCCTTCCTTGCACTTGCCCTAGGGTTAGAACCCTTAGGTATTGGTTTCGAAAATGGCAAAGGGGAGAGAGGGGTTTTCGGCAAGAAGAAGAAAGGAGGAAGAAAGAGTGAGTAACTTCCTCTAACTTCCTTCTCTTTATCCTATTTATACACCTCTTGTGAAGAAGCATGTCTCTTCACTCTTACACACTTAACAAGCATGTTCCTTTCTCCTTCTACATGAAATATTGCTTGGTTCATTGGTTATGACATGGTGAGTGCAACTAGGAGGTCCAAGGTTCAATCCTTGCTTCCTCCACTTTGCACTTTCTTTTTAACACCATTCATTTCCAAGCCCAATAAACCAAGCCCATCATGAAATTTCATAATATGAATAATATTGTATGAATTCAGAATATTTCATAATATCCCAAAAATATTATTTCATAATATTTTTAATATTCCATATTCATGAATATAATATTTCATGCTAATATTTCATGATAATAATATCTCATGAATATAATATTTCATGCATATAATATTTCATGCATTCATAACATTTTATAGCATGTGATTGCATGAATTTTATATCATTTCATTATAACCATTTTCATACATTGTCATGATTTTACATTGACAAATTTGGGGTGTTACAATCCTCCCTCTCTTATAGAAAGTTCGTCCCGAACTTTAAACAATTCCCCAGGTATTCAGGATTGTAAAAATTGGGGTGTTACAATCCTACACACCTTATAAAAAGTTCGTCCCGAACTTTAAAATAGTTCCGGATACTTTGTTCGCATCATATCTTCTTGTTCCCAGGTGGCTTCTTCGGACTGCTCGTTCCGCCACAGAACCTTTACTAAGGATATTTCCTTGTTCCTTAGTCTTTTAAATTCCCGATCAAGGATCTGGATCGGTCGGTGTTCGGAACTAGGACTCTCTTGTTCTTGCACTGGTGGGGGTTCTATAATTTGAATTGCATCAGGGATACACTTCTTGAGCATCGACACGTGGAAGACGTTGTGGATAGCCGCCATTTCTGACGGTAACTCCAGTTCGTAGGCCACTTTGCCTACTCGTCTCAAAATCTGGTAGGGTCCCACGTATCGTGGACTCAGTTTCCCCTTCTTTCCGAATCTCATCACCCCTTTCATAGGGGCTACCTTCAGAAATACCGAATCCCCAACCTCGAACTCGAGCGGTCTACGTCGCTTATCAGCGTAGCTTTTCTGCCGACTCTGAGCAGTCTCTATCCTCTGGCGGATATTCTTTATGGCCTGAGTGGTCTCATTAATAATACCAGTCTGGAGTCTCATCTCCTTCTTTTCACCACTCTCATGCCAGCATAAAGGAGATCTGCATTTTCTTCCGTATAGTGCTTCATACGGTGCCATCCCGATAGTAGCCTGATAACTGTTGTTATAAGCAAACTCTGCCAGGCTCAGGTATCGACACCAGCTTCCCTTGAAGTCCAAGACGCAAGCCCGTAACATATCTTCTAGTATCTGGTTTACTCGTTCAGTCTGCCCGTCAGTCTGGGGGTGAAAGGCTGTACTGAACTTCAGCTTCGTGCCAAGGGCCTTCTGCACGTGTCCCCAAAAATCAGAAGTAAATCGACCGTCTCGGTCAGAGACGATGGTCTTGGGAACCCCGTGTAGTCGGACAATTTCCTTGACGTACAGTTGCGCCAGCTGCTCAACTGAATAAGTCATCCTGATAGCCAGAAAATGCGCGGACTTGGTCAGCCGGTCTACAATTACCCATATGCTATCATATCCATTTGTAGTCCGAGGCAGCCCTGATATAAAATCCATAGATATGTCCTCCCATTTCCACTCGGGAATAGGTAGAGGCTGCAGAACTCCCCCAGGTCTCTGGTGTTCTGCTTTGACCCTCTGGCAGGTCAAACACATACTAATATAATGGGCTACATCTTTCTTCATGCCGGACCACCAAAATTTACCTTTCAGATCTCGATACATCTTGGTAGACCCAGGATGCATCGCGTAAGGTGTGCCGTGAGCTTCCTCGAGTATCCTTGTCCGTAAGTCGGAGTCGTCGGGAACGCATAATCGATCCCGGAGATATAAAACTCCACTATCGGAAATCCGGAATCCCTCGCCCTTGCCTTCAAGAATCTCTTGCTTGATTCTCTGAAGACTCGGATCAAGATTCTGCTTCTCCAGAATACCATCAAATAATGTCGGCGCAATCTGTAGAGTAGAAAGCTGTCCCGATATAATCTCGATTCCGAAATCCATAATCTCTTTCCCTAAGGGTTGTGACAAAGCTGATAAAGACAACAAGTATCACATGATTTCTACTGAGAGCATCCGCTACCTTGTTGGCTCTTCCCGGATGGTACAGGATCTCACAGTCATAGTCCTTGACCAACTCGAGCCATCGGCGTTGTCGCATATTCAGGTCTTTCTGGGTGAAGAAATACCGCAGACTCTGGTGATCAGTAAAGACCTTGCACTGAGTGCCATATAAATAATGCCTCCATGTTTTCAGCGCAAAGACCACCGCTGCTAGTTCCAAATCATGGGTAGGATAATTCTTTTCATGTTCCTTCAGTTGCCTAGAGGCATAGGCAATTACCTTCCCATTTTGCATAAGTACAGCTCCGAGTCCAAGTTTGGATGCGTCGCTGTACATATCGAAACCCGTATCATTTTCCGGAAGAGTCAATATAGGAGCGCTAGTCAGTCTCCTTTTCAGTTCAGAGAAACTCTTCTCGCATTCGTCGGTCCAAATATATTTCTTGTCCTTCTTAGTCAGAGCTGTCATAGGAGCCGCAATTCGAGAGAAGTTCTCTACGAATTTTCTGTAATATCCGGCTAGCCCCAGAAAACTCTGACCTCGCTGCATTCTTGGGTCTGGACCAGTTACTTACGGCCTCAATTTTAATTGGGTCGACCATCACTCCGTCCTTGGAGATGATATGCCCCAAGAATGATACTTGATTCAGCCAGAACTCACATTTAGAAAATTTAGCATACAGTTGTTCTTTCTGAAGAATCTGTAATACTATACCCAGGTGCTCTGCATGCTCTTCGGAAGTCCTCGAATAAATAAGGATGTCGTCGATGAAGACGATCACAAATCTGTCGAGAAATGCCGAGAAAATCCGATTCATAAGATCCATGAATATTGCCGGAGCATTAGTAACTCCGAACGGCATCACTACGAACTCATAATGTCCGTATCTGTCCGGAAAGCAGTTTTGGGTATATCCTCATTTTTCACCCGGACTTGGTGATAACCAGACCTCAGATCATCTTGGAGAAAACCGTAGCTCCCTTTAACTGATCGAACAGGTCATCTATCCTGGGTAGAGGGTACTTGTTCTTTATTGTCACATTGTTTAATGCCCGATAGTCGATACACATACGCATCGACCCGTCCTTCTTCTTGACGAACAGTACGGGAGCTCCCCAGGGGGAATGACTAGGGCGGATAAGTCCCTTGTCGAGAAGCTCTTGTAGCTGTCCTTGCAATTCCTTCAATTCAGTCGGCGCCATTCGGTATGGTGCCTTCGAGATGGGGTTAGTACCAGGAATCAAATCAATAGCAAATTCAACATCTCTTTCAGTTGCTAACCCAGGTAAGTCGTCAGGAAATACCTCTGGATAGTTGCATACGACTTCAACGTCTTCTAGCTTCGGGTCCTCTCTAGGACGAGTATCAACCACATGCTAGAAATCCAGAACATCCATTCTCTAACATTTTCCTTGCCTTTAGAGCCGATAAGACTTTGCCAGTCTTCTTCTTCGGCTCGCTGATAAATTCAAAGAGAATCCCCGTCTCGGGTCGGAAGACAACCCTTCGTTTACGGCACTCAATAGAAGCGCCGTATTTGTTCAAGAAATCCATGCCCAATATTATGTCGTAATCTGACATAGCGAGCCCTATCAGATCGCAGTAGAGTTCCCTATCTGCGGCTCTGATTGGTGCGGCCCGTAGCATTTGGGTAGAGGGCATCACCTCTCCCGAGGGCAATGTAGTCAGAAACTTGCAGTCTAAATCTTGCAGTGACATATCATTTCTTTTGGCATATTGCATAAATAATAATAATGCACTAGCCGGGAATCAAACCCGGGTCTATATCGTGGCAGGGTACTATTCTACCACTAGACCACTGGTGCTATCAACTATCTTGAGCCAGGCCTGGGCGTCCCAGGGCTCGCAGGTGCCGGAGAACTTTTCCGACTTCAGTTTCTGCCACTGAATCAGATAGGCCTCCTGTCGGACTCCTCGGACCGGAGTGTCCGGGGGTGCCTGTGCAGTTGGAGGCTCAGTAGGTATCACATTCTGACTTCCCTGCGGGGTTGGAATGTTCCCCTGCTGGGTCATCAGAGTGTTTATTATCTGCTGTTGTTCAGTGACCTGGCGCTGCAGCTCAGTGATCACCTGCATCAGGTCAGGTGGGGGTGCTGTCTCGTTACCCCCTAGTACTACGCCTTCTAGCCATATCCATTATATAGACAGTAAATGACTACATAAGTTATAATTCTATCCTCACTTGTTATGCAAGTATTAATCACTTCTATCAATATCATTACTGTACATGAAATAATATAAAGCGAGTTAGGATTTCTTACTTGGAAGCGGCAGAAGGAAGCTTGATGTGTGTGTGATGGAGGGGAAATCTGCTCTGATACCAACTTGTAACGCCCGTCCTTATATCTACCCTTAAGGCGGGGTTACGGTCCATACATTCATATCATTAATCAAATAAAGCATGTATATTCCAGAACTAAATAGTTACATTACATGTAGTGTAGTAAGCATGCTTATTAAGGATTAATTCACCAAGCAAGATTTTTCATTTCTTTTATATCTACATGCATTTACAACCTAATCGGAAAATCATTTAACACACACTATAGCATGGAATCCTAAGTAAGAATATAGCATGAGTTGTCTAGTCTTAGATACATGTCAAAGAAACATTCAAAGAAACAGACATAGGAAATCTACAGCATTTCACCTAATACGCATACAATAAGATTTAAATACTATTTATCTAGCATGACATAGGTTTCATGTCACTAACTTAGTCATCACATGTTCAGAGTATAACAATACAATTTCATAGGGAAGCAGTTTAGATTCTAGATAAAACAAGGTAGATAGAATCTTTTATTCTTTCCCGAGCCATCACCACACACATCCTCTAGCCTCCCCTCTGCCTTTTCCTTTAGTTTGAGTATTTCTTACCGCTATCTGCAGCATAAGACAATACATAAACTAATAAGCAAAACATGCTTAGTAAGAATCCGGGCCTACTCGCAAAACCATATCGATACATCATATCATGTACTCAGTAATCAAAATAGAATAAGATTATAAGCATCATAAGCATCTCATCAAAGCATCATGCATCATAAGCATCTTATCAAAGCATCATGCATCATAAGCATCTCATCAAGCATCATAAACATTACATCAAATATCTCTAAGTACTTACAGAACAAGATTATCTCATAAAGAGAACAACATGTTTTTCAAAAAGTTCCATAATGGTAAGTACTTAAAAATATCATATCATCATCCAGGGCCCAGTTGTCGTACCACCCCCTCATGCGCGTTCCCTAATAAATTGGGGTAGCGAGCCACCAATCTAATTAGAGCAGGACCCTTCCGTCCTACCAATGCCATGACCCTTCCGTACATGCTCATTGGATTTGTTTAACGACCCCCTTCCGAGTCGGGTAGACAACTTTCCAAAGTAAAGTAATTTATCATGCAATTACTCATATAAGTATATGCCTAAAGGTACTCTTTAATCACTTCTCAAAGGGACACACCACGCATTCGGGTGCTCTTGATCCCCTAGGGACACACCACGCATTCGGGTGCTCTTGATCCCAGTTTCAATGGAGTAACCCTTTTTAAGCATATTACCAAACACATCATGTTCTTATCATCATATGTCATCCATGTTCATACATCACATGTCATCCATGTTCATACATCACATTTCATGCATACATGCATCATGTTTTCATACATGTTCATATATTCATCATATTTCATACAAACATCTCATTTAATCATTCAACACATCATGTATGTAGTAGCATGCTTCATGTTAACAATTGACCATGGTTTATACTTCAAAGTGAGGTTAGATTCCACTAACCCTAACTTACAAGGGTGGCCGAATGGTGAAATCATGGCTAGGCTAGGTTTTTGACATCCAACCTTCACACAAACATTCACACAAACATGTTATCTACACCACTAATCATGGGAACATATTAGGATATCAAGCAACACAAAAACTCTAGCCTTTCTTTTCTTGGCCGAAACCTACACAAGGGGTAACCCTAGAATTTTGTACATAACATCATTAAGAAAACACCTACACATATACCTTAAAGTTTAAGGGATATAATCATGTAACAAAAGGAACCAAGGCCTCCTCTCAAGGGGGTGGCCGAAAGTTGTAGGGGCCTAAACCCTATTTTTTTGTCCTTCCAAAAATTTGGAAACAACACCTATATGTATAAAATCCCTAGGGGTACTAGCATGCATCAAGGTGTGATTAAAATCCTACTCTTGGACCTTTTTCCTAGGGTGGCCGAAAGTCCTCTAAAGAGAACTCCCCTTTTTCCAAAACAAGAACACAAGGAAATCATGCATAAACCATTATACTGCAGGCGAGAGGATTCTTACTTCCTAGCGCTGGAATTTCGCCTTCTCTTAGTTGTAGGGTACCCCACACTTGAAGGGTATGCGAAGATCCTTTTTCTTCAAATCTTTCCTCTAAGACTCCTTGGTCTTGGTAGAATGAGATGGTACTTGGCTTCCCTTCCTTGCACTTGCCCTAGGGTTAGAACCCTTAGGTATTGGTTTCGAAAATGGCAAAGGGGAGAGAGGGGTTTTCGGCAAGAAGAAGAAAGGAGGAAGAAAGAGTGAGTAACTTCCTCTAACTTCCTTCTCTTTATCCTATTTATACACCTCTTGTGAAGAAGCATGTCTCTTCACTCTTACACACTTAACAAGCATGTTCCTTTCTCCTTCTACATGAAATATTGCTTGGTTCATTGGTTATGACATGGTGAGTGCAACTAGGAGGTCCAAGGTTCAATCCTTGCTTCCTCCACTTTGCACTTTCTTTTTAACACCATTCATTTCCAAGCCCAATAAACCAAGCCCATCATGAAATTTCATAATATGAATAATATTGTATGAATTCAGAATATTTCATAATATCCCAAAAATATTATTTCATAATATTTTTAATATTCCATATTCATGAATATAATATTTCATGCTAATATTTCATGATAATAATATCTCATGAATATAATATTTCATGCATATAATATTTCATGCATTCATAACATTTTATAGCATGTGATTGCATGAATTTTATATCATTTCATTATAACCATTTTCATACATTGTCATGATTTTACATTGACAAATTTGGGGTGTTACAATCCTCCCTCTCTTATAGAAAGTTCGTCCCGAACTTTAAACAATTCCCCAGGTATTCAGGATTGTAAAAATTAGGGTGTTACAATCCTAACTGCCTTCTTAGTGAGCTGAACTCAGACTCAGGTAAGGGCTTTGTGAATATATCAGCTAGGTTGGATTTAGAGTCAATATACTTGAGTACTATTTCACCCCTGGTTACATGGTCTCTTACAAAATGATGTTTGACTTCTATATGTTTGGTTCTAGAATGTTGGATTGGGTTCTTAGTTAAATTAATTGAACTTATATTGTCAATAAATACTTGAGTTTGGTTGTAGTTGAGCTGAAAGTCCTTAAGTGTGTGCATCATCCATAAGAGTTGAGCCACACACTCTCCTAATGCCACATACTCAGCTTCAGTTGTGGATAGAGCTACACAGTGTTGTTTTCTGCTGCACCAACTAACTAGACTCTGACCTAACAGTTGGCAGCTTTCACTTGTGCTCTTTCTATCTAACTTACAGCCAGCATAGTACTGGATTAGTTTGTGATTGGATTTGGTTTGTTTGCCTTGATTACATGATTCACATATTAGGTTTTCAATATTTTTAATTTTGGGGATACCTTTGATTAAGCCAAGTTGGGTAATTTTTGAGATAGTTCTTAAATTGGTATGACCTAATCTCCTATGCCAGAGGTTTGTTTGTTCTAACTGTGTTAACATACATTTGGGTATAAGGGGAAGATTTATAGTGTATACATTGTTTTTCCTAGTGCCCTTAAGTATGATTTCTGAGTCTTGTTCATTTCTAATCAGGCAGTTAGAATTGTTGAAAGTAACTATATAACCAGAATCACATAACTGACTTATGCTGAGCAAGTTAAAATTAAAGTTTTCAACCAATAGAACTTTCTTAATAATGAAATCAGATTTAAGCTCAATATTATCTGACCCAATTACTTTGAGTGTAGCATTATTGCCAAATGCCACGGAGCCTAGGTTTTTGAGTTTGAGCTTGGTGAACTTCAATTTATCTCCAGTCATGTGTCTGGAGCAACCGCTAACCAACATCCATTGGTCCAAATCTTTATGTTCCTATGCATAAAGAATTTTCTTGATTTGGATCCAATTAGAATCAGGAATAGCTTAAATTGAGTTTCACTGCCTAATCTGTCTCACCCAAATCTAGAGTTTTCAATCACGTTAACCTTATAGGTTTTGTGAGACAGGTTTTGATAGTTTTGAAAGTTTATTTAAAGATAATTAAATTTTGAAAACTTAATTAATTTTGAAAACGATTAAAATTTTTTAACAGAAGTTTAAATCTATAAATAACTGAATTTTTGTGTTAGATTCGAATTTGGCAAAAATTAATTTGAATTTGAATTTTAGAAATTGGCTTCTAGGTCTTGGCGAGGCACTAGGCCTTATGGGATCATCCACCCTTTCCTTGACAAAGCCTTTTAATGAAAGTTCATTTTCAAAAAATTCTTTGACAAATTTCTGGTCTAACTAGTTTGGGTCTTGGATCGGTAGCTTCGGCTAGTTTCACCAGTCTAAAGAGATCAAGTGAACTTGATCTTATTAGAATTGGTTTCCCTAACGTACTATCATCTCACCTCCACCCAATACTATGTTGTCAAATTTCAGCTAAGTTTGTTTAGTCCTTAGGCTACCCTAAATCTAAGCATGGTATAATGCAGAAATTAAATAACCAATCAATCGAGCAAAATTTTAAATTAATAATAACAAATTTATCTAATAATGAAAATAGTTTTCAGTTTGGCTCCCCCTGGACTAAAGCCACGGTGATGGTTAGGCAAGATATGAATCTTGTCCTTGGGGATCTAATACTGATTTGATCCAGTCGGTTTGATCAGGTATAGTTTAGGTACCCATGCCTGAATTTTACCTCTGGACTGATTCAGTACAGCAAGGTATGATCTTTGCCGAGATTTGGTTCTATAGCCCAATCTGGATCGATTTAGAACTGATTTCTGTTTTCCAAGGATCATGTCAAGACCTTTGGAACCAGATGTAAATCGTTCTAGTGCTGATCTAAGATCCTTAACCTGAGTTTTCAGGGAGGAGTTTTCCTTTTCAAGTTTTTCAACTTGAATAGGAGTTCCTTCCTGAACCTTCTCGGTTAAGGGTTTAGAGTCAGCTCCCCCTTTCAGGAGTTTTACTTCCTGTCGGAGGGATTCGACTCGGAGTTTGGCTTTAGCCAAGTCTCGAGAAAGAAATGAAATCAACTCACTTAATTGCAATCTATTAAAACCAGTTACCTTTATTTCTCCGTCTTCTGTGAAGGTCAGCTCGCCGTCCTCTTGTTCTGATTCTGACTCGACTTTTTCTGAGGCGGTCAGAGCTAGGAGATTGGACTGAGGCGCCTCTTCTTCTTCTTCTGAGGAAGACTCGTCCCAGGTTGCTTGTAGCGCCTTCTTTCTTCTCGTCTTCTTGGACTCTTTCAGATTTGGACACTCTGTTTTGTAGTGGCCCTTTTTCTTGCACTCGTAGCAGGTTACATTAGGCTTGTTCGCGGGTTCAGCTGGTTCGTCCTTTCTTCGGCCGGTTTTCCTTTTGTTGGTTCGGTTCTTCAGCTCCTTGTAGTAGTTTCGAGCGAGCCGGACCAGCTTAGTTTGTTCTCCTTCTTTGTCTTCTGAATCAGAGTCTGAGTCAGACTCGGGTTCAGGTTCGGGTTTCTTCTTCGTTGTCCTTGGAGTTTTGCCTGCAATGAAAGCAATACCTTTCTCGACCATATTTGAGTTAGTTTGTTCGTGTAGTTCTAGTTCGGAAAACAATTCATCTAATTTTATTTTAGAAAGATCCCTAGAGACCTTGTATGCATCTACCATAGATGCCCACAAGGTGTTTCTAGGGAAGGCGTTTAGAGCATACCTTATTAGGTCACGGTTTTCAACCTTGTGACCTATTGTCTGAAGACCGTTCATTACCTCCTGGATTCGTGCGTGGAGCTGGGCTACTGTTTCGTTGTCGGCCATCTTGATAGTGTAGAGTCTATTCAGTAGCAGATCCCTTTTGCTGATCCTGGTGTCCGAAGTCCCTTCGTGCAGCTCGATCAGTTTTGTCCATAGCTCTTTTGCACTGTTGAAGGGGTCCACTCGGTTCAGCTCTTCCTTTGTCAGCCCGCATTGTAGGGTTTGCGTTGCTTTTGCGTCGGCTTCTATCTTGCGCTTTAGAGTGTTGTCCCACTCCGAGTAGCTTTGTGGAAGTCCTTCCGCATTTCGGGGGATCTCCAGACCGGACTGGATAATGATCCACATGTCCACCTGAGTTTTCAGGTGGACCTCCATGCGACTTTTCCAGTAGAAAAAGTCTTCTCCACTGAAGAGTGGAGGTCTAGCGGTGCTGAATCCCTCTTGCATAAACATTTGTTCTGTAAAAGGAAACTTACAAACAAAAGGTGTCCCAAGACTTGGTCTTGGATTAGCAGTGCGGGATAAAGATAATTAAGTAAAAAAAATTAATTAAATTCGAAAAGAAAAAAAATCCGAAAAAAAATTTCAAACTGGTGGTTGCACCAAGTTTGAAAACCCCGCTCTGATACCACTTGTTGGATCGTGAAAACCGATAGAGGGGGGTGAATATCGGAAATCGTTCTTTTTTTCGGAAAACTAAGAGTAAGTGCACAGCGGAAATAAAAATAAGAGACACAGCACAAAGACACGGTGGTTTTTACTTGGTTCGGAGCCTGTGTCGACTCCTACTCCAAGGCCCACGGTCGTTGACCGTTTACTTTGGGCAATTCTATATTCGCGCAAATAGGTTACACAATTTAATTACAGAATGAGTGCAATAAAATATAATAAGTTAAGTACGCTCTTCTTTACCGACGTCCGGAGTAGGTCGATTCTTTCGGGGCAGCGGGACGTCGTCGGCTCGAGGTGAAGCGTTTCTGGAGCAAGGCACGAGCATAGAAGAGCTTTGAGGCGTTGAGAGAATTGATATTGGAAGCCTGGGGTCGAGGGCCCTTTATATAGGGCTAGGGGACGCCCGGGACGTCGGGGGCGCCCCCCACGTGGCCTTTGATCCGCACAGATCTCGGTCAGCGTCTATCCTCTGGATCCGCTTTGACCGGGGCGCCCGAAGCGCTCGGGGCGCCCGCATTGACCGGGTCAAAGTTCTATCCTCTTGGCTTTGATGGCTTCTTAGTTCGAAGTAAGCGCATGGGGGCGCCCGCAGCGCAGGGGGCACCCGGGAGAAGCGGGGGCGCCCGGGAGCACGGGGGCGCCCCGCCCAGTAGCTTTTCGAACCCTTCTTCTTCTGATGTGTTTTCTATGTACCTTGGGGGCGCCCGGGACACTCCGGGCGCCCTACTCAGCCTTTGCCTCTCTCCTTTGAGGCTTTCTGAGCTGCAGACACACGTTCCTTCGGTCCTGCATCCAGGGTTAGTTCAAAACACAATGCAATAAAATATTTATTTGTTCATACAACCTTAGCTGTCTTGGTTCTGACTTTGGTCTCCAAAATGGAGCCCTAGGTCGAACCGACGCCTACTGTTCCCTCGACGGGGAACGCGTCCTCACCTACTCCTCTCGGGAGAATTTACCTGATGCCAACCGTTCCTTTGGTTGGACTTTTGCCTGACAGTCCTTTGTCAGGTCTTGTAAACAGGCAGTCCTTCGCCAGTTGCCTAGCAGTCCTTCGCTAGGGCTTCGTTGCTGGCAGTCCTTCGCCAGTGCCTAGCAGTCCTTCGCTAGGGCTTGATGCTGGCATTCCTTTGCCAGTGCCTAGCAGTCCTTCGCTAGGGCTTTTCCTACACACTTGATTAACTTGTTAGAAAACAAGAAAGACTTAACTTTTGACCTATGTTGCCATTATCAAAACACAGGTTTGACTTAGGTGCATTTCTGCACCAACATGATCGAGGGATCGTCCACCTCACGGACTATAGTGGAGTAGGAGTCTTCATCTCCGAACCACGTAAATAGGTTTGTTAGCGTTGTTTGTTTATATTGTTATTGTATTTCCGCTTGACACTAACAACGTAGGAAGAACGAACCAAGAAATTGCTATTCACCCCCTCCCCTCTAGCAAGGCGTATCGATCTAATAGTAATCTTTTACGAAAATATAGAATTGCCCATCGTAAACGGTCAAAGAGCATGGGCCTTGGAGTAGGAGCCGACCACGACTCCAAACCAAGTAAAAACAAATCGTGTTAGCGATTGTTTTCATTTTCCGCTGTACAATTACCTTCGCTTTCCAAAAAAGTTTAGAATCGATATTCACCCCCTCTATCGATTCAATACGATCCCACAATGTACACAAAGTACACTAGTGTAATTTTATGGTTATGATAAACCAGACATAATTACACTACAACCATACTGATGGTTTGTCCAACTCCATCTCGGTTGTGACCCTCTTTCTTATACTTCGGCAAGGCACCTGATAACATGATTTTCTGTGCGACACCACACACCATGTTATCTACAATGCCAAGTATCAGACATTTCGTGCACATACTAATATAAACATGCACTGTGTGATTTTGCGATTCTCTTTAAAATGTAAATGTATCCTAACCAATAGCAAGACTTTTAGTATACATCCTAACAGGATCTATCCCTCCCATATGACGAGAGTGATATCTGTGGGCCCCTTGATCTAGTAGGACTGATAAAATGCATGGTCATGCTCAAATGAGTCAATATGAAATATTGAGCTTATTTGATTGAGTGAGTCTACTTGGGGATCAAGAAATACAAAGATTGATCGAAGCTGACACAGTCTATACCTCATTGGTCAATTTAGATATCGAGGATAGAAGGACAAGGTCATACATTATCATAGTCACGGAGGTTAAGTCGGATCTCGACTTTCTTGTTAGTTGGGTAGCAATGATGCATTGCTAGATGATACTCATTGCTTATGTGTCTAAAGCAGTTTAGGCACATTGCCAACGTTACAAGATCCTATTGGGTCACACACTAAAGACACAATGCTTCAGAGATTATTAATTGATCTTAGTTTGACTAAGATTTGATCCGAATTAGATTGATTGTGTTAGACTCATGTGAATCCAATTGGATTATGGGATTAAGGTCTAATTTGAGTTAGACTCATTTAGATTATACTCAAGCACATTTGGATGAGATATTAATTAATTAAAATATTTAATAAATTAATAATAGAGGAGGATGAAAAGATTCTTTTCATTGAATGGAGAGAAGTTGAAGAGTCACATGAGAAGATGTGCTTTTTATTGGCTTTAATGAAAGGAAGCTAAAGGGACAAAAACTCTTCATATTCGTGGGATGAGTATAAAACAGTTTTCTTGTCCTTTTGGATGAAGAAAAGTCTTTTTCCTTCCCTTCTTCCTCCTCTTCTCCCTCTTTGGCCGAAACCCTATTTTGGGGTTCTTGGTGTCTCTGCAAACTACCTCAAGTTGCTAGCACAACTAAGGTAGTTCTTCTCCAGGGTTGAGAGATTGTGTTCGTGTGGGTACGCAAAGAGGCATGGACATTTGAACGTGCAAGAGATCCAACATACCTTGGACGAGCGGGATAAACGAAAGGGCACGCATCAAAGGTATATCTATAAGATAAGTAGCTGTAGATCGACTTTGTACGAGTTTTTTTTCGCATGGATCACTCGAGAGATCTTGTTTCCACTGCATTTTTTTGTTTATGTCGCTGGGAGACCCCTACATAGACATGCAACTATCCAAGCTTTCCTACTTTCTATTAGCTCAACTCGCTCTAATACCAAATTGTAGGATCAAGATCGACGCAAGAGGGTGGGATGAATTGTGCTCAAGAATTTTTAACACAAAATAATGAGCATACAGTAACTAAATTAATCAGAGTTAGTACAATGGAAATAATAAATTAACATTGACTAATTTTTCTTAAGCATGACAAAAACATTGATAATAGCTAGCAGTCAAGCATGCAAATTGACCAACTAAATTAGAAATATAGATATGCAACAGTTTAAAAAAATTGATTCTTATTTTCAATTTCTCCTAGGTTGAGAAACCTTTATAGAAAAATAATCTAAAAATTAAGTACAATAAAAATTAAGACAAACACTTAAACAAATAAAAATTGTTACTCAAAGTGTTACCATTTGGAAATGAAGCATTATTGCAACACAAAAATCGAATAGAGCACTCAGAGCACTAGACAAAACTAGATGATTGAGAAAGAGATAAATTGAAAATTCTGTTATATTTTAGAGATGTCCTAAAACAATCGCCTTATGGAATATACTATTTATTAAATAAATAAAGATTCACTAATTAAGTGCACATTCTATATGTGTTTGATTGGATCTTAAACTCACTTATTAATGTTCACAATATAATTCATAGCATGAGAAAATTTGTGATTGAATCATAACTAGTAAGCATCTCTACATATGTAATTATAAATGTATTGAAATCTTCTCTAGTCAATGAATTGATGTATTCAGACATCATCAATTATGTACGACTAGCTCATGTTATACTCCTTAGTCCAACCAAGTAATTGTTTCTCATTGGCTAGAGATATTGGGATGTCCACAGTTAAACGTTGATGCTAAATATTGTATCTAATTCATTGGAGTGACCTATATTGAGACTTTATATGGTTCTTTATATATATATATATATATGATATATCAATGAAGATCTCATTGCATCTTAAATGTGAGTTTCATTCGACTTAAGGTGTTCAAGTCATATTGAGAATTGAATTCTTAGATCCAAAGGTATTTAGTTTGGTTGAACCAAACGAATAGCTAATATGAAAGTATTTGGCACAACAGAAGCGCAGATGGGGCCACGTCTTCTGTAGACAAATTAGATCATCTTTAGTTTAATGGTGAACCAAATTAATTTGGTTCAAATGAAAGAGGTTTTGGTTAGTGGATCAAGTGGTTTGATTTTAAATTAATTTGGTTTTATTTTGAATTAAATTTAAGTTAAATGAGTATGTATCTTGATTATTGGATGAGGTTTTGAGTTCAATCCAAGCCCATTAAGAAAATGTAACTTGGGGAGAAAGAAACCTATACATCCTGTTTGGAAACCTTTTTAGTAAGTAATTAGAATTCAATTCCGATCCATCCGAAATTGAATTTTAATTCTCATGTTTGGAATAAATTATAAAAACAGAATTGAATTAAATCCAATTGTTATACTTTTACGATTTTATCCTACAAGGATGGAGCCGAAGCAACTTTGATTTGTTGTGTGAGGGGGCGATTTGGTAATTTAATTTGTTCAAGTGAATTCTTTTTACAAATGAAAGGTATTTAGGTGTAATTTGTTTTGAGAGGTTTGAAAGGAATTGGAATTCAATTCCTTATTAATTCCTTCCTGAAAATTATTACCAAAGGATAGAATTGAATTTCAATTTTCAAAGGAATTTTAATTCATTCCTTTCCAAACGGGATGATAATATATTAGGTTTTATTTTCTCTTCCCAAAGGTTAACACACAACCTACCTCACCTCTCATTCCCCTCTAGCCGCCGACCACAGAAGGGAATTCTTCTCCTTTGCGCCCCCGTCCGGAAAGTTGCTGCCCCATTCCGGAGCACGCTATTCGCCGCCCAAGGAGCTTGCCGCCGTCGGCCAAAGAATCTACTGCCGCCGACCAAGCCCAACGTCATAGGCCACGTTGCTATTGCCTGCTATGAGTTGTCGGTGTGAAACAACTGAGCAACGTGTTGCTGTAAGTGTTGGTGTTGCCAAAACCGTGGACAGCTGGTTGGAACGAGAGCAGCAAAATTGCTCACGTTTCTTTAAGTTTTAAGCTTGCTTGGTGTTGCTGTTTGCAAGTGGCAAACGTTGCTCTTGAAGCAGCCAAAACCGTGGACAGCTGGCTGGAGCGTCATCAGCAAATTGTTGTTTGCAAGTGGCAATTGTTATTGTTTGCAGCAGCCAAAACGTGGACAGTCATTCATGTTAGGATGAATATTAAAATTTAATTTTTTATAAACATTTATATTTTGAAATAAAAATTATATGATCATTATTTATATTTTATATTTGTTATATATATGTTATTATCCTTTATTTTATATTGTATATAATATGGTTTGTGCTACCACAAAGAAAGTCATGTTATCAGTTCCTTGTGAAGTATAAATAGTGACTCACAACCGAGATGGATTTGGATAAACCATTGAAATAATTATAGTGTAATTTGTTATTGATCTATTTTGACTATAAAATTACATTAGTACACTTTGTGTGTATTGAGTATGACAGATTAGAGGTGATTCGATTTATACTGACTATACAATCGAATCAGACCTCAGATATTATGATGTACATGCTCTTAATCCCAATATAATAACTGGCACATGTACTTAATATCTATTTCTTTAATTTACCAATGGACGATATTTATTTATTAAATCAACAGGGTTGGTAAATTGAGAAATAATATTATTTACATGGTATGTCATTGATTATAGAAGAAAACTGTGTCCTAACTATTAGGATGATGATGCCGCCTTGAGGAGCTCATAAAGTTCATCATGTAAATCTTACAGGTGGACTTGGTCCGACATGATAATAAAGTTGAGTGGTACTACTCATGAAGTTAAATATTAATTAATTAAATTATCAGTAATTTAATTAATTAATTAACATGCGATATCTTAAACACGAGGTGATTATGTACACATAATATGGTGGAACCCATATTTAATATTGGGATTAGTGCGGTAGTTCAACGATAACCCATTAGTGGAGCGGATTTATCATTAACCGGTCGAGTTAGGATCCGTTAGGAGATCAA
>JAGFNQ010001927.1:302708-329794 GCA_024364735.1 Boesenbergia rotunda | reverse complement strand
ACTAACCCTAACTTACAAGGGTGGCCGAATGGTGTAATCATGGCTAGGCTAGGTTTTTGACATCCAACCTTCACACAAACATTCACACAAACATGTTATCTACACCACTAATCATGGGAACATATTAGGATATCAAGCAACACAAAAACTCTAGCCTTTCTTTTCTTGGCCGAAACCTACACAAGGGGTAACCCTAGAATTTTGTACATAGCACCATTAAGAAAACCCATACACATTTACCTTAAGTTTTAAGGAATGTATTCTTAAACCAAAGGGACCAGGCCTCCCTCTAAGGGGGTGGCCGAAAGTCTCCCAAGGGGAAACCCTAGTGTTTTGTTCTCCCCAAAAATTTAGGAACAACACATAGGTGTATAGAATCCCTGGGCACTAACATGTATCAAGATTTAATCGAAACAACTTCTCTTGGACCTCCAACCATGGGTGGCCGAAAGTCTCATAAGGAAAAAACCCTAGATTTATCCTTAACACCATGAAGAAAAATCCACTACATGTATACCCTAAGTCTCTAGGTCTTCCTATGCATCAAGTTGGATCAAAAACCTTCTCTTGGACCCCTTACAAGAGTTGGCCGAAAGTTTACAAGAAGGAAAACACCAAATTCAAAATCAATCAAAGCATGGCAATCACACAATAACGATTACACTGCAGGCGAGAGGATACTTACATCCTAGCGCTGGAAATTTCGCCTTCTTGAAATCGTAGGTACCCTACACTTGGAGGGTATGCAAAGATCTTCTCTTCCAAATCTTCTTTCTAGTAGTCCCTTGTCTTGGTAGGAGCAAGAACCTTCAAAGGTCTTCTTCCTTCCAACTTTTCTAGGGCTAGAACCCTAGTGTTGATTTTCGAAAATGGAAGGGGAAGGGAGAAAGGGTTTTCGGTTGGGAGAAGTGAAGAAGAAGAAGAAAAGGAATGGAAGTTATTCCAACTTCCCATATATATACTTTTCTCATGAAAAGACATGTCTCTTCACTCTTACCCACTTAACAAGCATGTTCCTTTCTCCTTCTACATGAAATATTGCTTGGTTCATTGGTTATGACATGGTGAGTGCAACTAGGAGGTCCAAGGTTCAATCCTTGCTTCCTCCACTTTGCACTTTCTTTTTAGCACCATTCATTTCCAAGCCCAATAAACCAAGCCCATCATGAAATTTCATAATATGAATAATATTTTATGAATTCAGAATATTTCATAATATCCCAAAAATATTATTTCATAATATTTTTAATATTCCATTTTCATGAATATAATATTTCATGCTAATATTTCATGATAATTATTTCATGATATAATATTCATGCATATAATATTTCATGCATCCATAACATTTTATAGCATGTGATTGCATGAAATTTATATCATTTCATTATAACCATTTTCATACATTGTCATGATTTTACATTGACAAATTTGGGGTGTTACAATCCTCCCTCTCTTATAGAAAGTTCGTCCCGAACTTTAAACAATTCCCCAGGTATTCAGGATTGTAAAAATTGGGGTGTTACAATCCTACACACCTTATAAAAAGTTCGTCCCGAACTTTAAAATAGTTCCGGATACTTTGATCGCATCATATCTTCTTGTTCCCAGGTGGCTTCTTCGAACTGCTCGTTCCGCCACAGAACCTTTACTAAGGATATTTCCTTGTTCCTTAGTCTTTTAAATTCCCGATCAAGGATCTGGATCGGTCGGCGTTCGGAACTAGGACTCTCTTGTTCTTGCACTGGTGGGGGTTCTATAATTTGAATTGCATCAGGGATACACTTCTTGAGCATCGACACGTGGAAGACGTTGTGGATAGCCGCCATTTCTGGCGGTAACTCCAGTTCGTAGGCCACTTTGCCTACTCGTCTCAAAATCTGGTAGGGTCCCACGTATCGCGGACTCAGTTTCCCCTTCTTTCCGAATCTCATCACCCCTTTCATAGGGGCTACCTTCAGAAATACCGAATCCCCAACCTCGAACTCAAGCGGTCTGCGTCGCTTATCAGCGTAGCTCTTCTGCCGACTCTGTGCAGTCTCTATTCTCTGGCGGATATTCTTAATAGCCTGAGTGGTCTCATTGACAATATCAATCTGGAGTCCCATCTCCTTCTTTCACCACTCTCATGCCAGCATAAAGGAGATCTGCATTTTCTTCCGTATAGTGCTTCATACGGTGCCATCCCGATAGTAGCCTGATAACTGTTGTTATAAGCAAACTCTGCCAGGCTCAGGTATCGACACCAGCTTCCCTTGAAGTCCAAGGCGCAAGCTCGTAACATATCTTCTAGTATCTGGTTTACTCGTTCAGTCTGCCCGTCAGTCTGGGGGTGAAAGGCTGTACTGAACTTCAGCTTCGTGCCAAGGGCCTTCTGCACGTGTCCCCAAAAATCAGAAGTAAATCGACCATCTCGGTCAGAGACGATGGTCTTGGGAACCCCGTGTAGTCGGACAATTTCCTTGACGTACAGTTGAGCCACTGCTCAACTGAATAAGTCATCCTGATAGCCAGAAAATGCGCGGACTTGGTCAGCCGGTCTACAATTACCCATATACTATCATATCCATTTGTAGTCCGAGGCAGCCCTGATATAAAATCCATAGATATGTCCTCCCATTTCCACTCGGGAATAGGTAGAGGCTGCAGAACTCCCCCAGGTCTCTGGTGTTCTGCTTTGACCCTCTGGCAGGTCAAACACATACTAATATAATGGGCTACATCTTTCTTCATGCCGGACCACCAAAATTTACCTTTCAGATCTTGATACATCTTGGTAGACCCAGGATGCATCGCGTAAGGTGTGCCGTGAGCTTCCTCGAGTATCCTTGTCCGTAAGTCGGAGTCGTCGGGAACGCATAATCGATCCCGGAGATATAAAACTCCACTATCGGAAATCCGGAATCCCTCGCCCTTGCCTTCAAGAATCTCTTGCTTGATTCTCTGAAGACTCGGATCAAGATTCTGCTTCTCCAGAATACCATCAAATAATGTCGGCGCAATCTGTAGAGTAGAAAGCTGTCCCGATATAATCTCGATTCCGAAATCCATAATCTCTTTCCCTAAGGGTTGTGACAAAGCTGACAAGGATATTAAAGTAGCACATGATTTCCTACTCAGAGCATCGGCTACCTTGTTGGCTTTTCCCGGATGGTACAGGATCTCACATCGTAGTCCTTGACCAACTCGAGCCATCGGCGTTGTCGCATATTCAGGTCTTTCTGGGTGAAGAAATACCGCAGACTCTGGTGGTCAGTAAAGACCTTGCACTGAGTGCCATATAAATAATGCCTCCATGTTTTCAGCGCAAAGACCACCGCTGCTAATTCCAAATCATGGGTAGGATAATTCTTTTCATGTTCCTTCAGTTGCCTAGAGGCATAGGCAATTACCTTCCCATTTTGCATAAGTACAGCTCCGAGTCCAAGTTTGGATGCGTCGCTGTACATATCGAAACCCGTATCATTTTCCGGAAGAGTCAATATAGGAGCGCTAGTCAGTCTCCTTTTCAGTTCAGAGAAACTCTTCTCGCATTCGTCGGTCCAAATATATTTCTTGTCCTTCTTAGTCAGAGCTGTCATAGGAGCCGCAATTCGAGAGAAGTTCTCTACGAATTTTCTGTAGTATCCGGCTAGCCCCAGAAAACTTCTGACCTCACTGGCATTCTTGGGTCTGGACCAGTTACTTACGGCCTCAATTTTAATTGGGTCGACCATCACTCCGTCCTTGGAGATGATATGCCCCAAGAATGATACTTGATTCAGCCAGAACTCACATTTAGAAAATTTAGCATACAGTTGTTCTTTCTGAAGAATCTGTAATACTATACCCAGGTGCTCTGCATGCTCTTCGGAAGTCCTCGAATAAATAAGGATGTCGTCGATGAAGACGATCACAAATCTGTCGAGAAATGCCGAGAAAATCCGATTCATAAGGTCCATGAATATTGCCGGAGCATTAGTAACTCCGAACGGCATTACTACGAACTCATAATGTCCGTATCTTGTCCGGAAAGCAGTTTTGGGTATATCCTCATTTTTCACCCGGACTTGGTGATAACCAGACCTCAGATCAATCTTAGAGAAAACCGTAGCTCCCTTTAACTGATCGAACAGGTCATCTATCCTGGGTAGAGGGTACCTGTTCTTTACGGTCACATTATTTAATGCCCGATAGTCGATACACATACGCATCGACCCGTCCTTCTTCTTGACGAACAGTACGGGAGCTCCCCAGAGGAAATGACTAGGGCGGATAAGTCCCTTGTCGAGAAGCTCTTGTAGCTGTCCTTTTGTGTCGCATGATCAATATAGGATAAATGAGATTTTATTTATTGTACCAACTGAAATTTATTTTATTCATTCTTATAAGTCTACATATAACTAGTCCACTCAGTGAGCGAGACGGGCTGCCGTGATGCCCAACATAAAGAACAACATAGCGACACCTACTATCTCCTCGCTCATCACCCTCTGGCCCGCCTCAGGATCCTCAACTGTCCCCATCGGGTCCTCATCTTCAATCTCGAGAATCTCCTCGTCTGCTTCGAGGTCTTCCTCGAACATCTCCAGCAGCGCTGGATCCTCCTCGAAGAGTTCGGGGTCTTCCCCGAAGGGCTCGGGGTCCTCCTCGAACGGCTCGGGGTCCTCCTCGAAGGGCTCGGGATCCTCCTCGAAGGGCTCAGGGTCCTCCTCAACCGGCTCGGGATCCTCCTCATAGGGCTCAGGGTCCTCCTCAGGGTCCTCCTCGGACGGCTCAGAGTCCTCCTCGGAGTCAGGGTCCTCCTCCGAGTCTCCCAGGTCCGCTGGGAACTCATGGCGAAGGAGCTGCCTGCACAACCTCGTATAGGGCATACGGCATCGGTGCTGTCCCCAGATCTGGTGTGCTACCTCTCTTGCCCGGTTGGGCAAGGAACGGAGTAAAGCTCCGATCCTATGATCGTCCGTGGCTGGAAACCCTTCCCGCTCCAGTTTCCAGAAGAGCCGATCCAAGAATCCTATGGTGCCTTGGATTCCCAGAACCGGCCAATCCCTAACAGTCTCTATCTGCTCCAGCAGCTCGCGACATCTCTCAGGGTAGTCCTCAGGAAACATCTGGAATTGAAAAAAAATGACATGGTTAGTACAAAACCATTCCTTTCTCAATTCGCAAATGTATACAGAGGAAAACACACACCTAATCGGTGTAGTTTACCCTGGTGATTACTATATGTAACCACTCTCCTACCCAAGTTCTAAATTATCAAAATAGTGTTCATGTTCACCTATCTTACAATTACTTATCATATATATTATACAGGTGATAATTCAACTATCATAAACACTTCTTCATGCAAGCATGAATCATTTCTATACATAGTCATTAATATCATACAAGTGATAATTAAGCTAACATAATTACTACTTTATGCAAGCATTAATTATTTCTATATCATGCAAGCATAAATCATTTCTATCAATATCATTACTGTACATGAATTAAATAAAGCGAGTTTAGGATTTCTTACTTGGAAGCGGCAGAAGGAAGCTTGATGTGTGTGTGATGGAGGGGAAATCTGCTCTGATACCAACTTGTAACGCCCTACCTTATATCTACCCTAAAGGCGGGGTTACGGTCCATACATTCATATCGTTCATCAAATAAAGCATGTATATTCCAAAGTAAACAGTTACAATACATGAACTCGTAATAAGCATGCTTATTAAAGACTAATTTACCAAGCAAGATTTTTTTTCATTTCTTTTATATCTACATGCATTTACAACCTAATCGGAAAATCATTTAACACACTATAGCATGGAATCCTAAGTAAGAATATAGCATGAGTCGTCTAGTCTTAGATACATGTCAAAGAAACATTCAAAGAAACAGACATAGGAAATCTATAGCATTTCACCTAATATGCATACGATAAAATTAAATATTACTTATCTAGCATGACATAGGTTTCATGTCACTAACTTAGTCATCACATGTTCAGAGTATAACAATACAATTTCATAGGGAAGCAGTTTAGATTCTAGATAAAACAAGGTAGATAGAATCTTTTATTCTTTCCCGAGCCATCACCACACACATCCTCCAACCTTCCATCTGCCTCTTCCTTTAGTTCGAGTATTTCTTACCGCTATCTGCAGCATAAGACAATACATAAACTAATAAGCAAAACATGCTTAGTAAGAATCCGGGCCTACTCGCAAAACCATATCGATACATCATATCATGTACACAGTAATCAAGATAGAACAAGATTATAAGCCTCATAAGCATCTCATCAAAGCATCATGCATCATAAGCATCTCATCAAGCATCATGCATCATAAGCATCTCATCAAGCATCATGCATCATAAGCATCTCATCAAATATCTCTAAGTACTTTACAGAACAAGATCATCACATAATGAGAAAACAATATGTTTTTCAAAAAGTTCCATAATGGTAAGTACTTCAAAATAACATATCATCATCCAGGGCCCAGTTGTCGTACCACATCATCATGCGCGTTCCCTAATAAATTGGGGTAGCGAGCCACCAATCTAATTAGAGCAGGACCCTTCCGTCCTACCAATGCCATGACCCTTCCGTACATGCTCATTGGATTTGTTTAACGACCCCCTTCCGAGTCGGGTAGACAACTTTCCAAAGTAAAGTAATTTATCATGCAATTACTCATATAAGTATATGCCTAAAGGTACTCTTTAATCACTTCTCAAAGGGACACACCACGCATTCGGGTGCTCTTGATCCCCTAGGGACACACCACGCATTCGGGTGCTCTTGATCCCAGTTTCAATGGAGTAACCCTTTTTAAGCATATTACCAAACACATCATGTTCTTATCATCATATGTCATCCATGTTCATACATCACATGTCATCCATGTTCATACATCACATTTCATGCATACATGCATCATGTTTTCATACATGTTCATATATTCATCATATTTCATACAAACATCTCATTTAATCATTCAACACATCATGTATGTAGTAGCATGCTTCATGTTAACAATTGACCATGGTTTATACTTCAAAGTGAGGTTAGATTCCACTAACCCTAACTTACAAGGGTGGCCGAATGGTGTAATCATGGCTAGGCTAGGTTTTTGACATCCAACCTTCACACAAACATTCACACAACATGTTATCTACACCACTAATCATGGGAACATATTAGGATATCAAGCAACACAAAAACTCTAGCCTTTCTTTTCTTGGCCGAAACCTACACAAGGGGTAACCCTAGAATTTTGTACATAGCACCATTAAGAAAACCCATACACATTTACCTTAAGTTTTAAGGAATGTATTCTTAAAACCAAAGGGACCAAGGCCTCCCTCTAAGGGGGTGGCCGAAAGTCTCCCAAGGGGAAACCCTAGTGTTTTGTTCTCCCAAAAATTTAGGAACAACACATAGGTGTATAGAATCCCTAGGGCACTAACATGTATCAAGATTTAATCGAAACAACTTCTCTTGGACCTCCAACCATGGGTGGCCGAAAGTCTCATAAGGAAAAACCCTAGATTTTAACACCATGAAGAAAAATCCACCTACATGTATACCCTAAGTCTCTAGGTCTTCCTATGCATCAAGTTGGATCAAAAACCTTCTCTTGGACCCCTTACAAGAGTTGGCCGAAAGTTTACAAGAAGGAAAACACCAAATTCAAAATCAATCAAAGCATGGCAATCACACAATAACGATTACACTGCAGGCGAGAGGATACTTACATCCTAGCGCTGGAAATTTCGCCTTCTTGAAATCGTAGGGTACCCTACACTTGGAGGGTATGCAAAGATCTTCTCTTCCAAATCTTCTTTCTAGTAGTCCTTGGTCTTGGTAGGAGCAAGAACCTTCAAAGGTCTTCTTCCTTCCAACTTTTCTAGGGCTAGAACCCTAGTGTTGATTTTCGAAAATGGAAGGGGAAGGGAGAAAGGGTTTTCGGTTGGGAGAAGTGAAGAAGAAGAAGAAAAGGAATGGAAGTTATTCCAACTTCCCATATATATACTTTTCTCATGAAAAGACATGTCTCTTCACTCTTACCCACTTAACAAGCATGTTCCTTTCTCCTTCTACATGAAATATTGCTTGGTTCATTGGTTATGACATGGTGAGTGCAACTAGGAGGTCCAAGGTTCAATCCTTGCTTCCTCCACTTTGCACTTTCTTTTTAGCACCATTCATTTCCAAGCCCAATAAATCAAGCCCATCATGAAATTTCATAATATGAATAATATTTTATGAATTCAGAATATTTCATAATATCCCAAAAATATTATTTCATAATATTTTTAATATTCCATTTTCATGAATATAATATTTCATGCTAATATTTCATGATAATATTATTTCATGAATATAATATCTCATGCATATAATATTTCATGCATCCATAACATTTTATAGCATGTGATTGCATGAAATTTATATCATTTCATTATAACCATTTTCATACATTGTCATGATTTTACATTGACAAATTTGGGGTGTTACAGGAGTTCACATCAAGGAGGGACTACAAGGGTAAGGGAGGTAATCCCTAACCTTAAATTAAAATGCAATTCAAATGTTAGTTCCTCTATGAATGTTAAAAATAGTGTAAATCATTCATACATGCATGCTAAGCTTAATGAAAACTGCTTAATTGTGCATAGCCATGGTTTTAAATATCATGATAGGAATAGGGATAACAGGTAAATTATAACCCTAGGAAAAGTATGCATCATGAACAATCCAAGACCTCTAGACCTAAGAATCATGACATTAATCCCAAGAAGGGAAGGAATATGCCTAGAAAGATGGGTATGCCTAGGAATGGGCAAAATGGATTTAGTGACACTAAGGTTAAAGGGTTAGAAAGGGAAAATCAAGCCTTGAGGGCAAGGCTTGATAAATTAGAAAAGACCCTAGAAAGATTCAAGGTTGGATCTAAGGGTCTAGATATGGTGTTGGGTAGTTTAAAACCCAACTATGATAGATCGGGTTTGGGCTACCGGTCTAAAACCTCCAAGACCAATGGAAAGAAATATGCTGGGAAGGCATATGATTGTGGCAAGGAGGGACAGTCAAAGGATGGCAAGGGGGTGCCATCCAAGGGTAAAAAGGATAACTTAACCAAAGACAAAGTGTCTAAGGTTAAGAATGTTAGGTTTGTAGGCCAAGAATCACCGGAGGCTCACCGGTGTGGCCTAGTATGGATTGAGTCGCCTAGGGAGGTGGCTAGGGCTCAGAGCTCAAGGGGGAGCTCTAGGAGCCTTTGGGGTCCATGGTAAATGGATCTCAAGAAATTTTCTTCTAGGAAATTAGGTGAAATGTGTCAAAAGGGGTTGGAAGACTTGGGTAAGTCTTAATTCTAGGTTTTGGCACATAAAAAGGGAATTTAAGGAGAAAAATATGAACATGAGGTTATAATTGATAAAATTCAGGTTAAAAGGGCAAATACCATATAATTTAGTGCTAAAAATGTATCATGGTCAAGTATTAGAAGATATATCAAGGAAATGCCACAATTAGGAATTTTGGGATGAGTTCAAATGATACATTTTAGAGAAAGTTGAGTTTTGTGCCAATCTTGGGATCCAGAGTACATTTATTTGGAAACACATTTTTCCCAAGTATACATTGGCCCTACAAATCTCCCCACGAAATTTCATAATTTTTGGAGATTTGCGAAATTAACTAGGCATTATTGAAATTGGACTGAAAAAACCTGAAATTCAGGTACCAGTCGACTGCCCCAGGGGTAGTCAACTGGTCTCAGGCCAGAAACTCTCTGTTCGATTTGGGAGTCGACTGCCATATGGGCAGTCGACTGATCAGTGAGAGTATGCAAAAAGAGCCTATTAGGTGATAAGAAATTGCATGATTGAAATCATAGGGAAGTGTCATGCTATCTTGTGAGACTTTATGTCATGATTTGATGGGTTGAAAGTCATTAGGTGATGCTAAATAATAAGATTGTGGTGAATGAAAGAATATGGAGGTTTTCCATAAAGTATCTAGGACTATGAAATAAGGAAGGGAGAGCTAAGGACAGTTCCGTGTGTCAAAATATGATGGTTAGACTTGGTAGAAACATGGAATTACAAATGAATTTCAAAGTTGATACGAAATGCTAAATTTTTAGGAAATTAGGTATGTACCAAAAGTCAAGCACATTTGTGGTTTTCATCAAATCATATTTTTCTAGGATAGGGTATATCCTTGTAAATGTGCTTGCAAACTTTTTAGATTTGAAGAGTTCCTGTTGGCACTAGGGATAAGGTTGCTTGGGGGCAATTCTTTAATGGTGTCCAAGGAAGAAGAACTTGGTTGTTAGGTTGGGTAGAACCTAATTTGAGTCTATGATGTTAAGTTGGGTAGAACTTAACCTAGGAAAAATGAAAATTGGGAGAAGGCATAGGTTAAGGGGGAGGTTGCCTCCTAGGTGCCTTAATTTTCATAAGAAATTTTTAGATTTTGTGTCAAACTTGGGAACAGTGATAGATCCATGGTGAAATGTATTTTTCCCAAGTAGGTATAGGTACCACAGAGTTCTCCACGAAATTTGGGAATTTTTAGAGAATTGTAGAATTTCTGGCGCAATTCTGAAATTGGCCAGAAAACTGATAAATCAGAGTATCAGTCGACTGGTCAGGGCTGGTGTGGGTATCCAGCAGCTAACTCATGTCCAAATGATAGGAAACAAGTATATGGGGGCTTAGTACACTGTGTTTAGGATCATTGAGAATTAAAAGAACTAATAATTGGGTTATTGTTGAGTTCTTTTTAATGTTGGCAAAGGGGGAGAAGTGTTGGGTTTAAGTTGGGAAACCAAACATGCCTTTGCTAGAAACCCTAGGTTTAGGGGGAGTTGAGTTTAAGGGGGAGTATAGTTGCTCCATTCTTGGCGTAAGGGGAACCTTGGAGAGGTTCTTAAAAAGCCTTTGTAAGTCCAGTGTAGGGGGAGCTTAAGAGAAGCTTTAAAAAAACCCATTTTAGTGAAAAGTCCTAACTTGGGAAGTTAGGTGTGTGGAAAAATCCTAACTTGGAGGGTTATGTGTGGGAAAATTTTAACTTGGGAAGTTAGGTGTGGGATGCCTTGGGATAGGATCCATTTTGCATTGCATATGCATTATTTTTGCTATCGACTACTATCTTGTTTCCCTAACTTAAATGTATTGTCAAACATCAAAAAGGAGGAGATTGTTGAGGCAATCTGTGGTCCGGAGTGACCAAGTGTTTTGATGTTTGGGCAAAGGGTTTAAGTTCGGTTTCCTTTGTGTTCTTATATGTGTATGTTGAGTGTGTAGGTTGTACAGGTTACACATATGGACTTGGCTGGACGGCCTCAGTATGGTGAAGGGTGGCATGGAGACAAGCTGGAGGCTTGTGTGCACCCGAGGGACCTTGGAGAGCAGGGACGATGAGCTTATGGTCATGGACTTCAAGGCATGCGTGAAGGAGGGCATGGAGGCAAGCTGGAGTCTTGCGTGCATCCGAGGGACGGGAACCGAAGAAGATGAGGGCGCGAAGGCAATAGTCGAGACTGCGGATGAGGAGTTAGTCGAGTCGTGAGGGTACGAGTGATGTGTGATTGTACTCGGGAAATCCTAGGGTTCGAGTGCGGAGTGGAATGTGCTCGGGAAGGGTAATCCTAGGTGGGTGAGTAGGGCAGTCGACTGCCCTTGGAGCAGTCGACTGATAAAACTCACAGAAGGGTTCTAGCCTGGGACTAGTCGACTGCCCTGGGGGCAGTCGACTGGTAGGTGGCTGGTGAGTTGGATGAGAATTCGAATGTTGGGGTGCAACGGTCGAATTTTAGTGGCACTAGTCGACTGCCCTGGGGGTAGTCGACTGGTGGCAAGGGTTTTAGCCCGAGCCATATTTAAAGAGACTTCGTGGTGGCTGAGATTCTTGACGAAACTCGCTTGGGTAAAGTGAGTTAGTAGTCTTTTATGTTGGATCGAGATGAATGATAGAGGGGGGGTGAATATCATAAAACGTTTTCGGATTGTAAGATAGAGAATGCACAGCGGAAATTAAAACTGAACAATACGCAAACACCAAGATTTTTACTTGGTTCGGAGTCGCGGTCGGCTCCTACTCCAAGGCCCACGGTCGTTGACCGTTTACTGCGGACAATACTATAATCGCGCAAAAACAGTTTACAAAATGTATTACAAGAATAGTACAGTAAACTTAAAAGCAGCTCTTCGTTACCGACGTCCGGTGTGGAATGTGTCTCGGAGCAGAGGGACGTCGTCGGCGCTTGTATCTCGAGTTGGGAAGTTTCTGTAGCAGAGCGCCTTGAGTGGAAGAGCGTGAAAGCGTTGGAAGACTTGTTGTACAGAAGCCTTGGTGTTGGGTGCTATTTATAGCACTTCGGGGCGCCCTGAACGTTGGGGGCGCCCCCCCACGTGTCAACCGATCCGGAATTACCTCGGTCAGCCCTTATCCCACTCGAATAGGGCTGAGGATTGACTCTGGGGGCGCCCGGGACGCTGGGGGCGCCCTGGTTGACCTTTTCAGCGAGCTTCTCGGCTGGATCAGAGTTATCCGCTTCGGTGGCTTGGGTGCGGGGCGCCCTGGGGACTGGGGGCGCCCGGGAGCACGGGGGCGCCCCGCCCAGTTAGCTTTCGAAGCTTCCTTTTGCTCAACTTGTTTTGTATTCACCTTGGGGACGCCCTGGACACTGGGGGCACCCTGCTCAGCTACTTGCCTCTCTCCTTTGGGCATTCTGAGCTGCAGACACACGTTCCTTTGGTCCTGCATCCAGGGTTAGTCCAAAACAATATAAAACAATAAAGTATTAGGTTTATACAGTCTTAGCTGTCTTGGTTCTGACTTTGGGTCTCCAAAATGGAGCCCTAGGTCGAACCGACGCCTACTGTTCCCTCGACGGGGAACGCGTCCTCACCTACTCCTCTCAGGAGAATTTACCTGTTGCCAACCAGCTCCTCCGGTTGGACTTTTGCCTAGCGGTCCTTTGCTAGGTCTTGGATACCAAGCTGTCCTTCGCCCGGTGCCTAGCAGTCCTTCGCCAGGTCTTCGGATCCTGGCAGTCCTTCGCCAGGTGCCTAGCAGTCCTTCGCTAGGTCTTGGTTCCCAGGCTGTCCTTTGCCTGGTGCCTAGCAGTCCTTCGCTAGGTCTTCGTATCCTAGCAGCCCTTCGCTAGGTGCCCAGCTGCCCTTCGTCAGGGCTTTGTATCCTGGCATTCCTTCTCCAGGTGCCTAGCAGTCCTTCGCTAGGGCTTTGTATCCTGGCAGTCCTTTGCCAGGTCCCTAGCAGCCCTTCGCTAGGACTTTGTATCCTGGCATTCCTTCGCCAGGTGCCTAGCAGTCCTTCGCTAGGGCTTTGTTTCCTGGTAGCCCTTCGCCAGGTGCCTAGCAGTCCTTCGCTAGGACTTTTCCTGCATACTTGAGTAACATCATTAGATCACAAATAAACTTAACTTTGAATCCTTTGCCAATATCAAAATCAGGTTCGATATGGTGCTTCCTGCACCAACATTTTATGCTCAGATTGTTGTCCGTTATTGTGGCGAGGTTTCTCCACCCATAAGGAGCGACATATCTAGCCGGAGGTTATCCGGGGCGTGATCCACCGACGGATTCTTGGATTAGTCACCCGTCCGGGGTGGATACCAAGTAAATTGGTTTGTTAGCATTGTCTATTATTGTTAGTTTATTTTTATTTGTATTTCCGCTGCGCTAACAATTTTGTAGAGAAAACGATGAAAAAGTGCTATTCACCCCCCCCCCCTCTAGTAACGTCTTCGATCTATCAAGGAGGACATCACTGATGCATCTTGCACCAACAGTAAGTTGGGAAATAATATTATTTACATGGTGTGTCGTTGATTACCTTGGTTACCTTGTGGCCGGCGCACCTTGGAGCTCTTGAATTGGCCAGCGGCGCAAGGGAGGAGAAGAAGAAGTGGCCGACAGTGACCCTTACTCTAAGGTTTCGGTGAGGAAGAAGAAGGTGATATTGGTAGGCCTTGGTGACTACGGTTCTTGGTAGATCGTCACCCACACGATGTCCAAGAGGGGAGGGTCATACAATAAAAGATCAAGAGGTAATGAGAGGTATAAACTTCTCCCATGGTTCTTTTGAATTCTATCATTTTATGTGGTTGTTAAATTATCATAGTTGATTAATTATTAGTTAATTAATTGTCATGGACCCCGATGATAAATACAAAAATCGGCGATCCACTCGTCGTCTTTTCTGCGACTAATTGATTAGGCGAGTTACAAGGCTTGAACATCAAGTTTGATCAAGTTGTAACTCGAATCAATTGGTACGACGACGAGACGGTCGTTAGGGAGACAGGTCTCCATTCGGATTAAATTTTTAAATCCATGGACATGGAGAGGTTTCCCATGGACGACCCGGTATTCGCTTACGAAACCTACCAAGCTATCCAACAACTAGCATCAGAGCTGAGGTTTTCAGTTTTGTGTGTTTGGATTCGGTTATATTTTGCACTTTATCATGTATTTTATTTTTTCCGGATAATAGTAGGATGTGCGTAGGCTAACTCTTTAGTTGCAAGCACGAGATTCCAACTATTATGGCTTAAATAATGTGTGTATGTGATTGGTTGTGCATGGTTGTAATTATTTGAATCCTCGGGGTTGACGAGGCTAAATTAGTATTTAATTTTTGTAATTAAATATGACACTTGTTTAGCCATGCTTTTTATTTACTTTCGATCTAGATTTTATGTACACTCCTTTGTGGAGTATAGGATCCATGGATGTAAATAAATAGTTTTTCATCTCGGCTTGGAGATCCTTTCAATGGTGGCTTGCACATGGTGTAGGGAGGAGCGGATGAGGTGGCGACACGACTAGAGGCACATTGAAGACTAAAGTCATGATAATTGGAAAATTTTAGAATTTTTCTTGTTATTTGTTTTAGTTTATATGCTTGTCGTGCATGTATGAAAATTCCTCATTATAAATAACTAAGTAGGAGAGGGACCCTAAGGGTCCCGTGGCCTCCATTACTAATTTGGCAAGTGTGCGAACAAGCTTGTGGTTCAGCTCTGAGTGCCTTCCTCCCCATCAGATGGGCTTGTTCTGCGGATCACTGGGTCAGACATGATTATAGAAAATTATTTAGGAGCGTGTGATTTTCCCCATCGGACGACACATAATCCGAGATAATTTTCTTAGTATCGTATAATGGTAAACACTTAGATGCAAATAATAGTATCCTCCCCATCGGAGTCACTGCTATTATTTGTAGAGCCGAAGAGGACCAACTATTAATTTTATTTGTCAAAAAGTTAGGTTGACAAGATAATAAAATTAATGGGTAAAACCTCCTCTTACAAATGTAGAATTAGTATACGTCCACACTATCGTGGCATGCGAAATTCTCGGTGTTTTAAGGTGTTGGTTGATTTCAAATTTATTATTTTGAGGAATCATTATTTTTTTAAAAATCTAAATAGTGTGATCGTTGTGATTCTCAAGTATTTTCAAAATGGATTTAGACCCACTTGATTTGATTCTAAGAGAAACCCAACTTAATGCCTCTAACAATAATGATTGGGAACTAAACCTGGACTTTGTCTTAACTGCCGAGAAATCCAATTGTGAGCTTTTCGAGTTCTGTGCTGAAAAGCCTTGCGTGAATTATGATAAAGAGGGGAAGGAATGTTTTAGGCAGTGGATAAAAGCAGACGAGATGGCACAGTGTCATCAACATCAGGCTTCGTCCACTACCAGTGATATAACATTCAATCTCAAAGAACTCTTCGGACATCATAATCGGGTCGCTAGGCAAGAGGCCATGACGAGCTTGATGATGACCACCATGATTAAGGTATGCCCGTGAGGGAACATGTTCTTAAAATGATGGCTTGGTTAAATGAGATGGAAATCCTTGAAGCAGAAATCGATGGGGAAACCCAGATCGATATCATTCTCCAATCTCTACCAAAGAGTTTTGAGCAGTTTCGCCTAAGCTACAATATAAACAAACATACATATTCGTTGGCAGAACTTCTGACAGAACTCCAGGCAGCAGAAGGGTTTTCTTCTCAAAGTGCACATACTTTCATTGCTCAAGGGTTCTACTTCTAAATTGAAAGGCAAGAAGAAGAAGAAACAAGCTTGGGCAAAGAAAGTGGCTAGATTACAGGGACCTCAGGATGGCGTGAAGAAGCCAAAAGGCAAGTGCTTCATGTGCAAGCAGTCTGGACATTAGAAAGCGGACTGTCCCCGCCGTCAGAAGAATAAATCAGGTATATCTTTTTCTTTAGTCGTTGTAACATGTTTAGCGGTGTTATCTACCAGTACCTAGTATGTAGATACGGGAGCCACTGATCATGTCTGCAATTCTTTGTAGGGGTTCTACGAAACCCGACGACTAGCTGAGGAAGAGATCACCATCTACATGGGCAATGCTACGGAGGTGGCGGCTATTGCAGTGGGAGATATTTATTTGTCTTTTGATAGAAAACTAAAGTTTTGGTTTTGAAAAGATTGCTTTTATGTACCTAATTTTAGAAAGAACTTCGTTTTAGTTTTTGAAATAATATAGGATGGATATTCTATTACTTTTTGTTATAAAAAGGGGAATAGAAAGATTATCTGTTCCGGTACATTGATAGGCAATTTGTACACTTTAGAATCAAAATCTCCCACGATGCAAATAGAAGTTAATAGCTCATCATTTAACCAAAATAAGAGAAAGGAACCTTCGAAGATGAACCAAATATATCTTTGGCATCTAAGACTTGGTCATATTAACCTTAGTAGGATTCAAAGGTTGATAGCTGATGGGCCCTTAGGTTCATTAGTGGTGGAAGACTTCCCAACCTGTGAATCTTGTTTTGAAGGTAAGATGACCAAGAGGTCTTTCAAGGCCAAGGGGTATAGGGTCAAAGATGTGTTAGAATTGGTTCATTCTAATTTGTGTGGTCTTATGTCTATCCAGGCTAGAGGTGGCTTTGAATACTTCGTCTCTTTCATAGACGATATTCAAGGTATGGATACATTTACTTGATGCATCGCAAGTCTGAATGCTTTGATGAGTTCAAAGAATTCAAGGCTGATGTGGAGAAACATCAAGGTAAAAGTATCAAGACACTACGAGTAGATCGTGGTGGCGAGTACCTCTTGGGAGAGTTTAGGACTTACTTATCAAAGGCTGGGATTCAATCCCAATTGTCTGCACCCGGTACACCCCCAACAAAATGGTGTAGCAGAGCGAAGGAATAGGACTCTTATGGAGATGGTTAGATTGATGATGAGCTACTCCAAGTTGCCAGATTCGTTCTGGGATATGCTCTGGAAACGGCACGTACATACTGAACTTGGTACCATCTAAGTTAGTACCCTCTACTCCCACAGAATTGTGGACTGGGCGAAAACCTAGTCTAAGACACATTCGGATTGGGGTAGTCCAGCACATTTGCTGAAGGGAGATACTGATAAGTTGGAATCTCATATAGAAGTGCGCTTATTCGTAGACTATCCTAGAGGAACGAAAGGTGGTCAATTCTATAGTTCTAAGGATCAGAGGATAATCGTTAGCACGAATGTCTGATTCTTAGAAGAAGACTATATGATGAACCACAAGCCCATGAGTAGAATTATTCATGAGGAATTAAGAGGGGACATTCCGACCTTAGTACCAACGGTACAAGAGGATATACCACAAGTCACTGCACCGTGTGTCATAGAAGATACACAGGTGGTACCTCGTCGTAGTGGGAGTGTTGTTAGACAACCTGAGAGATTCACATTCTTGGGAGAGTCATCGGACTTGGTCCCTGGCAAACATGAACCTAATCCCTGGGCCTATGACGAGGAACATCCACTTTGATAAGATAATCCATTCGTATGGATTTATTCAAAGTCCGGATGAGTCATATGTATATAAGAGGTGTGACGGAAACATAGTGGTATTCTTGTACTATACGTAGATGATATTTTGCTCATTGGCAACAATGTCAAAATATTATCAAACGTAAGGGTATGGTTTTCCAAACAGTTTGATATGAAGGACTTGGGAGAAGTGGGACACATCCTTGGGATCAAAGTTCTAAGGGATCGCCAGAAAAGGATGTTGTGCTTATCTCAAGCTTCATACATAGACACTGTCCTAGCTCGTTTTAGCATAAAAACTCCAAAGAAAGGTTTTCTGCCTTTCAGGCATGGAGTTCCTCTATCTAAAGAGATGTGTCCTAAAACATCAAAAGAGATAGAGGAGATGAAGGCGGTTCCTTATGCTTCGGCTGTAGGAAGCCTCATGTATGCTATGTTGTGTACGAGACCGGATATCTTCTTTGTCGTTGATAACTAGCATTTTATGTCATTATATTTGCTCATTTACTTAGCATTTTTTATCCTCTCGTACGTTTAAATCATGTTTATATCATATTTTACTATTAGGATCTATTTTTGGAGCTCATTATAATTTCCTCTAAATTTTGACATTATTTCATGATTTTTGTAGGGAATTAAAGATGAACCTTGGACCAAGGCTTGGATTAAGCCAGAAGTAGCTGCTATTAACAACTACGTTGTGCAATATGCGCTAGCTTTGGTATTGAAAGAGAGTTTCAAAATTTATTGTGCTATTAATGATGGAATCATTAACCTTGTTGATAAGGTATTTGAGATGCCAAGACATGAAGCAATTAGATCCCTTGAAATCTATAGAAGGGTTGGGTCGAACAAGGGTTGGGATGAAGGGTTGAACAAGGGCTGGGATGAACAAGGGTTGGGATGAAGGGTTGAACAAGGGCTGGGATGAACAAGGGTTGGGCTGAAGGGCTGAACAAAGGCGGCCGAACACAAGGAGAAAACCTCCTCTCGATCCCTATCGGCGGGGAGACGGGACTCATCCACTGGACTCACCCTCTTCTCCACCCTCACCGCCGGCGGTCCACCACTTCACAGCCGCCGGCCGGAGCTCCCTCACACTCTTCTCCACATCCTCACGCCATCGCACAAGGGGGCTCTCTCCCATCTCAGCCATCAGCGTCTCCAAGCCGACGATGCCTCCTACCATCTCTGCCATCTCCTCTCCTTCAAGCCTCCACTTCTCCCCTTCCCTCCTTCTGCTTCCCAGCCGCATCCGGCAGCATCTTCTTCTTCTCCACTCCCTCCACCACCATCGGCCGACCCATTTCCTTTCCATCTTCTCCATCTAATCTCCGGCAGCAGCTCCTCTTCATCATCCGGCAGCAGCAGCTCTTCACAGCTCCGACTGGCAGCAGCTCCTTCATCCGAGCTTCGATTAGCCGCTTCCGAAGATCCATCCGAGCTTTGGGTTTTCTTTACTTGTTGGTTGTGATAATGTTTGAGTTGTTATGTGTTTTTGAGTGAATGCTTGTATTAGATGGAACTTCCCCATTTCAAATTGCACGTACTTGAAGCAATTTCGAGCATGTCTATCTTGTGTTTGGCCAAATGCTTCTTACTTTCAATTGTGATGTGTCTTAGTTGCTTAACTTTTGTTTTGTATTGCTCTTCCCATTACTTTAAGTTACATGTCTTCATTTACATGCAATTAAGTTAGGTTAGATTAGATTTCTTTAATGCTGTAGGTTTTGCTCCATGTTTAGTTTCGTTAATGCTTTATTTCAAGTTGCCCTTTTCTTTTCTGCAATTATAGTTAGGTTAGACATAGCTCTTATCACTTGCATTGTCTTTCATTAATTAGGATTAGATTTCATACTTGCTTTGCTATTTCTTTTCATAGTCTTAGCTTTCAAATCAAAACCCCCAGTTTAGTATCAAAAATCCAAAAGCAATAACTTGGAATCCTAAGATTATTAGCCTATCATTACATTCCTTAAGAGAGACGACTCGAGTTACTCTATACTACATTAGTTTAGAGGAGTTTGACACTTTAATTGTATTTGATACTCGTGGTATGACACACGGGTCACATCAGTCATGGGCATGTTAGCAGATATCATAATGACTGCGGTAAAGCATATATTAGTACCTGAGAAGGACTAGGAATTATATGCTAGTTTACCAGGCAGACCAATTACTCCCTATGAGTTATACGGATTCAGACTTCTAATCAGATAGGGACAAAAGTAAGTATACCTCGAGATTTGTGTTTACTTTAGGAGGTGGAACCATAGTATGGAGGAGTGTCAAGCAGAAATGTGTGGCGGACTCCACCATGGAAGCTGAGTATGTGGCAGCCTCTGAGGTGGCCAAAAAGAAGTTGTATGGTTCAGGAACCTCATGATGGACTTGGATGTGATTCCTGGTTTGCCCAGAGCTGTCACAATTAATCGTGATAACAGATGGTGCAGTTGCAAACTCGAAGGAACCACGAACCCATAAGGCGAGTAAACACATAGAGCGCAAGTACCACCCAAGCGAGGAGAAGTTGTTGTCTCCTAGATTACATCAGAGAACAACCTGACAGATCCTTTCACTAAGGCCTTGATAGCGAGAGCTTTTAGGCATGTGGAGGATATGGGAGTCAGATGTATGGCATTATGAGGACAACAACGTCTTTTAGTATAAGTGGGAGATTGTTGGGATGTATACTGAAAGCCTTGCTTTTGTATAAGGCATCTACATTTTAAAAGAGAATCACAAGATCACTGTTTGCACATTTATATTAGTATGTGCATAATGCCTAATACTTTACACTGTAGATAATATGATGCGTGGTGTCGCACAGAAGATCATGTTATCAGTACCTTGTAAAGTATAAGTAGAGGCTCACAACCAAGATGGATTTAGACAAACCATCGGAATGGTTGTAGTGTAATTTGGTATTGGTTTGTCTTGACCATAGAATTATACTTGTGCATTTTGTGTGCATTGAGCAGGACCGACATAGAGGTGATCCAATTTATACTGACTTTATAATTGGATCAGACCTCAATTTATTATAGAGTTCATGCTCTGAATCCCGATATAATAACGGGCACATGTACTTAATATTTATTTCTTTGATTTACCAATGGGCGAGATTTATTCTATTAAATTGTTAGGCCCGGTAAGTTGGGAAATAATATTATTTACATGGTGTGTTGTTAATTATAGACGAAAATTGTGTCCTGATAAGTCGAGATGATAATGCCCCTTGATGAGCTCATAAGGTTCATCAGGTTAAATCCTGCAGGTAGACTTGGTCTAATATGATGATAAGGATGAGTGGTACTAATCAAGGAGTTATATATTGATTAATTAAAATTATTAGTAATTTAAATTAATCAACGGGTATTGAATATCTTAAACACAAGGAGATTTATGTACTCATAATAGGTGGAGCCCATATGTAAATATGGGGGTTGGTGAGGTAGTTCAATGAAGAGCCTTTAGTGGAATAGTTCTTCATTAATGGATCGGACCTTGATCCATTAGGTAGCCAAGACCCAATTCCTCCTCATAGTCCCTATTGTAGCCCTATAAATATCCCATAGAGTCATGAAACCAAGTATCCAATTTTATCCAATACACAACATGTAGCGACCCGCCTTCTCTGCCTTAGACGGATCGTTACTTTCTTTACTTCTTGACTCTAATGCACGACTAAGAATGCGGAAATCTTTTTTTTTCTTCTCAATTTAAATCTATCTATGATATACTAACTCTACTAGTCATGCATGATACAATGGCATACTTCCTTTCTCAAAAACTCGTAAGAAATTACTTATTGAAACTCATCACACAAAATTCTATAACATCACTAAGGCATTATGAAATGAGCAAACAACTTTTCTAAGCATAATTGAGCAATAAAACTTAATTCAAAGGAGAAGCTAGCACTATCTTGGCACATGCATCAATAACTCCAACAAAGTATCAATATTCTAAACTACTCACACTTCTACTCATCCAATGCAATCATAAGGATATGTATGCTAAATGAAATGACATGAAATCTTTACTCTAAGAAATTGAGCATGTAAAACTATCCAAAACTTAATGTTCGCTAGACTCCATAAAGCAAGAACTTGAAATTTGAATAAACTAAAACATTGTAATTCAAATAACTAAATTGTCTCGTCTCAAGGATCTCTCCAAAATCAGCCACCACACACACTTTACTCAGCACCGCCTCGTCGCCTTCCTTCAGAATTGCTTGCCTTTACCTTTATCTGCAGTAAGAGGAAATGCAACTAGTAAGCAAAAAGCTTAGTAAGTACTATCTAGCTCACAAAATCTCGAAATGTGCAAACATGCTTCTTGAACAATATGAAATCACATGAGATACTTATATGCTTGAAAGAAAACTAAGGACATGTATAACTCAAAACATGCATACTCAAGCAATAAATAATCTCAATTTACTTTTCTTGGCTCAACTTGAAACTTTAGCTATTCTTTAACTTTTGAAAACTTTCTGAAACTTTCGAAAACTTTGCTAAAGCATATACTTGAAAATAATAATCACTTGGATCCACTGAAGACGTAAGTACCATCTCATGCGCGTTCCCTACAAGGTTGGGGTAGCGAGCCACCAATCCTAATAGAGCAGACCTTGGTCTACCAGGGCCAAGACCTTGGAATTGGACACCTGGATTTCTTTAACGACGCCCTTGGACGCCGGGTACTGGCCTTATAAAATAAAATAGCTTTTCTTTCTTTTCTTTCTTATCTGTAAATGCCTTGGCATTTTCTGGAGCACCTTGCGTGCTAAAAATCCCTAAGTCTTGACTTTTGGGGATTTCTTAAGGCCTTGGCCTTTTCTTTTCTTATCTTTATCTTTTCTTTTCTTTTCTCATAGCTTTTCTTGGACCCTAAACTCACATAGGGTATTAATCAACATATATAAGCATATAATGAACTAAGATCACATGCAAAAACTCAAACAAAAAGGAAATATCTCTTCTAAAAACTTTTAAAGGAAATTCTCGCGGAAAAACCGCCTCTTACTGCAGGTGAGCAGTACTTACTTTGATATCTTGGACTTACAACCAAGATTGAGGTCTAGGACTCGGGAGAAACTCGAGATCTCGAAGAATTCTTCACGTCTACGCGTTCCTCTCGTCGTGGGGATCTCGAATATAGTATTATCTCTTGGAGAAAGGGTCTCGGACGGCCCTCTTGGCTTGGTGTTGGTGTCGCCCAAGAGAGGAGAGGGAGAGAGAAAGTCGGCGCAACTTGGGAGAGGGAGAGGGTTTGAGAGAAAATAAAACTTCTCTCTTTAATTAGCTATTTATACTTAAGGGTCGGATTAACTTAACTGCAGCTTAAGTATTTGTCCTTCTTTCCTTTTTTGTGCTTGATACCTAGCCCAGCTGGTCGCGCGCTCCCTTGGTCTCGTGGTGGTCGCAGGTTCGATCTCCGGCTGCCCTTAATTAATTTTTCCATTTTTGGCCTTTTTTCCTTTTTCTTTTTTTCTTTTTCCAAAAATAGCAAACGGGCTCGGAAAATTCCATAAAAATACTCTAAAAATTCCTAAAAATATCTAGAATATTTCTAAACCATTTCTAAATAATTATAAGGACTTTAAAAACTAAAAATGGGAAATTTTGGGGCGTTACACAACACAACCCTAATCCTATTCTTCTCCTCTACTCTCTCTCCTAGGGTTGAATTTGCGTCGGGTGAAAGGAGGGAGAAAGGAAGGTGTTTTCTCCTCTTCTCATCTTCATCACTTCCTCCTCTTTGGCGTGAAGCTTCAATAGGTCTAGGAGGAACACCATGGTGTTTGGTGAAGAGTAAAAGAGATCGAGGAAGGGTTACCGGCGGCAACCACTTGGTGGTTTGCGGCACCAACTGTGAAGAAGAGAAGAGACCTTCTCTTCTTCTTCTTCTTCACTATTTTTCCTTCTTTCTTCTTCACTTCTTCCTCCTTGGCGTGCGCAAGCTGAGAGCAAGGGGAAGAGTGTAGGACCGATGCACGTGAGAGGGGGGTGAATCACGTGACTTTTAAAATCTTCATTATAGAATCAGAGTCGATAGAAAATTGTACGATGCTTTAAAAAACATGCACAGTGGAAAAATTAAAACGACAAGCGAAAGCGAAAAATAATAAAAAATTACACGAGGAGTTTTACTTCGTTCGGAGCCTTCGGCGACTCCTACTCGAAGACCCAGGCTCCTTGAGCCTTTCCTATGGGCAATCCACTAAAAACCTCTACCGGCAAACTCCCAGTAGAGTGATTCGAATATAAGATTAGGTGGAAGTGTAACAACCCTACACTTCCCCTTTTAATAATTTAAGTGCAGACAGAACAAAAATTATGTTACCCAACACTTAGATTTATCTGAAGCAGCTTGGGTGTTGGGAGCGATCTTCCAGCAGCGGTCGGACAGCGTCGAGTCAAAGCACAAACCGCAGCAGAGGAGCGTGGAAGCAAGAGAGTGCCAAAGCTTGAACCAGAAAAAAATTTTCTATTTCTTAGAGGGCTTTCTTGCTTCCTTTTATAGTGCCTCGATGCATGATCTTCTCAGCTCAAATTTTATCCATCAGCAAGAAGGAATAATTCAAACAAGATAACGTTTCTATCTTTGCTTCACTTAAATAATTTAAATAAAATTTAATCTGAAAAGTTAACCAAGAGATTTTATCCTCTTACCTCACCAAGGCTTTTTGTTTTTTGAAAAAATAATTCAAAATACAATTTAAAAAGAGATTTTATCCTTCTAGCTAGGCTTCACGTGAGAATTTTAAGCATTAATAGGAATAATTAGAAAATAACAATAAGATTTTATCATTAGTAGGAATAATTTTATTCTCCAAAAAAATAAGAAATACGAATAATTTAAATGAAAATTTATCCTCCACCGAGACTTTAGATGAGGAATAAATGTATAAAATTAACCTACAAAATCTAATTAGTTCACATATCAAATAAATCCTGTAAAATAGAGTTAATGAATTTAGAGTTAATTAGACCCCGTCCAAACCTGGATAAGGATCTAACCAGGACTCAACCGAGGTCACCAAAATGGGCCTAAGTTGGATGGCGCCTACAGTCCTAAAATAGGACCCGTCCTCACTGGTTCGCTCCTCCAGTGACTTACCTTACTTACCTCGTGCAGCTCTACTCAACTTCTTAACCCACCAGGTCTTCCTGCCAGGGCTCAACCACCTTGGTCTTTTTGCCAAGTTTCAACCAACTTGGGCTTCAGCCAATTGTCAGGCCCCACGAACCCAACTGGACTTCCTGCCAGGACTCAACCACCCTGGACTTCAGCCTGGTGTCAGGTCCTAAGTCTTTCAACCCTGCACACTTAGTAAAGAGGTCAAAACCAAAAGCAAGCCTAACTTTAACCTATTTGTCATTCATCAAAACCCAAGTTTAACTATTAGTGCAAATTGCACCAACAATCTCCCCCTTTTTGATGCAATGACAACCTGAGTTAAAGTTAGAACATACCAGATAAAGCAATGAGTCTAAAAAGAATATGCAAATGACATGCTCTAAGATCTGGAATTTTGAATTTCTTTAAGATTTTAATTTCTAAAAACTTTAACTTCTAACTTAACCCTTAAACCCTCCCCCTTTGGCATTCATCAAAACAAAGAAATAATAAGTGCGCAAGCATCAGAAATAAACCAAGCATTCAAGTAATATGCCAGCCAAAAAAAACTTTTAGTATTTGGGGAAGAAAAAAATGCTTAACAAGCATACTAAGTTTCTGAACTGATTTAGAGGGGGAAGTCAAGTTCTTAATTTAACACAAACAATCTGAGAGCATAAAGAAAATGACTAGGTGTAAATTTAGAAATGACTTTTCTAACACCATTTTCAAAAAAACTTCCTTCAAAATATTAATCTTTTCCAAACCAATAAAGAATATCTCAAAGCGAATTAATGAAAAGGAGAAGATTTCTCCAAAATTTTCTTTTCAAAAGATCATTTAGAATATTTTCAGGATTAATTTGAGGAAAAACTTTCAAGATAAATTTTTTTTTAACTAACATATTCGAAAGAGCACAAAAAGAGAAAGATTTTAACTTATGCTCTCCTTGAACCAAGTAAGAATTTTAGCCCTTTTTAGGTGTCTAACCTTAATTACTAGCTAACTATCTAGATGATAGTAGTGTTCACTGGGTTAGTCAAGTGAAGTAATAATGTCTAGCTCAGATTTTAACTCACGACTACTTGACTTGATCACTGTAATATGGGTATTTTACGCTCAGACTTACTGCGATGCACAGATTTAAGCATTCTGAAGTCCAGGCAAAGTCCTATGCATCTCACAACCGTTCTATGTTTTGCAAGCACAAACAAGTTATCCTTAATGTGTTTTGTGAGATGCGGCTACCTAAATCTATAAGTTCATGCAGTTTTAGGGGTCAAACTTAGGCTAAGTCCACCAATTTTTTTTTTAAATGCTACTTTGAAATACTAAAATTAAGCCAATTAAACCAAGAATCAAAGTAATTAAGCTAATGGCCAAACAGAATATGCGAGCTGATTGTTCAAAAGAAGTAAGTGTGATCAGGTCAGTTCTAGTCTATAACACACATTCCTATTAACCTTCTTAAGTTACTAAATTCAGATTCAGGGAGTGGTTTAGTAAATATATCAGCTAGGTTAGCCTTAGATTCAACATGGTTAAGTTCAATTTCTCCTTTATTAATATGATCTCTGACAAAATGATGTTTAATTTCTATATGTTTGGTCCTAGAGTGGTGGACTGGGTTTTTGGTTAGATTAATTGAACTTAGATTATATAAAGATTTTGACTTTCTTAAAATCAAGTTAAAGTCTTTTAACGTATGCATCATCCAAAGTAATTGGGCTACACACTCACCCATGGCTATGTACTCAGCTTCAGTGGTGGATAGGGCAACGCAGTGCTGTTTTCTACTGAACCAACTAACTAGTGAGGGCCCTAGAAGTTGGCATCCACCACTGGTACTTTTCCTATCTAATTTACAGCCAGCATAATCTGAGTCAGAAAATCCAATAAGTTCAAATTGGGATGTTCTAGGATACCAAATTCCTAAACTTTCTGTCCCTTTAAGGTACCTAAATATTCTTTTAACTAGGGTTAGATGTGACTCTTTAGCACATGTTTGATACCTAGCACACATACTAACTGCAAAGAGAATGTCAGGTCGACTTGCAGTCAGGTAAAGTAAGCTGCCTATAGCACTTCTATAATATTTAAGGTCAACAGGTTTGCCATTTGGG
>JAGFNQ010001927.1:175659-289028 GCA_024364735.1 Boesenbergia rotunda | reverse complement strand
GAAAATGTGGCTGCTAGAATTTTTAAGCAAAGCAGAAAAAGGAATGCAGTGTAGTGCCGCAACCTCAAGTGAAGCAATTGATTTCTCCACTACCGGTGATGTAACTGCCTTGAAAACTCAGAGAATTGCAAGGATGAAGAATCAGTGATTCTTGATTCTGCAATGAGTTGCCTTGGAGCTGAAAAAAAATGTAAATAGAAGAAAAGTGTGCCAACTTAAAGGTGATAGGTATCAAAGGGAGTTGCAAGAGTGGATAGTGAAGAGTGCTGTCATGTAGTGTTTCAAGCTCCCATGATACAAAATCAAGGTCGAAAAGTTCCAATTGAACAATTAGAAGATTAGGAAGCAGAAAAAAATTGAGAGAAGAGAAGGAAGCAATTGGCACACCAATGAGTTTTTTTTTGGCACAATGAGACCAACCAAGTTTTCTTCATCCAAATCAAAGGCATTGTTCAAATTTGACTTCACCACGCTTTTTATATCACTAGAGGACTGTAAAGAGAAGCAAAGTACATTGGAAACATTCTTGAGCAACCAAGTCTCCCACTTTATCAATTTTTCCATTTTCTGGGCTTTTACTCCATTTCTTACCATTTTCCATGTTTTCACTTATTTTTGTAGATGTTGATCCTAATCATGAATAATGGTGGAGAGTAGATAACAAGCAAGCCTATGGTAGTGCAAGAAGCATGTGTGTTTGAGTGAGCTCTACTTCCATCATCAACTTAGAACTTAAGGAGAGAGCCACCAAAACTTCCCTTGAAAGGCTTAGTGAGTTAAATTCATCTCTATGAATCATGAAGGATGAAAAGGCTAAGTTGTTGATTTAAGGACGAGATACTAATCCATAGAGCTTAGATTTTTTTTTTTTGAGAATTGACAACCTTAGGTAATTTCTTTTCACTTGTTTCTAATTATGCTTGGAAAGAGCCTAAGGGATACATACTTAGTAGTTTCATGAGACGCTCGAGCTTAAGTGTGGGGGAGTTGATAAGTGTTATTTTATTGATTATTTTAGTTGTTAAAATCCATGTTTGACCCATGTCTTTCTTGCTTAATTGTGAAATTACCCTAGGTTTTAGAACTTACTTTTATTTTGGACTTAATTGTAAATCATTACATATTTGGAATGATTTTTGACACTAAATTGTTTACTTATTTTTGTAGGCATGAAAGAACCATGGACCTAGGGTATACTGGGTCAAACTTGAGTCGGAAGTGGACCCGGATCGAGTGATCAAGCTTCGGATTAATCTGGGTCGTCCGATTCAAAAATGGCTAGATCTGAGCCATCTGGGACCATCTGAGGCAATCCGAGCTAGGGTTAGGGTTAATCAAGCACTCTGATCAAGATCTGAAGGTTTCATCTAAATCAGAAATCATTCGACCGTTGGATCGAGCTCAGAGGGTTCTAGACTGTCCATTGAAAGATTAGGTTGATCTAGACCATCCGTTGCAAATCTGGAGGATCCGAGCTACCCCGAGGTAGATCTTGACCCTTGATCAACATCATCAAAGTTTGGTTCAGATCGGACAAAGATCAGCCGTTGAATTTTCTCAAAACAATCTGGGTCGTTCATTCTTAAGTATTTAATCAAAACTTCCTCCCTTTGCGCAGCGTCGCGTCTTCTTTGCCGCAACGCTCCTTCTTTGCTATTCTTCATTTTTTCTTCGGTTTTTCTTCATCTAAGGGGCGCGACCCCTCAATTCTTCATTAGATCACGTTCTAGGTCATTGGGAAGAGCTCTCAGTGAAGTTTCCAGTTCGATTTTGCCCAAGAAACAGAGCTAAATGAGGGTTTCTTCAGCTCTGCAGTTTGTTGTCTTCGATCTTAGCTGTGCACCATTTCCATCCACCTGAGCTATTTGGAGGGGTTCCCTAGATTGCTCTGATCATCCCCAAATCACCATCACGCTTGGACACGGCTGAATTGAAGAAATCGAATGGAATTTTCAGAATTGGGAAGAGTTGAGCTCGGATTGAGTCGCAGACACAGTTTCTCAATGGGTTGTTGAGCCTAGGGGTTCGAGGCTTGCCCTTGCGTGACGAACAAGGAGTACTTGAGCTAAGGGAGGATTGAGGCTTAGTTTCCATAGCTAATTTCTTTTGTTTTAGCTATAATTTCGTTTCTGCACTCATTTTCAGTTTGAATCTTGGATTAGCTGCTGTAATTTTCATTTTTGAATTGTTTCTGCAGTAGTTAAGTTTCAATTCTGCAGGTAGTTGGCTAATGAGTTTGTTTAGTGCCCATTTGCTTTTAATTCTAGTTTAATTCTTGTTTAATTGCTGCGTATCAGTTTTGCACTCCTATTTTCTGCATTGCGTATCAACCTAGTCTGAATTCTCTTTCAAGTTTACTTCAAACTTAGTTGAGCTTAGTTTAAATTCCTGAAGTTAGAGATAAACTTTCGTGAGCAATTGCAATTAATTTAGTTTGTTTCGCATTAGTGTCATTACTGCAATTTTGTTCAGCTGTTGCATATCAAATTATCCATGCGTGTCAACTTCAATTCTGCATTCTCCACCTTTATTTCTACATTATCCCAATTCATTTCGGCATTCTCAATTTCAGCACATCAAGAGGTTCTTGTTTTGGTGAACCATTGCATCAGATTTCCACTTGATCAATTTGTTTATGCATTTGGTTGTAGTGTATCAGTTTCCCTGTTTTCAGTTTTCAATTTCTGCACATCCATTGTTTCTGAAACTCAGCTTCATGTCCTGCATTTCAGTTGTTAGTTCCTGTTTTTGTATCAAGCAAAGATTTATCATGGATTGGTGTCGAGTAAACTCAATGTTTAGTTAATTGTTGCACTTGATTTTAGGTTCCATCTGCATTTGATCGATTTCTGAATTTCTGCACACAGTTTTTGCCTTCTTGCGTTTCAATTCTGCAACTTTGTATCAGCTGGAATTTTGGCACTGATTGGTGATAAGTTGAATGCAACTTTAAAGCGTACTAATGCGTTTAAAAGAGATTGTTTTCATCTGGTTTGGTTATGAACTTCAAATCTCAATTCTGCATATCAACTTTAATAGATTGCATTTTGAATCAAGTAAAGTTTCACATTGACTTCATATAGGTTTGGTTATGGATTGCTTAACAGTTGGTTGTTTGAGTTTTAGTTTCTGAGATTAAACATGATCTTTAGTGTGTTCATTGCATTCGCTATTAGTTTCATGCTCCAATTTTGCAAATCTACCTTGGCTTGATTAAGTTCGTAATTGGTTGAGTTCATGGATTGCCATTACTTTGTTTAAGTTTGCTGGGTTAAGTTTCTTCCTTTTCTTTGTGCTTTCATTTCTATTTGCAATCCAAACCCAGATTTTATTTGAAACCCAAAATTCATAAACGACACATAAACTCAAGCCCGAATCAAACAACCTCAACTAGCCCTAGGAAAAATACGACCTGTGACCCCTTTACTACGTTTTCATCTTTGATTGCAAAAAGGGTTTCCAGCTTACACATATCTAAATTTTGAGACCCACACTTTCGTGACAGCTCTTTTGGGTCCATCAGTGAGCTAGGACACTACCACACCAAATGCTCAAGGAAAGGAGAATTCAAGAAATTGGAGCATTTGAGGAAGTAAGAGAAGAAGGAGAAGAAGAAAAGCTCACATCAAGGGGGAGCTACAAGGGTAAGGGAGGTAATCCCTAACTTTAAGCATGTTTCAAATTCCTCTATGTGTAGTAGAAATAATGAGAATTATTTATCTATGCATAATTTTGGTTTTAGATATTGTGATAAAAGTAGGGTTAATGTTGTATCTCAAAACCCTAAGGAATTTATGTATCATGATAAACCTAGAATTTTTAAACCTAAGGACCAAGGCATTAATCCAAAGAAAGGGAGACACATGCCTAAACAAATGTGTAGATCTAGAAATGTTCAAGGAGAACATGGTGATGCTAAGGTTAAGAACCTAGAGAGGGAAAATCAAGCTTTGAGGGCAAAGCTTGACAAATTAGAGAAAACCCTAGAGAGATTCATTAGTGGATCTAAGGGTTTAGGCATGGTGTCAGGTAGTTAAATCCCCAACAATGATAGATCGGGTCTAGGATATCGAGTTATTAGGCCAAATACTATTGAAAAGTCATATGCAAGGATGTCATATGACTATAGCAAAGGGAAGGACAAAAATGGCAAGGGAAAGTCATTTAAAGGGGGAATAGGAACTTAACCAAGGACAAGGTATACAAAGTCAAGAAGGTTAGGGTGGTAGGTCAAGAAGTACTGGAGGTACACCGATGCGGTCTTGCCATTATAGATTAGTCACCTAGGGAGGTGACTAAGGTTAAGAGCCCAAGGGGGAGCTCTAGGAGTCAAGATAGAACCCATGGTCAATGGGCCTCGGGAGGAGTTCTTCTGGAAGTCTAGATGGGCTGTGGAATGTACCAAAGGATTTGTTTTGAGCTTAATCCTAGAGATTTGGCACATCAAAAGTAAGTTTTATGCATGGAAATATGACACTAAAATCATATTGCATGAAAATTGGGTTTCAATGTGAATATATCATATAAACCAATGCTAAGAATGCATTGTAGTTGGGAATGAGAAGATACATCAAGGAGAGATCAAAACTAGGACTTTAGGTCAAGGTTCAATTGAACCATTTAGATAGGTTTGAGTTTTATGCCAATCTTGGGATTGGTAATAGATACATGTGTGAGTGTATTTTTTTCTAAGTAAACATGAGTACCACAAACCTCTCCATAAAATTTGAGAATTTTTGGAGATTTTTGGAATTTCTTGTGCATTTCTAAAGTTGGGTCAAAAATGTTGATATTATAAGGTATCAGTCGACTGATGCAGAGGCAGTCGACTGGTATAGTTCGATCCAGGAACCAGGATATTCTATGCGGCAGTCGACTAATCATCCATCAGTCCACTGATCTTTCTGTTTATTTCATCAGTCGACTGGCCCAGGGGCAGTCGACTAATGCTGCGAATTTTTAAAAGAAAACCCCGCGCGGGGACGGCCGAACCTAGGGTTTCAGGCACCGTCCTTTGCTGCCACTTCTCTCCCCCGACCTCTCTAGCCACTCCAAGTCTTCCCAAGGTCCTGAAATCGAATTTATAGCCCTTCTCCACCTTAGATCCAAGTCTAGGGCTAGAAAAGCACCTTCCTTGAGTCAAACTTGGTCATCATTCATCATACAACGAATGGAGCGACGGTAACAAAGTGTCTACCTTATTTTTCTCCATTTAGTTCATGACTCATGACTAACTCTCGATATTTTGCATGTTTTCCTTGTTTTTCTTCTTGATTGAATCATTCATGGGCATGTATACGATATTTGCATTTTAGGGTTAGGCTAAAGAGAAGGGTTGGTGAGGGATCATCCCAACAGCAACCCATACATCCGGCGGCACCTCAGTTCCGTTCTGAGGCTTGCCGGCGGGTTTTTGAAAATGCTAACTTTATTCTAATGAATTATAGATATCTCAATCAGTCATATTTTTAGGAGATTATTCCTCACATTATTGAGATCATCACGCATTTTAGATTAGAAAAGTTAGTATACTGTCAGCATTATGTCAACTTTGACCTCTGCAAGGAGTTTTATGTCAATCTTACATGTAGTAGTCCCGATGGCAGGACGTATGAGTCTATGGTACAAGGAGTTACCATTCCTTTTACACCTGCATTATTAGGATCATTTCTAGGGTGTCGGGTGTCGGGTGTCAGAAAATCTGTTTACATGTTTCCCCAATGTGACTGAGTCATTATCATTGCCTAATGTCACCATTAATCAGATTCATCGTCATTATTTTGATAATCCTCAACCTCCTCTGGAGTGTATCTTTATAGCTAGGTGCATGAGTCCAGTTAGCAACATATTATATAAAATTGTCCTAGACTGAATACTGCCTATTGTCACCAAGGGGAGGTCAAAGATCCGGCTACCTCACTTGATGATGATGTATGCTCTAGAGAGGAGGCTAGACATTGACATCGCCCGCCTTGTGTTCTCATCTATTGTACATTTTTCGCTTAACGTCAATAGAAAGATTTACATGTTATTCGGTCATATTTTGACCGAAATCATTTTATCTAGAGGTATTAGAGTCACTAGAGGTCAGGTCCATCAGCTGTCTAAGGACTACGACCAAATAGGTTCTCGGCAGCTCTCCTTGGCTGGGATCAAGAGGCGGCAGGGAGTGATGTGTTGGCGCTTGGATGGCTAGAGAGGGGGGTGAATGTAGCCAGACACAAGTTCTTTTCGCTTTTAGGGTTTCTGCACTTGAATGTTAGCAGCAACAGCGGAAGCAAAAACCAAAATAGAGTATAAATGCAGAAATGAAAAACAAACTACAAACGCTAACAAGGATCGTTTACAAGGTTCGGGGATAACTTGCCCCTACTCCTTGGCGTGCCCTTAAGGTGGGCGATCCCTTGATCGTCGGCAGATCAAACCCCGGAAAATTCGGATATCAAATTCTCCTTCTCGGTGGAGAAACCTCTCCACACAAATGTCTCAATAGAGTATATGGAATGAAAGCATAGAGACATAAAGCAATATCTTACTGATCGCTAACAAAGCACAAGGATGAGAATCGGAGAACAAATCACCGAGCACAGCACAACACCACCAACACAAGAGCTCCCAGCTCTTTGTTTGCTTGTTGATCCACTCGCAACTTCCTCCATAAACTCAAGGATGCTGCTTTGCAAGAGATCGCTTCAGAGTGTTGAATGCTCAAGAGATGGAGAAGCAGCTTGTTCACTAAGAGATCTGTATCAGCCCCTTCTCCACTTCGCAGCTTAACCTGCTTACCATCGCCAGGTCACCAGCTGCCCTGCAGCTCACCAGCTGCTCACCTGCAACGACCCAGCTACCCCTAACCTCCTCTGGACTCACTGAATCCCCTCTAGTCAAGCCCCAGGCCCCAGGTCATCAGCTTCTCAGCCGTTGCAGCTCGCGCCAGAAGACATTATTTCCTACAGACGGGAAACAGCCAAACCTGCTGTAGCAAAAGCCTCCGTTTGACTCCCCTTGAGTAAACCTGAGTTACCTGCACACTTAGCAGCTCATTAGACCAGTAAATCAGCAGAGGATCAAATATCAGAAGACTCAGAACAGAGATCAGTAGTGTATCAGTAGAATTCAGAACACGATCAGCACTCTGATAGCGTTTTTGAATTAAAGCTGTCAACTACTGATCGGTCACTGGACCGATCAGAGTGACTCCTGATCCGTCACCAGACCGATCAGGATGGTCTCAGTCAGATCAGGCTCCAGCCTATCGGTCCCCAGTGAAAAATCAGAAATCACGACCTTCTGGGGATCGGTCACCCTGACCGATCCCAGATCGCGGATCGGTCACCGGACCGATCCACAGCATTGCTGGGATTCCCAGCTTTCGCAACCAAACCTCACTGATCGGTCACCTGACCGATCAGAGTGTGTCCTGATCGGTCCTAGTGACCGATTAGGCCACTCTCCGACCGATCAGGCTCCAGCCTAATCGGTTATAGTGAGAAGCTTGTGACATTTGATCGTTCAGCCTGACCGATCATGAAATCCCACGAAATCTACTGACCTCTCCCTGATCGTTCACCAGAACTATCAGGAGCCCTCCCTGATCGGTCCGATCAGGAGACGATCAGTAGCCTAACAAAGTCACTGTATGCTCCCTGATCGGTCACCAGACCGATCAGACATAGCTGGATCGGTCACCAGACTGATCCACGAGGGAACTCCGTGCCAACTTCCCTGATCGGTCACCAGACCGATCCAGGCAAGGTCAATACCACTCTAAGTCAAGAGAACGGGCCTCCAACCTTCTCTGACTTGTGCTCAGTCCCCCGGACTAAGACTCCGTGCCCAGTTTCACTCACCGGGACTTCAACCTAGCCCTCCAATCTAGGACTTGGCTTCACTCACCAGGATTTCAATCACCTATCTTCCCAAGCTAGGACCTGGCCCTCCAAGCCAGGGTTTCATCAACCTAGCCCTCCAAGCTAGGACCTGGCCCTCCAAGCCAGGGTTTCATCAACCTAGCCCTCCAAGCCAGGGTTTCATCAACCTAGCCCTCCAAGCTAGGACCTGACCCTCCATGCCAGGGTTTCATCAACCTAGCCCTCTAAGCTAGGATCTGGCTCTCCAAGCCAGGGTTTCATCAACCTAGCCCTCCAAGCTAGGATTTGGCCCTCCAAGCCAGGATTTTAACCAACCTAGCTTCTCAAGCTAGGAACTGGCCTCGCCCGCCAGGATTTCAATCCACTCCGTGCCCAGTCCCCGACCAGGACTTAATCTCAATCATCTCATTAACCTAAACTAAAATCGGTGTCAACACCAAAATAACAATCAGGGTCAGACTGCATCAACATGATGGTCTGGCGACGTCGTCATGCTTCTTCCAGCTCTGATGATGATGAGGAGGCTGCTCTTGCTGCTACTCCTGCTGGGATTACAGAGGAGCGGTTCTCCCGACTAGAGGCAAATGTTCATGGACATAGGGAGGACTTTTAGAGTTTTCAACAACGACAAGATGATATGTACGAGATGATGCAGCACTAGAACCTTACGTATCAGGCCCCTCCTCCTCCTCCTCCTGGAGATGATGATGCGTAGCTTCCATATGACTTTGATGTGAGGGTGTTGAGAGTATGTTTAGCTTGGTTTTTTTTATCTCTCAAACACCATATTTGACATTGTAATATTTGAGGTTTTTGGGGTTATGGTTATTGTAGTTTTTTTATATAGTTTGGATGAACCTCTTTACTTTTCTAGTATGGGTTATACGGATTGTTATTATTTTAGTTGTGCTTTATGCAATCTTATCGTTATATGATGAATTCCAAATTACATTCTATCTAAAGATTATGGTATAAAGGGGGAGCTTTCATAATCTTTTCTTTCTTTACTATTGATACGAGAAAAAGGGGGAGGATTGAAAACATTTCTATGTTTTAAATAGTATGGGATAGACTTGTAAAATATATGGGGTCAAATCTAGGATAGAAGATTGATACAAAATGGAGTGTTTTCAAAGAATTAGAATTTTAGTCAAAAAGTCAAACATATTTGGTATTTTCATGAAAATGTATTTTTCTAGGTTAGAATATATCATAAGAAATATGTTTACAAAATTTCAGAATTTTTCGAATTTTATGGAATTTATGGGGGGTTTCTAAAATTCGGCTCAGAAACCTGAAATTTCATATTGATATGTATCAATTGACTGCCCCTGGGGCAGTCGACTGATCTTTCTGTGTGTTTGAAGTGTGAAGGCACCAGTCGACTGATAACTATCTTAGTCGACTGAACCTTCTGGTCTCTGATTTCTGGGAGTTTTCAGGAAACAAACCTTATCCTAAATTGATACTAGGGATAATATTGCTTGGGGCAATCCTTTTGATGGTGTTAAAAGGGGAGAATTGGGAGGTTTAAGTTAGTTTTTAAAATAACTTGTGGAGTTAGTTTTTAACTTAACTTATGGTTATGGAAAATTGAAAATTGTGTGTGGAGACATAGGATAAGGAGGAGGATGCATGTTTATGCTGCTTAACTTACTATGTCTGTAATTTTCAATTATTATTATTTTTGCACCTAACTTAAACATATTGTCACACATCAAAAAGGTGGAGATTGTTGGTGCAATATACCCAAGGTTGATCGGGTAGATCATGGGTTTTGATGTGTGTGTCAATATGATTAAGTTAGAGTTTCATGTTGATCTAATATGTGTATATAAGTGTGCAGGTTTGCATGATACACATAGACTTAGTTGGACGTCTTCGGGTCTGATAAAGGATGGTGTGAGGAGACAAGCCGTGGGCTTGTATGCATCTGAGGGACCGTGAAAAAAGCAAGGATGATGAGCCGAGAGAAGCGAACTTCAAGGCATATACGAAGGATGGCATGGGAGACAAGCCGAGGGCTTGCATGCATCCGAGGGACGAGAGCCGAAGTCGAAGAAGGCTTGAAGACAACAAGTCGAGACTGCTGGAGCAGGAACGACGAGCCGAGGGAAGCGTACTTCGAGGCATACGCGAAGGATGACATAGGGGGATGATCCACGGGCTTGCGTGCATCCGAGGGACGAGAGCCAAAGTCAAAGAGGGCTTGAAGGCAACAGATCAAGGTTGCAGGATGAAAAGTCAGCTAAGTCGTGAGGATTCGAGTGCTGAGAGAATTGTACTCGGGAAGGGAAAGTCTAGGGTTCGAGTGCTGAGAGAATTGTACTCGGAAAGGGAAACCTTAGGTAGCAATCGACTGATGCTGGGTCAGTCGACTAAGGTAGAGTATAGAAAGATCAGTCGACTGATGCTTGATCAGTCGACTGGCACAGTCGACTGGTGTCGACCAGAATGCGAATCGTCAGGCTGTGACATTCGAATTCACGAGGACCAGTCGACTGGTAACGGTCAGAATAGTATCGAGCACTATTTAAGAGGGCTTGTTTTTTGTTGTTCTTCCTTGGCGAAACAAACTTGGGTAAAGCCTGTTAGTAACCTAAACGTGCTCAGAGGTTATCAAGGTTTGTGGCAAGGTTTCTCCACCCACAAGGAGCGACAAGAGCTAGCCGAAGATGCTCCGGGGAGTTATCCATCAAAGGATCGGGATCGTCCACCTTACGGATAACCGTGGAGTAGGAGTTTCATCTTCGAACCACGTAAAGGTTGTGTTAGCATTGTTTAGTTTGTTTTTGTTAGTTTTCCGCTTGCGCTTGCTAACCATTGTAGGAAGAAGATCGAAAAAGTAGTTATTCATCCCCCTCTAGCTAAACGACAAGGTCACAATACAATGAATATATTCTCTAAATCCAAATAGACATTAGTTTCTAAATAAAGCCTAAAAACACCAATAGACTCGACTACAGCCTTCTGCTCATTTCCCGTATAGATGTATCTTTAACCATCAATAAGAAGTTGGCTCCTAAGACAACCCTGTATAATGACACTTAGGTGAATAGTAACACCAGTATCTATCAACCAAGTGTCAGTGGGTACAATAGCTAAATTGACTTCTGAATTAACAAAGTTGAAAAATTTGTCTCCAAAATTTGCAGTTTGCTTTTCTTTTCCTTTGTTATTGATTCTCTTTCACTTCTTGCTCGTACTTTGAGAACCATATGCTAAGTGGGCACTCTCGAATATCTCAATCTTTAGTCTCCCCCTCCTCTTGCACGCATTGAGCAATTAACTCATTCATTGGCCACTTTTCTTTTTGAGTATTATATGATATCTTAAAAAGGAGTGAACTGTGTAGGCAGAGACACCAAGATGAAATGCACCAACATACTCTCAGACATGTCGAGTTTTAGTGCTTTCAGACTTGTCACTATATTAGGCATCTCCATAATGTACTCCCTTATGTTTCCTTTACCACTGTACCATATGGTTACCAACTTCATAAGAAGTATGGTAGTCTCAACCTTTTTATTTAAGGTGAATAGGTCTGCCAGTTGGTTAAGGAAACTCCTAGCATCTTCTCCCTCTGTTATTGAGCTCTTTATTTGTGCTGGTATGTAAAGCTTCATGATGTTTAGACTCATGCATTTTGATTTGTCCCACAGCTGAAATTTAGCCCTCTGCTCTATAGTGCTAGCACTGGTCAAAGGTGCGGGGCGATCATTCCTTAATGAATAGTCTAAATCCATAGAGCCTAAGACTACGATCACGTATTCTTTCCATTCAGCAAAATTCGAACCAGGTAATGTTGGGATATTATTAATGTTGACAGTTACAAATTGCACTGAAATTTTAAAAAAATTATTTAAGCTCACGATTTAACTAAAACCAAGAATATGTAAATATATATAATAAAATTAAGCAAATAAAATAAATTTTAAATGAATATGAATGGGCTCCTCATGAGGTACCAAAAATAATATTATATTTTAATCTATAGACTAAAATATAATTTATTAGCAATAATCTCTGATATAACTCAAACTATAATTGGCCACACAATGTGTCTTCCTTTGGATCGACCCATTGTGTGTATAATATGACACATTATATGAGTTATATATTGGTTCATAACTTATAACTACTTTAATCTGCAACACAATTGTGGGATCAGTGGCGTCGATAGAGGGGGGTGAACATCGACTTGTAACTTTTTGTCGTCTTTGAGTCGTTCGTTCGGTCAGCTTCGTAACAGAGGCGTTAGTAGCACAGAGGAATAATAAATAAAGAGAAAACACACAACACAAACAAGCGGGATTTTAAATTGGTTCCCAACCCCCCAGGGTAAGTACGTCCAAGGCCTAATTACGAGTAGCGCCCGTCTACTAAGGGTCTTCTTTCCAAAAGTTTTCCGGAGGCGGAGAAATCTGTCTTACAATTTTTGGTACAAGCACAAATAATATAAAGAATTACAACTTGTAAGTAAATGCAAACCAACAAAAATGGTGATCCCGACCAATCCGAAAGTCCGAACCGTCGCAAACTTCCTCCTGGAGCCTCATTGGCCGCAGAGCTTCGTCTTAGCACTTTTTCTTCGCAGAGAATGAGTAATCGAATGGAAAGATTAATGATCTGTATTGAGGGGGTGAACCCCTTTATATAGTAAGGGCGCCCGAGAGCCCATAGGGGCACCCCCAATGTGGTCCAATCTGATACGCATTGACGAACTCAGCACAAGGATAAAGGTAGGCTTCTTGGGTGCCCCTATGCCCATAGGGGCGCCTCACCATGAGGGCACCCCCAAGCACCTTGAGGGTGCCTAGGATAGGGGCACCCTCTACCCTTGAGGGTGCCCGGGACCTCTTTTTCGGGCCTTGTTTATTTGTGTTTACTCTCCTATCTTGCTTCCAGCTCTAAGTTCCTGCAAGACAAACAAACACAAAACAAACAAATAATCCTAAGCCTAAATGATTGACAGCTAAAGCTGTCTGGTTTTGACTTTGGATTTCAAATGAAATCCTAGGTAGAACCGACGCCTACCATTCCCTTTTTCGGGTAACGCGTCCTCACCTACTCCACTCTGGAGAAGTTACCTTTTGCCAATCGGGACCTCCGGTTAGACTTTTGCTCGGCCTCCAAGACTCCCAAATCTCGAGACGTCCGTACCTCGACCCGTCTCTACTTCTATCGGTAGCCCTTGCTCGGCTAAGTCTTTTGCCCAATCCTCGACCAGGACTTCGTGCCCAATTCCTTGAACTAGGACTTTGGTGCCCAACCCTCGGCTAGGTCTTCGTGCCCAATTCTCGACCAGGGCTTCGTGCCCAATTCCCTGATCCAGGAGTTCGTGCCCAATTCCCCGAACCAGGACTTCATGCCTAACCCTCGGTCAGGTCTTTGTGCCTAACTCCCCGAACCAAGATTTCGTGCCCAACTCTCGACCAGGTCTTCATGCCCGGCTTCAGTCACCAGGACTTCGTCCGCCTAGCTTCACTTACTAGGACCTAGCTTCACTCACCAGGATTTCTTGCCTCGATAAGGACTTCTTTGCTAGTCATCTTAATCCTGACTAGACTTCATTCTACCAAACATCAAGTCTTGTTTGTCTCAGTCCAGATATGTTTAATCACTCTGCCAAATATCAAGTCATGTTTAGCTTATCTCTTGGTCTAACTGACCAACCCTGAGTTCTCTACCAAACATCAGATACTGTTTGGCTACCCTTATTCTGACTGACCAAACTTTGGTATATTATCACACATATCAAATCTAGGTTTGATCACTCTGCCAACATCAAGTCTTGTTTGGCTAACCTTTGGTCAAACTTGCCAACCCTGAGTGTTAATCACTTTACCAAACATCAGGTCATATTTGACTAACCTTTTGGTCAAACTAATCAAATCTGGATTTACCCTACCAAACATCAGGTCCTGTTTGACTTATCCCTTGATCATTTTGTCCAGACCTTTGTATATTGTCAAACATCGAAACATTGGAGGTTGACTATTCATGTCTGATGCTTTTTGCACCAACAACAATATGTCTTCCTTTGGGCTAACATATTTTGTGCATGATTAGAACAAAAAATAAATAAATTTTATTCAACAGTTATAAGCTATCTTGAAAATATATCTGCCATAAAAGTAATCTTCCTTTGGATCGATTACTCTTATCATAGATATACGTCTACCAATACAAAATACACTAAATCTACCTAAGGTATCTTCCTTTGGGCTGACACAATAGTTCAATTTAATGACACGTTGTGTAGATAGACCCAAGAAAATTCTAGATATTTTAATCGAACAGATAATTTCTTTATCAGCAACTTTAAAAGTAGACTTATAAATCGATTGATACCACATAATGATTAATTAGTTTTACCCAATTAATTATAACAATCAATTTGAAAATCTACATATGTAATTGCATAATAATATACAGAAATCACCCTTAAGAAGCTAAAGCTTCTATTAAATTATATAATTTAATGTTTATTTAATAGAATTTAATTAAATATGAATTATTCTTCATAAAAAATTATTTAATAATAATTTTTTTCTCATACATAGTGGTAGAATCATTCTTCATTAAAAAAATTATTTAATAATTTTTTTCTCATGCATGAAATGTAAATGCAGAATCATTCTTCATTAAAAAAATATTTAATTTTTTTTCTTCATGCACGAAACGTAAACACACGAAATAGTTCAACTGTTCAAGTTGATTGCAAAATTTCAAGTTTAGTTTAATGGATCGATAATTTTTTTTTAATTTATCCTGAAATTTTCTTATATGATTTTTAATAATCAAAATTATATTATACTAGAAAAACCTGATCTAGCATATGAAAAATAAATTGACGAAAATATAAACTTTATTGCCATGAAAATGATGAAATAAAGTCAAGGCTCTAATATCAATTGATAGAACATTGTGTTTTCTCTTAACCACATGTATTCTAGAAACAAAATAAGAACTCGAAGAGAAAACACAAAATATATGAGCATGGATCTATTTTTCATCTAATCATAGCATAACAAGAATAAAAGATATAAACTGAAAGGCAAAGAACCTGATTGAAGAGTCATTGTCCTTGTCGTAGCGTCGTCGACTTGATCCCTATGGAAAAAGATGTAACGGAAAGAAGAAGGATCTTCTAAGGGGCTTAGGGTTGACGGCGCCGTAAAATTTCTTATCAATGGGGAATAAGAAACTAGGTCAAGATGATACCCTAAACCCTTAGGGACCTCCTCTTTATATAAGAATCCAATTTATTATTAGCTCATAGATAATAACAGATTGACCTAAAGGATTATATATATTGAACTCGCATCCAATAATTCGAAACCTAATAAATATAAGTTAGATCACTTTAAGGGCTTAGATTCTATTTACATGTGCAACTTACAAATAAGTTCACCTACTAGGGATAATAATATCCAACATATATTATATGTATTTATGATTTAAGATTTTAAGATTTAGGAGTTGAGTTATAGTGGATTTAAGCCAATAAGATTTTCCTTCTAGATTCAAGCTTTCTTTTTGGGTTATAGTGTTCATATAAAATTTTTTAATACTCACGAGGTATATTATATGTATTTAGTGTTTAACATTTTATGATTTAGTGATTGGGTTATAGTAGATTTAAGTCAATAAGATTTTCTCTTTAGGGTTCAATCTTCCCTTTTGGGTTATAGTATTCAAGATAAATAATTTTAAATGCTCATGGGTTTATTATAAGATTAAGGAATTGTTTATTAAAAAATTATAAAAAGAAAATCCAGACATCTAAATTGTGGGGTGCATAACATTGCGCGACATTCGGTTCATAGTAGAACTGCGCTCATATATGTATATTATCCTGCAGACCTTATACTGCGGACTTGTCCAGACATTGCTCGGGCATCTGAATTGCAATCTAGGTGTCCCGATTAAATTTTTTTAAAACCAAATCGGGGCACATGGAATCAATTCTAGATGCCTTGCGCATTTTTTCTTTTTTAAAAATTTAATATTTTTTAAATTTTAAATTTTAAATACATATAATATATCTCATGAATATCCAAAAAATTTATCCTGAATACTATAACCGAATAAGGAAGTCTGAACCCCAGAGGGAAAATTTTATTGACTTAAACTCACTGTAATATAACCCCTAAACTCTAAATCTTAAACCCTAAATACATATAATATACCCAGCGAACATCTAAAATATTATTTCCTTAACACTATAATTCAAGAAGGAAGCTTGAATCATAGAGGGAAAATTTCACTAACTTAAATCCGCTATAACTCAATTCTTAAATTTTAAAATCTTAAACCTAAAATACATATAATATATCTCAAAAACATTAAAAAAAACAAAAAAATAGTCACGGTTCTTGATTCAAATCCGGGTGCTTTAGATCTGCACAAGCACCAATGCCTCGGCCTGCAACAGATTAAAACTCTCTCTCTCTCTCTCTCTATATATATATATATATCATATGAATTATAAAAATAATAATATCTTAATAATAATAATTTAAAATAAAATAACACCTTTAACTCATACTCTATTATGTACTCAACAAGCTAGATCTCAAACTTGTTCAACTATATGAAAATGATATATTAATAAAATGAGCATAAATTAAACTCTTTCAATTTTTAAATAATATTTTTTTAAAGCTTGAGCTGTTCATAAATTATTTAATTTCATTATGAATTAAATTTAAATTTAAAAATTAAAATTAAAATCGAACTCAAGAGAAACTCAAAGGAAAACCAACCAAGCCTTAATCCTATTATTTTAGGAGTATCATTTTTCATTTGAGAAATGATATGCAACATGAAAATTTTACACGAAAAACTCAAGGAACCAATCAGCAAGTCTACATGGCAAAAAAAATGGGAAAAGAAAGAAAGAAAAAGGGGCCAAAAGAAAGATGCGCTCATGCAATCCCCATCACTTCACCACCTCCCTCCTTTATCATCTCTCTACCAAATTCCCCCCCCCCCCTCCTAAAATCCCTTGACCTAAAATCTGCAATGGCGAAGCACTCCCCAGCGATGCCACCTCTCCCCCAGGCCAGATCGAACCAGCGCCTAACCCAAGCGAAGCGCTCCCCTAGCGATGCACCACAACCACTAGCGATGCCAAGAAGCTCAGCTACACCACCCTAAAATGAAGTCGTGAAAACGTGGCGGCTCCCATCCCTCTGTCTCGATCCGATTAACGCATCTGCAAGGTTTGATTTTCTCTTTTTTCCACGTTTATGGTTAGTAGTATTCACAAGTTTCTTCATTTTTTTCAAACCGTTTTTCTCCATAAGTTTGGAGTATCTAGACATTTTTTACTGTCTTGAGTTCCTCTGTCTTGAAAAAACATCTTATAGCATACTAGCTCCAGGGAATGCTTCTCGTGATTATTGGCTTCAACTTTGGGAAACCATAAATTTTTTGTAAATGTATTTAAAATGCATTAGGCCCACCACTTCTGTTGCTCATTTGATATGCTAGCCCCTTGCAGTGGGAGCTACTTCAAAGGGTGAGCTATTCATTGAAATTATGCTATTCACAATGACATTGACCATAATTCATCAAAAAATTCTAGTTTATTAATGAGAAGAGATATTTAACATATTCAGCATTTAAAATAATCATACAAGGGGTGAGTCCCTAGTATGTACATGCATATACATCAGTATGTACATGCATATACATCAAATTCTTATTGCTCTATGCTTAGAGATTTGCATGACTGCATAAGATTATTATATTCTGCATTGTAATTTAAGCATAAAGCAAACAAAGTTGTGTAACTTTATTATTGTTCTACTGCATTGTTTACTTAAAACATTTTTTGTGCTGTTGTTTATTTTTGTTTGCCAATAACTATTTTGTTTGAATTTAGGTTGTAAATTGTTATGGAGCGAGAACTATTAAATGAGGGTGATTCGTCAAATTCAAATGCAATTGATACTCCACAAGTTGGGATGCATTTTTCATCTGAAGGAGAAGTTCTTGATTTTTACAAATCATATGCACAAGGACTTGGGTTTCGTATTTCAAAAATAGGTTCTAAAAAAGGAGATGATGGCCAAGTAAGGTATTTTTCATTTGGATGCTCTAAAAATGGTAAGACTATTCTTAGAGTGAAAATTTTCTTTTATCCTAGACCTTATAGCAAGATGGATTGCAAAGCAAAGATTAATATTATAGTTCAGAATGATAGATTATGTGTCATTACTAGTATTCAACTTGATCACAATCATGCATTAAGTCCAAGGAAGTCAAGACATTTTAGATGTAATAAAGTGTTAGATTCTCAAACTAAGAGAAAATTAGAGTTGAATGATCAAGCGGGAATAACTTTGAGTAAGAGTTTTCAATCATTTGTTATTGAAGTTGGTGATTATGAAAATTTACCATTTGATGAGAGGAAGTGCAGAAATTATGTGACTGAAGCACGAAGATTAAGGCTTGGGAATGGTAATGCATAAGCCTTGAATAATTACTTTTGTCGAATGCAAAGTAGTAATTCAAATTTATTTTATGTGATTGACGTAGATGAAGATTCTCACATAAGAAATATATTTTGGCCTAATGCCAGATGTAGGGTTGCATGTGATTCTTTTTCTGATGTTGTTACATTTGATACTACATATCATACCAATAGTTATGATATGTCATTTGCTCCGTTTGTTGGAGTAAATTATCATGATGAATCCATATTACTTGGTTATGGTTTGGTATCTAAAGAAGATTCTAAACTTTTATTTGGTTATTTAAATCATGGTTGACATGCATGAGAGGACGAGCTCCACGAGCTATTATTACGGATCAATGCAAAGCTATGGAAATTGTAATTCTTGAGGTATTTTCGAACTCTCATCATCGTTTATGTCTTTAGCATATTATGAAAAAACTTCCAACCAAGTTTAGTAGTCATGCCAACTATAAGTTGGTAAAGAGAAATTTGAAGAACATTGTTTACAACTCTTTGACATCTGAAGAATGTGATAGCAATTTGAAAAAGTTGATTAAAGAATTTAACTTAGAGAAAAATGATTGGTTGAATTCTTTATATGAAATTAGTCATAAGTGGATGCCTATGTATGTGAAAGATAAATTTTGGGCAGGGATGTCGACAAGTCAAAGAAGTGAGAGTATGAATGCATTTTTTGATGATTATATTCATTCGAAGATAACTTTGAAATAGTTTGTTGAACAATATAATAATGCTTTGAAAAGTAAGATTGAAAAGGAAGATAATTCAGATTTTGCGTCTTTCAATTCTATCATTCTGGTCATTAGTGGTAATCCAATTGAAAAGCATTTTCAAAGTGTTTATACTAATAAGATATTCAAGTTGTTTCAAGATGAAATGCGAGGTTTGATGTTTTGTAACACTTCATTTGTGAAGCAAGAAGGGTCAACACTCTTTTTTGAGGTGATAGAAACTATATATGGAAAAGAGGGAGCAACTCCAAAAGAAGTTTCCTTTTGGGTATAATATAGTGAGTTGCAATGTCAGATGAAATGTTTGTGTCATCTCTTTGAGTTTCATGGAATTGTGTGTAGACATTTGATGTCTGTTTTGGTGAAAAGAAATGTTACTATACTTCCAGAAAATTATATTTTCGAATGATGGCACAAAGACATTAAACGGAAGTACCAAGGAATCACTAATATTTATGATGATTCTTATCATCATGCAGAGGAAAGATGAAGATATAATAATCTTCAACTATTATTACAGGAAGTGGGGCAGCTTGGGTCAAAAAATGATGAGAGATACTTTGTTTTAATAGAAATATTGAAAGCGAAAAAAATGATTACGGATATAAATATTGATGATTCATTGGATGGTCATCAGGACAGCAACAGAATACATGAGGAATTAAGAAATGAGAAAAAAAAGTTTCACAGTCCACTGAAAGTAAGGTCTCATAGACGTCCACCGATGAAAAGGAAATTGTGAAAAAGACAAAGGCAAAGTCTCGGAAAAGGTTTGGTTGTATATTTGGTATAATTTGCTACCTTGGTGTTAATTGATTTTACTTTTGTTATTTGTTAACATTGAACATAAGTACATCTATCTATAGGTTTCTACAATTGATAGAAAGTAAAATGAGTTATCAAATTTGAATCCTCCAAGTATGATCGATGATCAATCTAGTCAAAATGTAAGTTAGCCGGTTGAATTTTTATATGGGTAGGTTGTAGCTGAAAAAGCTATAAATTGTGATGTAGTCAATTGTACCCAAGGATCAGAGTGACCCAATAAGTGAACGTCAAAAATGTTGGTGCCGAAAGCACCATATCGAACCTTGTTTTAATATTGGCAAAGAATTCAAAGTTAAGTACTATTTATGTTCTAATAAAGTTACTCAAGTGTGCAGGAAAGTCCTAGTTAATTTAGGCAAGAAGTCCTAGCAAAGGGCTGGGCAAGAAGTCCTGGTCGAGGACTGGGCAAGAAGTCCTGGCAAATGGCTGGGCAAGAAGTCCTGGCAAAGGGTTGGGCATGAAGACCTGACCGGAAGTTGGGCAAGAAGTCATGGTCGCGGACTGGGCACCAAAGACCTGACCGAAAGTTGGGCAAGAAGACCTGACCGGAAGTTGGGCACCAAAGACCTGACCGGAAGTTGGGCAAGAAGACCTGAGCGGAAGTTGGGCACGAAGACCTAGTCAGGTAGATTGGGCAAAAGTCCAACCAGAGGAGCCGGTTGGCAAAAGGTAAACTCTCCTGAGAGGAGTAGGTGAGGACGTGTTTCCCCAAGAGGGAACATTAGGCGTTGGTTCGACCTAGGGTTCCATTTGGGAGACCCGAAGTCAAAACCAAGACAGCTAAGGCTGTAAATAATGACTAACATACTTTACTTTTTTTGTTTTAGAACTAACATTGGTTGCAGGAAACAAAGGAGTGTATTTCTGTAGCTCGGGCACCCCAATGGAGTGGGGCGCCTAACTGGAGCTAGGGGCCAGTATGGATACAGGCGCCCCAGTGCAAAGGCAAAAACCAGAACATCGAAGCAAGCTGCCACGAAGCCTGTGGACTGAGTCAGCTCAGGAGCCCGTGAGGTCACGGGCACCCCCATCAGCTCAGGCGCCCAAGTGGAGATGGATAAGCGCTGACCGAGCCTGCGGATAAGAGATCGCACAGGGAAGGCCACATGTTAGGCGCCCCCATCGACACAAGCGCCCGCATGGGTGCTATAAATGGGGGTTCACCCCCCAAGGCTTCAACATTCATTGCTCTCTACACTCCAGACACTTTCGGTCAAGCGCTGCGCTCCGGCCAAGTTCGACTTCAAGATTCCAGCGCCGACGACGACCCTCTGCTCCGAAATTTGATCCACCTCGGGCGTCGGTAAAACTTTAAATTACGAAAGTGTTGCTAATTCAATTTCCAATTCTATATCTGTACTATCAATCTGTAAAAGTTTTTCCGAATATAGAATTGCCCAAAGTAAACGGTCAAGGACCATGGGCCTTGGAGTAGGAGTCGACTGCGACTCCGAACCAAGTAAAACTGACTTTTGTTCGTGTGTGTTCTGTTATTTTCCGCTGCGTATCTTCTTTAGTATTCCGAAAATTTCATAACGATATTCACCCCCCTCTATCGTTTTCTCCGATCCAACAAAAAACATAAGGAACAAATAAAATCTTGTATACTTGTACCTTAATTTTGTGTATGATGCACTCTTTCAAGCGCACGACTCTCTTAAACAAACTTTCTTTTGCTCGCCATATTCATAATCTAATGGTGTTTGAGAAACTCATAGTAATAGCGATGGAATTACACATATGGTCATTTGTACCTAAAATGTATATTTTGAGAGTATTCACATCCTATTGCTAAGCAAATTTCAGTGTGTTGGAGGTTAAAGCTGGAAACCTTAGCTTGTTTAAGTATGTGGCCTTTATTCTGTTATCACTTTGAAATACTTTTACATTTGGTATGTAATTTCTTTGAAATCTTTACACGTGTTCTTAATGCCAAATGACATACAACAAATTAACAAAGTGATTATCCTAGATAAGTCTTTAATAGCATCTTCAAATTGTAATTTGCTTCTTACCTACATTCCATTTTCTTGCAGGATTATGGTGAAGAATCCGAGGGCCTGCATCGAATCATTAGAGCTTTAAGAGTGTTTCATTCTTCTACATATATGCAAGGTAGTTTCATCTACAATTTTTGTATGCTTGGATGGAGAATTGTAGATGAATCTCGTTATTCTCTTTCGTATGTTGGAAAAGACATTCGACTGTACTAAACAATGCTCTTGTTTTCGGTTGTGCCGTGCTTGAAAATTCCTTATCCCTCTTATGCTGAATGATATGTTCCAAACACTCTGGATAAAAGCTGAAGTTTCTTTATTTATTGGATGTGTCATGATTTGTGATTGAGTTTTGCTTAGTTGTTCTTATCATGATTTGTGCATGTGAGCATTTTGCGTTTCTGTCATTTATGAAGCATTTGCAGATGAAGTTGGCATGTTTTGTTTATACATTTGCAGATGAAGTTGGCATGCTAATTGTTATTTGGATCAACCATGTTTGAGTTATGATTCTAGTGCTTTTGTCAATAATTATGAACTTATATTGATATCAAACAGTGCCAGTAGGAATTTTAGAAGCTGGTTTTGCTTGATAGATCAACCATGTCCATCTGGTTTTGCTTGAACTCCAATTGCAGAAGCTGGTGTATAGAGCAATGGCAGAGGCTGCCATAGCTATTAGATATGATGTCATTATCGATGCTCTAAGGGGCACTGGATTCTACCAAAAGGCTCATCATAATGGAGCCATCATTGCTGAACAAGTAATTGAGAAAACTAAGGAAAAGTTTCAGATGTATTAATTCTCACTGCTGCATTATTTCTGAAAGGTCTTCTATATTCAAAATGATGAACAAGCATTATAAACTACTGTTGTAAATCATAACAATGTTGAAGCATCATAACATTGAAGCATATAACAAGACAACATTGAATTACAACAAGATTGTAAACTACTGTTGTGAATCATAACAAGACAACATTGAATCACAACAACATTGTAAACTACTGCTATAAAAACTCAAACAACATTGAAGCATCATAACAAGACAAACAAGCAGAAACTAAACTATTTTTAAATTAAATTTTCCTTCATCAAAATTCTACTTGAGAAGAATTATGACATCAATCAAGAATATTATAATTTCGCCAAACAACCATAGCAAATCATTTCTCAACCAAAAAACACTAAGAAGACACATTAAAAAGCTAAAAACTTCTTTCAATACTTAAACAGTTATTTGCTTACATCAACCATTTCAAAATCATCACAATCCAAGTAAATACAACTACAGTGATAGCAAATTTAAACTTCCTATTAAGTGAACATATTTCATCATTCAACTTCATAGTAATAGAATTATTCACATCCTCCAAGAGATCATTGCAATCAACTGTACCCTCATAACTATTAGATTTCTTTAATCTACTAGTCTCCATATGCAATTCTTGCTTTCCCTCTTCAAATCATTAATAATTGCCTTAGTTTTTTCTGAAAATACAGGATCATGCCATAAGAAGAAGCCACACCCCATTTCCTGATTATCGAATAATCTTAATAAAAATCCAAAAATTAAAAAACATATGAATACAATTAATTTGGAAACAATTTTATATATAAATAAAACTTACTCTGAAATTCGGACATGAAAACAATCATCTTCCTGAATTAGTTTCCTTCCATGATGTCCAAAGAGTAGCTTTTAATCCGCAATAACATAATATATGGGGAGTTTCACCTTGTTCATCATTTGTGCGTCTTCGAGTACCGAAAGAAGTTGCTGATGAAGAGTTGGCTGCCATGAAAATTTGTTCCTTTGTCCTATAATTTTTTATATCAAAAGAGTAGTGAATGATACTTTCTATTTCGTATCCTTACTCGACTACTACAAATTTAGATAATAAATTGTTATACTAACACTTAGGAGGCCACACACTAAATTCGAGCATCTGCCTGCTCGAAATATCATAGAAATAACAAAGCGTCATCTTTATAGTGAACTAAAAGAGGAAAATAAAGAACGTATACGTCGTACTTATGAGAAAATATAGATTCAAGTCCAAACATCAATATACTGCTTACGAGAAACGCTAAATAGAAAAGAGAAATGATATGCAGAGCCTCGTCTAAAATTGTAGAATCTAAAACTATTCTAGAAAGAAATTCAAAAGAATCTCAACTCTGATCATTCATTATTTTTTGTCTTCTGGAGTTGCATTAAATATCATTTTAAGCTTCTTAATCCTTATTTTGTTAGTGAATATATCCTAGAATTTGTGGATTTTGATTATGAAAACCAAACATATTTGGGCCTAATGCATTTTAATACATTTCCAGAAAATTTATGGTTTCCAAAAGTTGAAGCCAATAATCACAAGAAGCATTCCCTGGAGCTAGTATGCTATAAGATGTTTTTTCAAGACAGTAAAAAATGTCTAGATCCTACAAACTTATGGAGAAAAATGGCCAGAAAAAAATGAAGAAACTTGTGAATACTACTAATCATAAACACGGAAAAAAGATAAAATCAAACCTTGCAGATCTGTCAACCGGATCGAGAGAGAGGGATGGGAGCCGCCACGTCTTCACGGCTTCGTTTTAGGGTGGCGTCGCTGAGCTTCTCGACGTCGCTGGTGGTCGTGGTGCGTTGTTGGGGGAGCGCTTCACTTGGGTTAGGCGCTGGTTCGATCTGGCCTAGAGGAGGGGTGTTGTCATTGGGGAGCGCTTCGCTGCGCAGATTTTAGGTCAAGGGATTGAGGGGGGAAATTTTGACAGAGAGATGATAAAGGAGGGAGGTGGTGAAGTGATGGGGATCGCGTGAGCGTGTCTTTCTTTTGACCCTTTTTCTTTCTTTCTTTTCCCTTTTTTTCCATGTAGACTTGGATTGGTTCCATGAGCTTTTCGCAGTGTTAAGAAAATCGGACCGGACCGGTCGGTCGGACCGGTTGAACCGGGAACCGGCCGAATTTCTGGTCTGGATCAGCCCTGAAAATCGCTTGTCCAAAAATCGACTGTGAACCGGTTTGAACCGGCCGGGAACTGGGTGAACCGGACAATCCGGTTCACCCGGTTTGATTTTTTAAAAAAATTAAAAAAAAAAGCCAAAAACTTAAAAGTCATTAAACCTAATTTTTAATCACGTAATCAGTGATCTCTCGCGTGTCGCCTAGTCTTCTCGCTTGCGACTCGCTCCGCCTTCTCTCCGCATCGCCCCGCTTTGCCAACGTCGCAGCGTCTCTACCAGCGTCGCTTGCCTCCGCCAGCGTCGCCTGCCTCCGCCAGCGTCGCCTGCCTAGCCAGCGTCGCCGCATCGCCTCCACCAACGTCACCAGCCGCCGCGCCTTCGCCAGCGTCGCTAGCCACCGCGTCTCCGCCAGCGTCGCCTGCGTCGCCTGCCTCCGCTAGCGTCTCCTACCTCCGCCAACGTCACCGCATCGCGTCGGCTCCACCAGCCTTTCGCTTCTGTGGTTGAAGCCTGAAGATAACCGTAACTCCGTAAGTTTTAAGTTTTAATTTTTATGTAACACAGTTCATTAATCAAGTTCATTAATCAATAATGTTCATGCTTAATGATTTACTTCAAGAGTAACAGTGTTGGTTGTAATCGTCTAATCAATTTACTGTAAGTTACATGTTTAATGATTAATCATTATGTTCATTATGCTTAATGATTAATCAAGTTCATTATGCTTAATGATTAATCATTATGTGGCATGCTTAATGATTTACTGTAACACAGTTGATTATGCTTAATGATTAATCATTATGTGATCATACTTATTTGTTTCATTATGTGAAATGTAAATTCAATTTGTAGATTCAGATATGAACACTCCATCTCCAAATCAGTCTATAGAAGTAAACAGTATTGTACCTGAAGCTGCAACTGCCAATCCTGACAACCAATCTTCCTCAATTTTTTGTCGTGGGAAAACTGATCCGACATGGAAGTATTTTAATTTGACAATTGAGAAAGGGAGACCAATATATACATGCTTGCTTTGTTTAAAGCAATACAAAGGTGGAGGGATTAATAGGATGAAGCAACATCTTGCAGGAAAAACAGGAAACATAGCTAAATGCATGAAAGCTTCTCATGATGTGAAAGACGAAATGTTGGCAAGTTTGGAAGAAGTCAAGAAAACTAAGAGTAATGATTGGCGATGAGACTGAGGAAACATTTGAACAAGAGATTAATCTTAGCCATCCACCATCTAAAGTGCAAGTTGTTGGAGACAAAGGCAAGCAAAAGGCAAAAGTTAGTAGTTACTTTGCAGCAAGATTAACTCAGGGAGGTCAACCAAGTTTGAAAAATGCATTTCAAAGCAAGGAGGCATTACATGAAGTTGATTTGAGAGTTGCTAGATGACTTATTCATGCAAGGATTCCTTTTAATGCAATTCAATCACCTTTCTTTAAAGATGCACTAGATGGTATTGCTGGTATTGGACCTGGATATAAAGGTCCTTCTTATGATAAATTGAGGGTTCATTTATTAGGAGATCTTAAGAAAGAATATCAACTACTTGTGGATAGTTATCGGAATAAATGGAAAGAAAGTGGTTGCACACTTATGGCTGATGGTTGGACAGATCAAAGACAAAAAACTTTGATCAATTTTTTAGTTTATTGCCCAGTTGGTATGTGCTTTGTGAAGTCTGTTGATGCTTCAGATATGGTAAAAAATGCCTCTACATTGTGCAAATTATTTGATGAAGTTATTGAATGGATAGGACCTAGTAATGTTGTGCATGTGGTAACTGACAATGCGACTAATTATGTAGCGGCTGGGAAACTCATTCATGAAAAGTATGAAAGTATTTTTTGGTCCCCTTGTGTTGCCCATTGCTTAAATCTCATTTTGAAAGATATAGGTACTATGCCTCATATTACTAGCCTTGCATCTCGAGCTTCAAAGATTACTATCTTTATTTACAATCATATGATGTTCTTGTCTTAGTTAAGAAAAAGGTCTGGTTGGAAGGAAATTGTTCGTCCAGGAGCTACTCGTTTTGCAACTGTCTTTCTTACATTGAAAAATATATATGAACACAAGGCAGATTTGCAAGCTTTGGTTGTTGACACATATTTCACTGGGCACAAGTTAGGTAGGAGTGCTAATGGGAAAGTTGTTAGTGCTATTGTGTTAGACAACAAATTTTGGGATGGTTGTCAGTCATACCACATGTAAGCTTATAGGCCCTTTGATTAGATTGTTGAGAATTGTAGATTCTGATAAAAAGCCTTCATTGGGATATGTATATGAAGATATGCAAAGGGCTAAAAATGCTATCAAAGAGATGCTTATGAACAAGACGACATCATATGAACCATACACTCAAATCATTAAGGCAAGATGGGATAAGCATTTGAAGCGAAGTCTCCACGCAGCAGCCTACTTTCTAAACCCTGCTTTCTTTTATGATGAGAAATTCATTGAGAAGAATCATGTTATGCAAGGTGTACTTGATATGTTTGATGTAAAGAGCTTTTGTAGTGACACAATTAAAGCATTAAAAGAGGTACAAATATATCAGGATCGCACAGGAAGCTTTGATAGGCCAAAAGTTGTACAAGCACCAAGGAACTCCAACCTAGTAAGAAATTTTATCTAGTAGTTTCATTTGTTTGAATGTTTTGAAATAAATACTAAATAGTAAATGTTGATGATTAAACATTTATATATAATTTTTGTAGGTGAATGGTAGAGATATTTTGGTGGCAGTACCCCGATTTTGCAAAAGATAGCAATTCGTCTTCTTAGTCAAACATCTTCTTCCTCAGGGTGTGACCGAAATTGGAATATTTTTGAACAAATTCATACTAAAAGAAGAAATAGGTTGGGGCATCAAAGACTGAATGATCTTGTTTATGTACCCTATAACATGAGCCTTAAATCAAGGTATTATGATTTATATTATTAAACTATTTAATATTTGATAATTTACGTTATTTTTGCAACTTTAGGATAGTAAACTTTAGAAGTTATTTTAATATTTTGAGTTTGCATATTAGGTTACAACAAAAGAAAAGATCTTATGATCCAATTGACTATGAAAGTATTGATCTAGTAGATTTTGGGTGATGGAAGAAGTAGAAGAGCCAGAACTTCCTAATGATCTTCAAGAGCTAATATATCAAGAAAATTCTATACCTTCATATCATGCTCGTGAGTTTTGTAGTTTTCTTTGTTATAGAATATATTTTTATTGATGTTTGTATATATTTTTAACATATTCTATATTATTTTCATGTTTTTACTTTTTAGATGATGATGAGAGACGTGAGATTGATCTATTTGATGCTATTATGCTTCATGGATATGGTTCATTTGGTGATGATGATGATAAAGATGAAGATAGACATGAAGTATTTGATGATGGAGATATTCAACAAATTAATACTGATTTTGATGATCCTATTTAATTCATGAATTTAAAAGTTTGAATCTTTAATGTTTCTCTTATGTTTTTGACTCATTGTTATATTTTGAAGTCAAACTTTTGATTGATGTCAACTACTTTTGGAAAAGTGATTTTGTATGTGGTTTGCTAGTGTTCTCTATTTAAGTGTGCAAAAACATTTAACATGCTTTACTTAGTTGATTTACTCTTGAAGAATGTAGTTGGGTCAGTTGTTAATTTCATATATTTATATAAATACATATTTTATTATATATCGGTTATATTCCGGTTGAACCCCCGGTTAAATCGGTTGAACCTCTGAACCCTTGCCCGACCGGTTCGATGCCTGATCCGATTTTCAAAACCTTGGCTTTCGTGAAAAATTTTTACGCTGCATATCATTTCTCTTTTTTTATTTATTCCTCAATTGACCGCGAATCTTGCCCGTCGTCTGCTCTACTGGAAAGTGGAACACTTAAAGTGCCCAGCCGTCTCCGAAAGTCGACAGGAACACTCAAAGAGAGAGGTACGAGAAGGCACCACAACAGATCCACCGAGCTCCATTCAGATATCGAGGTAAATCGCCAGTCTGCTCACTAGCGATCCCCATCTCGCTTTAACCTCTTCGTTTTTTTTGTTTCTTTCAATTTTGTTAGCTTCCGATCCCCACAAAAAAGAGGAAAAACTATTTTGCTTCCAGATTGTTATATAATATGAGGATTTCAGTTCTTCTAGTTGTTATTATGAGCAATCGTATTGATTCTAAAAGCAATCATAATCCGGGATTAGGTTAAAATGGCCATGCGGAAGACTGACGAAATCGTTCTGTCCTCTGCTTGATTGAGCTTGCTTTGATCGCTCTGGAATGTCACTTAATTTTCAGAGAGATGAAATGAATACGAAGATGGGGGAGGAGTACATACCTCAGGCTTACAGTGTAGAGCCAAACTGACCCATAATTTATTAGATTTGCATATCTAGTAAGGAAAATTCTGCAAAATGCAAACCAATCACCAACCATTAGTTTATTGTAAGTTTGCTACAACAAAATTACAATTGAATTGCCTCAATCTCAATCAGCTAGTATCTGCTTGTTGGCCATATGGATAAGGGTCACTGAAATGAGGTAGGTGTTGGAGAATTTGTCTTGAGCCAATAAACTTTGGAAAATAATTCAAGTGGGTTCCGCCTGATAAAAATAACAATTCGTTCGAATATTAATAATTTTAGAATATTTAATTTATCAACATCAATTTCAGATTAATGAGAATTTAATTATTAAAATGAGTTTAAATAAAAATCCATTATGAAAACAAAACAAAAGGTGAAGGGATATGAAACTGTCCCACATCGAAAAGGAAAGGATATTAAACCTTCTGTATATAATGTTTTGTTTCCGTGTACAGTGTTTTGCATTGTTGGAATTTAATTAATTCAATGCATGTTCGGATCCTGTGAGGGAGGTGCATAGCAATGATTGAGCACACGCATATACACACGCACATGCATTGGGCGCTTTAGCGCAAACTTTACACTTTGCAAGTTCAAACAAACAAACCAAATTTGCCCAGGTGGAGGGTTAATGTAATCCTTCAAATGGGGCTCGATTTGAGTCATTGGTTTTAAGATGGACGAATTGGATTTGCTTAGGTGAAGGGGCAATGTGATTCTTTAGATGGGACACGATCTAGCCCGTTGGATTTGAGATGGATGAATCAGGTTCACCTCATCTAACTCTTCACAAACCACACCCCGGGCAAATTCTCTTTATCTAGACTATGCCCTTTTGTCATGCTGCCCGCACTTAGATAACACCTCAATCATCAATAATTTTTAAGATGAATTTCTATGCAATTTGAAATGGCAATCATCATTGGCAACCCCTATTCCACCAACACATGACTAACACTGATTTCAAATAATGGCAGCAAAAGATGTTTTATCTACCCACGTTGAACCTGGTGAGGTATCTATGTGAGAATGCCCCTACTATAATAGCTCACAATAAGAATAATAAAGAGACGAGAGCAATATCCAATGTATAGGGACATAATGACTTCTTTTGTTAAAACTATATCCTCAATGGTTTGGGTAACACATTAGATTATGTGTATAGTCCAATGAAAATTGTAAAGAACTTATGGATATCTCAAATAAAAGATGTTGGATTGAAGAAATTCGTCATTGGAAAATTCATAGACTTCAAAATGATTGATTCCAAAATAGTGATGACTCAAGTCTAAGAATTGCAATTGATCCTACATTATTTGCATGCTGAGGCATGAAAATGAATGAGCCCTTTTATGTTGCTGTGATAATAGAGAAGCTCCTACCTTTGTGGGAGGAATTCTAAAATTATTTAAAGCACAAGTAAAAGTAGATAAGACTTGAGAATTTAATTGTGAAACTGCTGCTTTAAGAAGATAATCACAAGCAGCTTGAAAATGCTTATGTATACTAAGACAAATTTGATGGAACCAACCACTAATGTTGCGGAGGTAATTAAGGGTCCACGTGGCAAGTCCTTGACCTGGTCAATAGGGAGTCTGAGTGGCATGCTCCAGGACTTTGTCAACGCAGGGGTTATGTGGCAGTACCCACCCTTCTGAGTTAATCCGACTTCCGAGCCGATCCGACTTACCAAGCCGTCGAGTCACCGAGTCAATTCAATTGGGCACAAGATAACATAGGGCATGATCCCCACTCCCCATGATCTCCTCCCCACTCCCCCACGATCTCCTCTTTACCTCCCCATGATCTCTATAGGTACATCACCTTTAGCAAGGGCCAGGTACATGCTCTCTGTAAGGGCGCTCTCTCTCTCTCTCTCTAACTCTACCTCTACCTCTCGCATTCACCTTTTTCCTCTATTATTGAAACACCGTGCTGACTTAAGTATCGGAGTGGTTTCGTTGGGGAACCCCAGTGAGCTCTTTGATGTTTGTTATCTCCGCACGAGTTGTTGCGCTATGGGAAGAATTCTAGGAGAAGCCTCAATGTTATCGTTCTTTATGCTAGGTTGGATTTCTACCACTGCGTCATGGTGAGATTTTCAAATTGGAACAACTAGTAAGAAGAGAAAACATTCTAGCGAAGGGCAAGATAACGGAAGGCCAAGAAGTTCCAAGGAACATGCTACAACTGTGTCAAACCGAATCACAAGGTCAAATACTACCGACGTTTAAAGAAAGTCAATCAAGTGCATATGATCGAAGATAAGTAAGTGCCAATAGACAAGTTGGAACTAGACCTGCCATGGTATTTGAAGCTAACATGGTTGACCACCCAGAGCAATGGTGGGTCGACATCGATGCTACACGACATATTTGCTCTAACAAGACTTTGTTATCAACTTATATACCCAATTAGTGGGAAAGCTATTCATGGGAAATTATGGAACTTCCAACATTGTTGGTTTTGGCAAAGTGGTGTTGAAGATGATGTCAAATAAAGAAGTGACACTACTTGATGTGCTCTATATTCCTTAAATCCAAAAGAATACAACTCTGGGGTCAACTTTTGTCAAGGTTGGTTTTAGGCTAGTGTTTGAATCTAACAAATTTATATTGACGAAAAATGGTCAATTCATAGTTAGGGGTACTTGGAGCAAGGTTTCTTTAAGATGAATGTAATGTCTAGACACCGTAATTTTGACGACAATAACATTATAAATTGTGCTGATTAAATGTTATAATTTATAACATGTTAAACTTGGATATGTAAATTATAACATTTTCTGGTAACTTGTGAATTTAATTTTATGCCTATATTTAGTATCGATCCACATAAATGTAAAATATGTGTTAAGCTAAAATAACAAAATTACCTTTACATTCAGTGGAAAGAATGTATGATTTCAAATTCATGCAAACTAGAGGAGGCAAAAAATATTTTATTATCTTTACCGATAATTACACAAGATATATCTATTAAATGACTTAGGTGAAGCCTTGGTGGTATTAAAAAATTATAAGAATGGAATTGAGAATCATACCGGCTAACGAATTAAAATAATTTAAAGTGATTGAGGTGGAGAATATGATGGTTCATTTGATGATTTTTATAGAGAATTTGACATTATTCACCAAATGACAACACCCTGCGCCCCTCAATCAAATGGTATTGTCAAATGTAAGAACCAAACTCTTGAAAAAATGATGAATACTATGTTGATAAGTTCAACTTACCTCATAATTTGTGGGGGGAAGTAATTCTGTCGACAAATCATATTCTTAATAAAATTCCAGATTAAAACAAGCATAAAACTTATGAGTTATAAAAGGGTCATAAGCCTTCTTATAAGTATCTAAAAATGTAGGGGTGTTAGGCTAAGGTCGAAGTACCTAAGCCAAAGCAAATTACTATAGGACCAAATATAGTTAATTTTCCTAAAAGGAAAATTAGGGGTGCAAACAAGCCAAGCCGCTCGTGAGCTATTCGGATCTCGGTTCGAAAAATAGTTCGTTCGAGTTCGTTCGATTAAGTTAACGAGCCGAGCTCGAGCTCGATTTCGAGCTCGAAAACATTATCGAGCCGAGCTCGAGCTTAGCAATATTTGGCTCGTGAGCTCGCGAACGTATTCGTTAAGAGGCTCGCGAACGTGTTCGTTAAGAGGCTCGCGAACGTGTTCGTTAAGAGCTCGTTTATCTTATTATATATTATTTATATATACATATATAATTAAATATCACATAAATAATATATAAAATCATATATAATTAATTATTATAATTATTTATTTAAAATGAGCTCGAATTAAGCTCGTTTAATTTTTAAACGAACTTTTTTCGAGCCGAACTCGAGCCGAGCTCGAGCTGTTTAATTTTATTACGAGCCGAACTCGAGCTTAAGAATTAAAATTCGAATCGAACTCGAGCCCGAGCTCGAGCCTAAAAATACCGAACCGAGCCCGAATTCGAGCCTCATACTGTTCGGCTCGGCTCGGCTCGATTACACCCCTAAGGAAAATGTAAGGCTGATGGAATTATTGGCAAGTACACAACAAGGTTAGTGCAAAAGGATTCAAACGAAAAGAAGACCTTTGCTTCTTCGACACTTATTCACTAGTAATAAGGATCATATCTATTCATGTATTCATTGCTATTGTTGCATTGTTTAAACTTGAGATGCATCAAATGGATGTGAAAATAATCTGTTTTAGTGGTGAATTGGAGGAAAAAAAATATACATGGAGCAATTGGATTATTAATTGCTATTGTTGCACTGTATGACCTTGAGATACATTAAATAGATGTGAAATAACTTTTTTAAATAGTGAATTGGCGAAAAAATATACATGGTGTGACCCAAAAGTTTTGTGGCTCTCGAATAAGGAAATAAGATGTGCAAATTCTGTCAAATCATTGTATGAGATAAAACAAGTACTAAAACAATGACATGAGAAATTTGCCAATTATGACATCAAATGGATTTAAAGGCATACTGAATTCATTTGTATCGTCTACTTATACATAGATGTTATACTCATCATAGGATATAATCATGATTACTAATAAGATTATTAAGCAAGAACTTTAACATTAAAGATATGGGTATAGTGGATATTATACTTGGGATTAAGATCATTCAAACATCCTAAGGAATTGTCCTTTCACAATCTCACTATATCAAGATGGTTCTAAGGAAATTTATTGTATAAAATCTTTCCCTTGTAAAAACAACAATGGACTCAAGCTTACTTTTGGCTAAGAACCATGGTGAACCTTTATCACAATTGAAATATTTGAGGATAATTAACACTCTACATACATCACTAACTGCACATGCCTCAATATTACCTACGCAATCAATAAAGTAGATTTATAAATAATCCAAATGATGGGAGACATTAATAAGGGTTCTAGTATATTTAAAATACACCTTTATGGGAGACATTAAGAAGGGTTCTAGCATATTTTAAATACACCTTAGAGCATGTTTACATTATATAAGATATTCAGCAATACTCGTAGACTACTATGATGCAAATTGGATTCCTGACACAAAAGACTCTAAATCCATTAGTGGGCATGTTAACCATTGGTGGTAGAGCAGTATCATGGAAATCCACGAAGCAAACATGTACTATGGAATCTATCCTTAGATAAAGCCGCTGAAGAAGTTGAATGGCTCTGTAACTTCTTGGAAGATGTCTTGTGTTAGACAAAGTCAATGCTTGCTATAATGAAACATAATGATAGTTAATCGTCAATTGAAAGTGCACAAAGTAACATGTGCAATGGTAAGTTACGACATATTCATCTAGATCGCAATACCAATAGACAATTGATTTTAAATGGAGTTATCTTTATAGATTATGTCAAATCAAAAGATTATATAATGGATGACAAAAAGTTTTAGTAGAGATCTAAGCATACTGCACATCAAGAGGGAGGAAGGAGATTAAAAATTTACAAATAAGAACATTTATAGTAGTAGCCTAACATTGTTGATCGGAGATCCCAAGATCTTGGTTCAATGAGATAATGAAATTATGAAAGTTTTTACCAGGACCTGAACTAGTTCTCCTCTTATTTCCAGGATAAAAAAATGTTGCCTACTATATGTAGTGAGGTTAAGTTATAAACTTTTAATAACTCCTATACTAAAAAAGGTGGAGTATGGTAGGATACTCTTGATAGGAGGTCATCTATATAGGTATGAAGATGGCTCGCTTCAATGAAATGCTTATAAATCTAAGATGTTTATGGCCAAAACGGACACAACTGTGAGAACTATAAAGAGGTGAGAAAAGTTATTATGTATATGTCATTGTCTTGGTTTACACAAACATTTGAGTAGTTTAAGACACTGTGTTCACCATGTAGCTTAATAAATTTGATGATAATATATTTCGGAAGGTTTAAAATCACAAATTACCTCTCCTGATGCAATAATCTTTCGATTGAACTCTCTTTAAGTGTAATACTTGCATGCATTAATTTTCAGGTGATTGTTGGAAAATTGGTTTTAAGCCAATAAACTTCAGAAAATAATTCAAGTGGANTGTGAGATCAAGTCATCGTGTTGACCTACATGCTAGTCTCTATGCATTAACATTGTCCCTGAATGTTAATACTTGACTAGGAATAATTAAGAGTAGTGTTCTCTATATCATCTCACTATCGATTCAACCAATCGATTGATATAGATATGAACCTACTACCAAGGACGTTATTACACTTAGTTATTTGGCACCAATACAAGTAAGTATAATAACCATAATCAAATGCCTTTATATATATATATATAATATGATACAATGAGTCCATACAAAACAATCACATGATTGGCTCTAGGGCTCTCACTAACAATCTCCCACTAAGAACTAGTGCCAATCACTGTAGTATCTAATACCCAATGACCTAGTGTGACCATCATGCTTCAGTCTGTGCCAAAGCCTTGGTCAAGGGATCTGCGACGTTAGCCTCTGTGGGTACTCTGCAATCTTCACATCTCCTCGATCGATGATCTCTCGAATGAGATGGAACGCCGTAGTATGTGTTTGGTCCGCTGGTGTGACGAGGTTCCTTAGCCTGCGCAATAGCTCCATTGTTGTCACAATAGAGCTGTACTGGGTCGGCTATGCTAGGAACCACTCCAAGCTCAGTAATGAACTTGCGGATCCAAACTGCCTCCTTTGCTGCCTCAGATGCAGCAATGTACTCAGCTTCTGTTGTAGAATCAGCAACTGTATCCTGCTTTGAACTCTTCCAGCTGACAGCGCCACCATTTAAGCAAAACACGAACCCTGACTGCGATCTGTAGTCATCCTGGTCAGTTTGGAAGCTTGCATCACTGTAACCTTTTACAGTTAGCTCCTCTTCGCCTCCAAATATCAAGAAATATTCTTTAGTCCTTCTCAAGTACTTAAGAATATTCTTGACTGCTATCCAGTGACGTTCACCTGGATCTGACTGGTATCTGCTCGTCATGCTCAAAGCATACGAGACATCAGGACGAGTACATAACATGGCGTACATGATAGATCCTATGGCTGAGGCATAAGGGATCTTGCTCATGGGTCTCTCTCCTCTCTAGAAGAGGGACCTTGAGTCTTCGAAAGACTCACGTCATGTGACATTGGCAGATTTCCCTTCTTGGAATTCTGCATGGCAAACCGTTGCAAAACGGTATCAATGTATGTACTCTGACTTAGGCCAAGCAATCTCTTAGATCTATCTCTATAGATCTTTATGCCTAGAATATAGGCTGCTTCACCTAAGTCTTTCATTGAGAAGGAATTCCCCAACCAAGTCTTCACAGACTGTAGTGAAGGAATGTCATTCCCAATGAGTAGTATGTCATCTACATACAAAACAAGGAAGACAACTGTGCTCCCACTAACCCTTTTGTAGACACAAGGTTCATCTTCATTCTTGATGAAACCAAACTGTTTGATTGCATCATCGAATCGAAGATTCCAGCTTCGAGAAGCTTGCTTTAGTCCATAAAGGGCTTATGCAGCTTGCATACTCTACCAGTATGCTTTGGATCTACAAAACCCTCAGGTTGTGTCATGTACACTTCCTCGAGGAGGTTTCCATTCAGAAACGCAGTTTTGACGTCCATCTGCCAGATCTCATAATCGTGGTATGCTGCAATAGCAAGCAAGATCCTAATGGACTTGAACATCGCGACTGGAGAAAAAGTTTCATCATAGTCAATACCATGAATTTGCTTGAAACCTTTAGCTACTAGTCTACCCTTATAGGTATGTACAAGTCCATCCATGTCAGTCTTTCTCTTAAAGACCCACTTACACCCAATGGGTTTGACCCCTTCAGGTGGATCAACCAAAGTCCATACTTGGTTGGTGTACATGGAATCCATCTCGGATCTCATGGCCTCTAGCCATTTCTCAGAATCTGGGCTCATCACAGCTTCCTGATAGGAGGTAGGCTCGTTCTCAACGAGCATAACGTCATCATGGTCAGACAAGAGAAATGAGTATCTCTCAGGCTGACGACGTACCCTATCAGACCTGCGAAGAGGTAGGTCTACATGAACAGGTTGTTGTTCCACAGCTTCTTGTGCAACAACCTCATCAACCACCACACTTTGTGGTTCCTGTTCAACTTCCATCAAGGCTTCAGTGCTATTGTCCATGTCTTGAACTTCTTCAAGACTGAACGTACTCCCACTAGTCTTTCTAGAAACAAAGTCCCTTTCTAGAAATACTCCAGTCTTAGCAACAAACACTTTGTGCTGACTAGGAATGTAGAAGTAGTATCCCTTCGTTTCCTTGGGATACCCTATGAAATAACACTTATCAGATTTGGGTCCCAGTTTGTCTGAGACTTGACGTCGTACGTAAGCCTCACAACCCCAAACCCTCATGAAAGACATCTTGGGACTCCTCCCTGTCCATATCGTATATGGTGTCTTCATGACAGCCTTTGATGGAACACGGTTTAGTGTGAACGCTGCCGTGTCTAGAGCATATCCCCAAAAGGATATAGGAAGATCTGCGTGACTCATCATAGATCGTACCATATCTAATAAGGTACGATTCCTCCTTTCGGATACACCATTCCACTGTGGTGTTCCAGGGGGAGTGAGTTGGGATAGAATCCCACACTCAGCTAGGTAGTCACGAAACTCATGGCTCAAGTATTCTCCACCTCGATCTGATCGAAGTATCTTAATACTCTTGCCAAGTTGGTTCTGTACTTCATTTCTGAATTCTTTGAACTTTTCAAAGGATTCTGACTTATGTGTCATCAAATACACATAGCCATATCTACTGAAGTCATCAGTAAATGTGATGAAGTACCTGTAACCACCTCTGGCAGCGACATTGAAAGGGCCACATACATCACTATGTATGAGTCCTAACAAGTCTGTCGCTCTTTCGCTATGTCCACTAAAGGGAGTCTTAGTCATCTTGCCTAGAAGGCATGACTCGCATGTCTCATATGACTCAAAATCAAATGAGTCCAGCAAACCATCCTTATGGAGCTGGGACAAGCGACTCTCATTTATGTGGCCTAAGCGACAGTGCCAGAGATAGGTTGGGTTCAACTCATTTGATCTCAACCTCTTGGTATTCACGTTATAGATAGGGCTCTCTAAGTCTAGAATATAGAGGTCATTCATCAGATGTGCGCTACAATAGAACATATCCTTTAAATAAACAGAACAACATTTGTCCTTTATTATGAATGAAAAACCTTTGTTATCTAAACATGAAACTGAAATGATATTCTTTGTTAGTACAGGTACATAACAACAGTTATTCAATTCCAGTACAAGCCCAGAGGGTAGAGATAGAAAGTAAGTCCCTATAGCAACAGCAGCAACCCTTGCTCCATTGCCTACTCGCAGGTCCACCTCGCCCTTGGCCAATGCCCTGCTATTTCTCAGCGCCTGCACATTAGTACAAATGTGAGAAGCACACCCAGTATCTAATACCCATGATGTAGAAATAGAAAGGTTGACTTCTATAACATTTATACCTGAAGTAGAAGTCTCACTTCTCTTCTTCTTCAGATCTTCCAGGTATACCTTGCAGTTCCGCTTCCAATGCCCAGTCTTACCGCAGTGGAAGCAGGTAGCATCCTTAGCAACCCCACCTTTAGGTTTGAGTGTTGAAGAGCTGGCTTTGCCCTTGGTTTGGGTCTTACCCTTACCTTTGGGCTTCCACTTGCCCTTACCCTTGTCCTTTTGTACCATTAGGACGGTACTGGACTTGGCAGTGGTGAGATTAGGCTCAGCAGTTCTTAACATGTTGAGTATCTCGGGCAGTGGTTTGTCTAATTCGTTCATGTTGTAGTTCATGACGAATTGACGGTAACTCACCGGCAACGATTGCAGGATCAGATCGGTAGCCAGCTCTTGGCCCAAAGGGAACCCCAACCTCTCGAGGTTCTCGACGTACCCAATCATTTTGAGTGCGTGAGTTTCTACAGGGGTTCCCTCTTTCATCTTGCATGAAAAGAGGGCCTGAGTCACTTCAAACCTCTCATGCCTTGCCTGCCCTTGATATAGTTGCTTGAGATGGCCAATCATATCAAAAGCATTCATTTTCTCGTGTTGCTTCTGAAGCTCAGGAGACATACAGCATAGCATTAGGCATGACACGTCTAACGCGTCATCTAGATGCTTCTGATGAGCATCTCTAACACTACGAGCGGCAGAGGCTGGTGGTGCATCAGGAACTGCTTGCTCCAGAACGTACAGCTTACGTTCCTGCGTGAGGACTATCCTCAGATTCCTGTACCAGTCCAGGAAATTAGCTCCTAGGAGCTTGTCCTTTTCAAGAACAGATCGTAGAGAGAGAGTGTTCGTGTTTGACATGGTAATCTACAACATAAAATGCAGAAAATAAATATCCACCATTGTATCATATTTTATTTATCATTTAACTAGGCCTTTAATTAAATGATGCTCCCACTGAATTATAGGGCTTTGGTAGAATCGAGTCATAGATGTGGTAAAACCACACTACTAGATCCACACCAACTAACTATAATTCTCGCAGGTCAAGATCCACATCATATTACGCCTTGAGTTAGCTTTGGCTAAATCGCCCAAGACTTAGTATGATCGGTAGGTACTAATTACCAATTACATCTCTATGCAACTCTTGTTTATAGGATCAAGAATTAACATTTATGAATAATCTTGAGTTAGCTTTGGCTAAATCTCCCAAGACTATTGATAAATGCGATCTTGTCCTACCTTTCCAACTATTGGAGTATGCCTATAGTTAGGCTCGATCCAATTGAGCTAACTAGTTACTCAATCTAATTGAGCTCAATCTAACCCAAGCGTGATAGGCGGGACCAAGGTTGTCCCTCCGCATCCCACCAAGATTAAATGCATTGCTCTGCTTTGGCAGATTCAACAATCGCATATGATCGTGGTAGTGATGGGTATCAAGGCTCGTTAGGCATATACGAGTTGATTTCGATTTAGATCTAATCTAATCGATGATGTGCATCGTATTTAGGCATTTATTAAATCTAATTTAACCTAAATGTGTATTAGGTGCACATCAAGATGTGGTTCCCACATTACATGTGCATCACATACACTATGTATATTCTATTCTATACTAACATGCATCACATACATATAAGAAAAATAAAATATACAAGAAAATTAAAGTGTGATTAGTCATGGCCCTACTAAGATCTTCTCAAGCCAATGAGAAGATCCTTTGGTCAACCTAGGGTCTAGGCAGCAGCTTCTCCAAGCTCCTCCTTCCAGAACCCCATGTGTTGTCGGCTTGCTTCCCACGAGTCCGTCTTCTCCAGAATTTCCTTCATCTTCAATTTTGTACATTACAAAATTTATACTCGAGTTACATTCGAGTCTTAAACTAATTTTAACAGAAATAATAAATAAAAGGCCGACACGCAGGTCGCAATCACAATACAACACACACAACACAAATAACGGCACGCAGGCCGTAATATGAATTACACACATATTTTAATCTAATTAAAATAGGGTCTTGGGCCATGACCATCACACTACTGTACATAATTCAAAATTATATATTTTACAGAAATTTATCTAATTTTTCTATGTATTTTACGAATTTTATGAGTCATAACTCCACGGCGGTCCGGTTAAGCGGGTTTCGGGCACAATCACGTGACAAGGCCCCTTGCGGGGTTAGGGGCAGCGCCCCTACTCATGAAATTAATTTCGTGAGTGTCGTATCGCGATCTAACAGTGCCTAACCCGCTGTCCCAAAATCTATTTGGGCGAAACTTGCCGTTTCAGAGAAGTTTTTCTCGGTGGTCGAAGTGTACAAGTGCTTCGCACTCGTTGCTTCGCCTCTACGAGAAAAATACTCATAAAATCCTAAAAATTAGAAAAATTACAGAATCATAAACTACTCTAAATTTTGTATCCCATACAAAAAAAATAAATACGTGCTTCGCACGTGGCTCTGATACCACTGTTGGGTTTTTCGGGCCGCGAAAACCGCCTTTTCGCGTCGCGGAAACCCCGAGAACCCAAAGCCATGGATCTCGTGCGAAGAAAACTTCCGAAACAAAAATCACGTATTCATTTCATGCTCAAAACTCGATCTACTCCTAGATCTAAAGAGGGATAAACCATTTTACCTTTGGTGCGTGCCCCGCTTAATCCCGCTCGCTCCTTTTGGATGTCGGATCTCTAGGACGTCAAGTGCCGTCCCTCTAGAAGTATCCACGCGAACAAATTGGATGGAGGAAACCCTTTAGGTGTGCTAGCACCTTTCAAGGGTTCGGCCAAGAGGAGAAGAAGAAGAAGAGCACCAACACTTGGAGGAGGAAGAAGAGAAGACACACCATAAGAAAAATGGAACCAAAACTTGGTTTTGTTCTCTCATTGTGGTCGGCCACTTAATGGCCATTAATGGCCATTAAGTGGCCGGCCATAACCCCCTTTCAATTTGAATTCAAATTCAAATGGGGGGTTACAACCTTTGGAGATGATGTGGAGCATCATCATTGGTCAAATACCAAGCCAAGTCATCACTTGGTCAAGTCAAGGTGAGGTGGCCTTTTGGTCAAGTCAAACTTGACCATTAATCTTCCTTGATGAGGTGGCATCCACACTTAATGCTCTTGATGATGTGGAGCATCATCAATGGTTGGCTCCATGCCAATTCATCACCATGATGTGGCATTAAGTCAAGTCTAACTTGAGGTGGATTTGGGTCAAGTCAAACTTGCCTTTTATGGACTTTCCATATTTAGTCAAGTCAAACTTGACTCCATTTCTTCTCCCATGTCAAGTCTAACTTGAAGTGGAACCAAGTCAAGTCAAACTTGATTTGGATTTGGGTCAAGTCAAACTTGCCTTTTATGGACTTTCCATATTTAGCCAAGTCAAACTTGACTTCATTTTTTTTTCTCCATCTATTTGTTCTTTGTGTGTGACCCTATAGGTTCTTGTAACGTTGGCAATGCTTCTAACCTCTTAGAAACATAAGCAATGAGCGGTATCTAGCAACACATCATTGCTACCCAAGTTACAAGAATGTTGAGATCCAACATCACCAATGTGACTACTAATTATGACTTTCATAATATGTGACAATGTCCTTCTATCGTCGATATCTAGATTGATCTTCTATGAAGCATAGACCGTGTCATCCTCCAATCAATCTATGTGTCTTGAACTCCAAGTAGACTCACTATAATCAAATAAGCTCAATATCTCATATTGCCTTATTTGGGCATGGCCATGCACTTAGTGATCTCACTCTATCAAGACTATGATATCTCTCCCGTCATATAGGAGGGATAGATCCCATCTACATCGCTCACATCCCTCCGCATAATTTGTTACATACCCAGTAATCGCCTTTATAGTCCACCCAGTTACGGGTGACGTTTGACGAAACCAAAGTACATAACTCCTTATGTAGGGAACTATGGTGACTTCAGGTCTAAGGACTAATAGTCATACTAATAGTCACATGAGAAGTATATGACACTCATATAACGATCCATGATACTTTCTCATGGCGGGCCATTCAGTATACATTCTCTAATGTATACCCATGTGTCAACTTGATATCTCATATCCATGACTTGTGAGATCAAGTCATCATGTTGACCTACATGCTAGTCTCTATGCATTAACATTGTCCTTGAATGTTAATACTTGACTAGGAATAATTAAGAGTAGTGTTCTCTATATCATCTCACTATCGATTCAACTAATCGATTGATATAGATAAGAACCTTCTACTCAAGGACGTTATTATACTAAGTTATTTGGCACCAATACACATAAGTACAATAACCATAAGAAATGCCTTTATATATAAGAAATATATATACAAGAATATGATACAATGAGTCCAAAAAGTAATCATCATATGATTGGCTCTAGGGCTCTCACTAACAATTACGAAACTCTAAAAAGTCAAATTTTGAGAGAGGGAGGTTCCCTTGAGGTTTTTTATTTGGGGTGTCATTCTATGGGGGGTGTTCTCTTGCATTTGATAATAGCCAATTTTCCTCAATTCATATGGGGGTCAACTCCTTATTTAGCAATCTCAACGTAGATTTGTTAGGTAAAATAAGGCTATAGTGATTTTCATTTCTACAAACCATGTGTATCGCCAAACACAAGTAAATATCTAGACCTGAATCAACGCTATCATCTCCAACTCCTCTAAATCCCCACCTATAACTTGGGCAATGCGGGTGAATGAGCCTCCCAAGATAATTTGTCTTGGGGAGTGAGATTTGCCCTATTTTATCAAGTGTTTGACAAAATAATAGCCTGGGTCAATTTTGATCTCTTTGATCATCCTACATAATAAAAACAACTCATCCTGGCATACCATTCCCTCGCTAGTTCCTAGTCCAAAAATGGTATGTCTAATCACTAAATGAAGATAGAGAAAACGGGGTTGACTACTTGGATTGCCATTGAATAGGAGGTCTCGAAAGTATCATGGCCTCCTAGTTTCATCCATGTTGGTGTGTGAGCGAAGTCACCAGGGACCTGCTGATGTCCTCCTTGGGGTAGATCAAAACAAGAACAGAAGTCATCCAATAACCACTCGTAACACTTATTAAATATGTGTAATGAGACCAATCTCTCCCCTTGACAGTCATATGAAAAGTTTATTGAACATAGAAATTCGGGCACTACTCTAGGATATATAGGGTAATTAATTTACATGAAATTTGTCCAACCAATCCTAGCAAATAACCATTCAACATCCTCTCTAAGGCCTACAAGTTCCAAAGTGTTGTAGTCTAAATATTTAGTGCTCCTAATTGAGCATTGCACAAGATTTTTATAGCATTGCATTTGCTCATCATTAATGAATAGAATGTTGAAATTGTTGTGAATACTTTTGAAACGTGATCCGTGATCTTCTGTGAGATCGGTGGCGTCTATAGAGGGGGGTGAATATTGACTTGTAACTTTGAGTCATTCATTCAGTCAACTTCATAATAGAGTCGTTAATAGCACAGCGGAATAATAGATAAAGCGAAAACACACAACACAAACAAGCAGGATTTTTACTTGGTTCCCAACCCCCCAGGGTTAGTACGTCCAAGGCCTAATTATGGGTAGCGTCCGTCCACTAGTGATCTCCTTTCTAGAAGTTTTCTAGAGGCGGTGAAACCTGTCTTACAATTTTTGGTACAAGCACAAATAATATAAAGAATTACAACTTGTAAGCAAATGCAAACCAACAAAACAATGACACACCCAACCAATCCGGAAGTCCAAAGCATCGCGCACTTCCTCCTGGAGCCTCCTTGGTCGCAGAGCTTTGTCTTAGCACTTTTTCTTTGTAGGGAATGAGCAATCAGATGGAAAGATTGATGTTTTGAAAGCACTACTCGAATCCCCTTATATATACTGCATCCGGGCACCCGAGAACCCATAGGGGTGCCCCCAAGGTGAAGCAATATGATCCGAACCAACAAAATAGCCGTAGGGATAAACTTGCCTTCATGGGCACCCCCATGCATAGGGGCACATGGGATGGGGTAGCCTCAACCCCCTTGAGAGCGCCCTCATTGTGGGGGCACCCGGGTTGATGGGGGTGCCCAGGAGGTCCTTTTCCGGGCCTTGTTCGTTTGCGTTTGCTCTCCTATCTTGCCTCAAACTCCAAGTTCCTACAAGACAAACAAACATAAGACAAACAAACAATCCTAAGCCTAAATGATTGACAGCTAGAGCTGTCTGGTACTGACTTAGGATTTCAAATGAAATCCTACGTTGAACCACCGTCTACTGTTCCCTTTTCCGAGGAACGCGTCATCGCCTACTCTACTTTGGAGAAGTTATCTTTTTCCAATCGACACCTCCAGTTGGACTTTTACTCGGCCTCCGAGACTCCTGTATCTCGAGACATCCGTACCTCGACCCATCTCTACTTCTGTCTGTAGTCCTTGTTTGGCTAAGTCTTCTGCTAATCCTCGACCAGGACTTTATTGCCAATTTCTTGAATCAGGACTTCGGTACCCAACCCTCGGCCAGGACTTCATGCCCAATTCCTCGAACTAGGACTTAATGTCCAACCCTCAGTCAGGTCTTCGTGCCTAGCTTCACTCACCAGGACTTCGTCCACCTAGCTTCACTCAGTAGGACCGATCTTCACTCACCAAGATTTCGTCCACCTATCTTCACTCACTAGGACGCAGCTTTACTTACCAGGATTTAGTACCTTGATAAGGACTTATTTGCTAGTCATCATAATCCTGACTAGTCTCCCTTCTGCCAATCATCAAGTCTTGTTTGGCTCAATCCTTGGTCTATCTGACTAGATAAGTTTAATCACTCTGCCAAACATCAAGACCTGTTTGGCCTATCCCTTGGTCAAACTAACCAACCCTGGGTACTAATCACTCTGCCAATCATCAGGTCCTATTTGGCTAACCCTTTGGTCAAAATGATCAAACCTAGGTTTACCCTACCAAACATCAGGTCCTGTTTGGTTTAACCCTTGATCACTTTGACTAGACCTTTGTATATTGTCAAACATTGAAACACTAGAGGTTGACTGTTCATGTCTGATGCTTTTTGCACTAACAATTTCTCTCTTTTTGATATTTGACAATAATCATAAGTTAGGTTTTGGTCTAAGGGTTTTAGGTCAATACTTGAGAGATATCGAAAAAATCTAACTTAAGGTACTCTCCCCCACCTCCCTAGACAAACATCAAAAAGAAATATAAGGTGATAACAATAATTTTAAGTTAAAAATTTCACCAACAATATGATTTTTGAAAATATTTAAGCTTTTTAAAGAAAGCATAATTTTCAAAAATCCTCTTTTTTTTAAAAAAAATAAGTACCTTTTTTGAAAAATATTTTAAGGAACACTAAGTACTTGAGTATAATTTTAAAAGGTAAGTACTTTATTGATTTGAATTTCTCTAAATCTGACACAATCTGAGGAATCTTGCTGTCCACAAAAAATTTCCAATGTGTCTTAGAGATTTTCCAAATAAAGTATTTTTAATATATGTATTTAATCCCAGAAAAATAATAAATTCTTGGTTTGGATTCCTCCCCAATTTGACACAATCCTAGAAAACCTTATTAACTACAAGGAAAACTTTCCTATGTGTCTTGGAGATTTTGCCAAACTCAAGTAATTTTTCAAAGGTTTTCAATGATGTTCAAAAGATGAAAAGATTTTAAAAAAATATTTTGGAAAATAAGAATATTGTATTTTCAAAAAATAAAGTGTTTTTGGAAAGATAGTATTTTTTGAAAATATAATATTTTTGAAACTTCTAATAGTTCTTTTAATTTGAACTCTCCCTAAACCTGACGCAGTCCTAGGAAGCTTGTGTACCACAAGTTAATCTTTCTCTGATTCTTAGGATTTGATTCAAACGAAAAGAGTTACATAATATTAATTTAAGGTAATCAAAAGGCGAATTGTTCTTTTGATTGAGACTCCCCCTAAGCTTGACACAATTATAGGAATCCTTGTAGATCATAAGAAAAACTTCCTATGTGTCATTAGAGTTTATCCAAAATATAAGAGCAATTAAAGTATTTTTCATAATAACATAATAATTTTTGAAAAATATAATAATTTTTGAAGAGGTATTTTTCAAAAAATATTTTGAAAGACATAATAAATTATTGAAGTAATATTTTTCAAAAAATATTTTGGAAGACATAAATTTTTAAAGTAATATTTAAAAAAATTGAGCAAAAATCATTTTGAAAAAGATAGTAATTTTTGGAAAGAATAGTTTATTTAAATAATTTTTCAATAGAAATGTTTGAAAACACGACAAAAACTGACTCCCCCTGAACCCGACACCTTCTGGCTACCCTTGTTAACTACAAGGTACTCTACCTATGTGTCTTAAGGGACTTTAGTATTGACCTAGATGGTTTGTGTCTAAGTGTAGGTCAAATAATTTTCAAAAAGATATGTAAATTTTTTAAATCTATTTATCAGTCCACACAATCATGCATGAAATTCATTAAAACATTATTATATTTAATCATTATTTTGAAAATAGGTTATTTATGAAAATATTTTAATGATTTTTGAAATATTTATCAATTGATTAGTCATTATCATCTCACTCATTCTAAGTGTCGTAGTACAAACAAGCATGGTAGCCTTATGGATGTTTGTGAGATGCTTGATTAATTTTTCTCAATTTAATATTATAGATTATTTGACCATGAGTTAGATTCAAGTATAATAAGAAGTAATTTTAAAGTAAATTTCAATAATTAGCTTCCAGGTCTTGGCGAGGCATAGGAGCCTTCTTGGATATCAGAACAACGACCCTTTCCTTAGACAAAACTTTTTAAGGAAATGATACTTTAATTTACTCTTTGAGAAACTCAGATCTAACTAGTCTAGGATGTGGCGAGGTAGCTTCGGCTAGTTTTACTTAGCTAGGTTGACCAAGTCGGGTACTCCTTACCCTTCTTGACTTCCTAGACCAAGCTTCTCTAACATACTATCAGCTCACCCCACCCTGGTACTATGTTAGGCAAGCATAAACCAATCCTTATCCAATCTAGCCATTCTAGATTAAGCAAGAAATAAACTAGCATGAATGACATGATAGATATATGAGAAAAAAATAAACAGATGCATGAGCATGACAACTATGCATGTGTCAATCAAGTCAAAGCAATTTAATTTGATTTCTAATAAAGTATCAAATTCTAGATTTGATACAAATTGTGTGAACCCACGAATATGTCAACCCACTTTGATATATTTATTATTATTAAGTTGATTGTTCTAATTGGGTAAAATTTTATTAGTTACATAATTGAAGATAATTAATTCAAATTTAGTTCATGAATTTTATATTAGCATTTTTTAATTTTGAATTAAGGATTGAGTTTCTAATTAAGATTTAAATTATTATTAGAATTTATATTTAGTTTATTAATTAAGATTTAAATTTTTTAAGAATCAAATTAGAATTTAAGATTAAGATTTACATTTTTAAGAATTAAATTAGAAGTTTAAAATTAAGATTCACATTTTTAAAAATTAAATTAGAATTTAAAATTAAGATTTACATTTTTATGAATTAAATTAGATTTTAAAATTTATGATTATTAATAAGATTTAAGTTTTTAAGAATTAAATAATAATTTTATATCTAATTACATAATTACTATTAATTCAAAAAATTCTGATTCATCTATTATTTCTATTATTTCTTTTGATTTTAAGTTTTCAATTTTATTTAATACTTCTATTTATTTGAGTTCTTATAAGCCTTTTTAATTATAGCTTCAATTTTGATGAATTCATCTTCATCTTCAAAATCATATTCTTCTTCATCTTCAGAGTTATATTCAACATTAATATAAGTTGTATAACCATCTTCAAAATAAGTAGAAAAATTTTCAGAATCACTATCTTCAAAATTAGTAAAATAATTAATTAAGATTTCATAATTATCTTCAAATTTATTAGAATTATCTTGAGAAAAATTAATTAAGGTTTCATTATTATCTTTAGAATTATTTGAATTATTACTAATTAAAGTTTCATAGTCATCATCAAAAATATTTATAAAAGATTGAGTATTATCTTCAAAATTATTAATTAAAGTATTATATTGTGAATTATTAAGATTATCTTCAAGATTATCAGGATTATCTGAAAATTTATTAATTAATATTTGAGTATTATCTAGAGGCTTATGTGATAAAATTTCAGAATTAATATTTGACATTGCAACATTAATTGAAAAAATTTTAAAATTGATATTCATTATTTTGATATTATTATATCATTATTATTTACGCTATTATGTAATATTTCTAATTTCACATGTAGAAAATCTAAGTTGACTAAAAAATCAACATTATTATCATACATATTTTCTAAATTACCAGAAAAATTATGTGACTTTGTAGGAATTTGAAAAATATTTTTGTAGAAATTAAATTTTTGTACCTCCTTTACCTTGCGTCATTTCTTGGCATTGTGGGTTAGGTTATTCTCCAGTCTGGACACTGATTCTTGTAGTGTCCATGCTTTTAAAACTTGAAGCATTTGCTATGGTTCTTGTAGTTAACAAGGGTAGCCAGAAGGTGTCAGGTTTAGGGGGAGTCTATCTTTTTACAATTTTTTTTCATTTCTCTTGAAAAACATTATTATTCTTTTCAAGAATTTATCTCATTCAAAATGATTTTTTCTTTAAAATTTATCATTTTTTAAAAATTCTTTTCAAAAAATGTTTTTCCAAAATTCATTATATCTTTCAAAATATTTCGAAAAAAACATCTTCAAAATGCTTATATCTTTCAAAGGGAAGTTTGAAAATGCTTTAAAAATACTTCTTCACTTGTGATTATATCTTTTAAAAAAAATGCTTTAATTGCTCTTATAATTTGGATAAACTCTAAAGACACATAGGAAGTTTCCTTTATGATCTACAAGGATTCTTAAGATTGTGTCAGGTTTAGGAGGTGACCTAATCAAAAAACATAATGTACTTCTTTTTCTAATTACTTTAATTTTTTTTCAAAAAATTATGTAATTCCTTTCATTTGAATCAAACCCTAAGACTCAGAGGTAGATCATCTTGTATTCAATAAGCTTCTTGAACTGTGTCAGGTTCAGGGGAAGTTCAAATTAAAAGAACCATATTTTCAAAAAACTTTAAATCTTTCCTAAAAATTCTTTCATAATCTTTTCATTTGAATCAAACTCTAAGACTCAGAGGAAGATCAACTTGTGATCAACAAGCTTTCTAGGACTATGTCAGGTTTGGGAGGAGTTCAAATTAAAAGAACCATTAGAAGTTTCAAAAATACTATATTTTGAAAAATGACCATATTTTCAAAAACACTTTATTTTTTAAAATACAATATTCTCATTTTCCAAAACATATTTTAAAAATCTTTTATCTTTTGAATAATTCTTGAAAAATTACTTGAATTTGGAAAAATCTCAAAGAGACATAGGAAAGTTTTCCTTGTGGTCAAGAAGGTTTCTTAGGATTGTGTCAGATTGGAGAGGAAACCAAATTAAGAAATTTAATATTCATCAAAATTCAAAATGTATATTGAAAATACTTAATTTTGATCGGAAAATCCCTAAGACACATAGGAATTTTCATGTTATAAACAAGATTCCAAGGATTGTTTCAGATTTAGGAAAGTTCAAATTAATAAATTAAATCTTATCTTTTCAAATTCTTTTCGAGTACATAGTGCCTTTTAGAATATTTTCTGAAAAAAAACTTAGTTTTCTTTAAAAATGGGGGAGATTTTTGAAAATCATGTTTTTTTTATCTCATATATTTTCAAAAATTCTTTCCACATTCATATATTGTTGGAGCAAATCTTTAAAATCCTTATATATATATTTTTTTGATGTGTGTCAAATGGGGAGAGACAACCTTAAGTTATATTTTTTTCATTTTCTCCTGAGTTTTGACATAGAACCCTTAGACCAAACCAACTTAAGATTATTATCAAACATCAAAACAGGGGAGTGTGTTGGTGGAAAAAGCATCAGACATGAACAATCAACCACTGGTGTTTCGATATTTGACAATATACTTTGGTTTGGTCAAAGTGATGAAGGGTTAAACCAAACAGGACCTGATATTTGGTAGGGTAAACCTAGGTTTGATCAGTTTGACCAATGGGTCAGCCAAACAAGATCTGATGTTTGGCAGAATGAATAGTACCCAGGGTTGGTCAGTTTGACCAAGGGATAGCCAAACAGGACCTGATGTTTGGCAGAGTTATGAGAACCCAGGGTGGTCAGTTGACCAAGGGATTAAGCAAAACTGGACTTGAGGTTTGATAGAGAGAAAGTATACTTACCTGAAGGTTGGAAGAAAGAAATCTAGTCAAGAGTAAGATGACTAGCAAAGAAATCCTAGTGAGTGAAGCTAGGTCCTAGTGAGTGAAGCTAGGTGAATGAAATCCTGGTGTGTGAAGATGGGTCCTAGTGAGTGAAGCTAAGTGACCAAAATTCTGGTGAGTGAAGCTGAGTCCTAGTGAGTGAAGCTAGGTAGACAAAATCCTGGTAAGTGAAGCTGGGTCCTAGTGAGTGAAGCTAGGTGAACGAAATCCTGGTGAGTGAAGCTGGGTCCTAGTGAGTGAAGCTAGGTGGATGAAATCCTATTCAGTGAAGACAAGTCCTAGTGAGTGAAGCTAGGTGGACGAAGTCCTAGTGAGTGAAGCTGGGTATGAAGTCCTGGCCAGGGCTGGGCACCGAAGACCTGACTGAGGGTTGGGCACGAAGTCCTAGTTCAAGGAATTGGGCATGAAGTCCTGGTCGAGGATCAGGCAAAAGACATAACCGAGCGAGGACTACGGACAGAAGTAGAGACGGGTCGACGATCAGACGTCTTGAGATCCGGGAGTCTCGGAGGCTGAGCAAAAGTCCAACTGGAGGTCCCAATTGGCAAAGCGTAACTTCTCCAGGGTGGAGTAGGTGAGGACGCGTTCCCCAGGAAAGGGAACAGTAGGCGTCGGTTCGACCTAGGATTTCATTTGAAATCCAAAGTCAGAACCTAGGATTCTTTGTCTGTTTGTATTGTGTTTGTTTGTCTTGCAGGAACCTAGAGTTGGAGGCAAGATAGGTGTTGGATTGGAGTAAATCGATAGAGGGGGGGGGTGTGAATATCGATCGAAAAATTTTCGGACAATAAAGAGAAATACGCAGCGGAAATAGTAAAGAAAAGTCGCTAACACGTTTTGTTTTACTTGGTTCGGAGTCGCGGTCGGCTCCTACTCCAAGGCCCATGGTCTTTGACCATTTACGTTGGGCAATTCTATATTCATAGAAATGATTACAGTTTCGAGTACAGATATAGAATTGAAAAAGAGAATTACAACACTTAAGAAATGACAGCTTTTACCGAAGACCGGAGTGGATGGAATTTCGGAGCAGCGGGTCATCGTCGGCTCTTGAATCACGAGTGCAGAGCGTGCCGGTGTGTAGCACTTGAGCGAAAGTGTTGAAATCGAGATTTACAAGTTGTGTCGAAGCCTTGGGGGTGAACCCCCTTTTATAGTGGTCGCCAGGGCGCCTGTGTTAAAGGTGGCGCCTACACGTGGCCTCTCCTGCGCGAACTCCAATCCGTAGGCTTGGTCAGCCCTTATCCCATTCTTTGAGGCGCCTGAGCTGACTGGGGCGCCTGTGTTAACACAGGCGCCTAGCTTGACTTGGTCCAAAGGCTTTCGTGGTAGTTCGCTTCGATGGTCTTGGTTTGGCCTTGCACTGGGGGGCCTGTATCCATACAGGCGCCTAGCCCAGTGAGGTGCCTCCTTCCAATGAGGCGCCTGAGCTGCAGAAACACCGTCCCTTCATTTCCTGCAACCAGGGTTAGTTCCAAAACACAAGAAGCAAATATATATGATATGTTAGACATTATTTACAGTCTTAGATGTCTTGGTTCTGACTTTGGGTCTCCTAAATGGAACCCTAGGTCGAACCGACGCCTAATGTTCCCTCCTACGGGGAAGGCGTCCTCACCTACTTCTCTCGGGAGAATTTATCTTTTTGCCAACCGGCTCCTCCGCTTGGACTTTTGCCCAGCTTCACTCACCAAGTCTTCGGTGTCCAGTCCTCGACCAAGTCTTAGTACCCAGCTTCACTCACCAGGTCTTCGGTGCCCAGTTCTCGACCAGGTCTTAGTGCCCAACTTCACTCACCACGTCTTAGTATCCAGCTTCACTCACCAGGTCATATTGCCCAACTTTACGTCAGGACTTAGTTGCCCTGCCCGCAGCCAAAACTTAGTGCCCAATTCAAACAACCAGGACTTAGTGCCTAGTGTACCTAGGACTTTCCTGCACACTTAGTAACTTTATTAGATCACAACCAAATCGTAACTTCTGAACCCTTTGACATTATCAAAACATAGGTTCGACTTTGATGCTTCCGGCACCAACAATCTCCCCCTTTTTGATTTATGGCAACACGGTTCAAAAAGTTAAGTTAAAATAATATATTCTAACAACAATAATAATCTAACAATAATGAAAAGAATTTTATCTCCCCCTGGATTTCACATTCTCCCCCTGAAATTTTCAATGTCACGCCGGTTTTGTAAACTTTCTAAGTGCTAAGTGTTTTTCAAGATTTAGCAAAAAGCTTTAAGTTTTTGACTAAGTATTTTTCGAAAATTGTATTCAAGAATACTTAGGCAATTTTTTGAAAAGATTTTGAAAGCCTAATTTTTGTTTCAATATTTTAAAATTTTACTTAGGCAAAACAAGTTTTGAAAACTCATTTTCCTTACAAAGTTTCAATTTTGAGATCTTGGAAAAAAATTTCCCAACATAGAAAAATTTGCTTAAAACCATTTTCACAAAAATAATTTGTTTACTAAGAAAAATTTACTTAGCACATTTGCCAACATGGTTTTTGAAAAATAATTCAGCTCAGGCAAATTTGTTTACTAAAACAAATTTTCCTTTGAAATGTTTTTCAAAAATACACTTAGAAATTTTGAAGCCTTTTCGAAGTATTTTGAGAGCACTTAGAAAAAGTTTGAAGCACTTGAAAAATACTTAGAAAAAATTTAAAAACCTTTTTAAGTACTTTTAAAAAACTTTTAGAAATACTTAAAACAATTTAAAAACATTTTTAAGTACTTAAAGAACTTTGAAGTATTTATTGAAAAAGAGATAGAAAATTTTGAAAAAATTTGAAAAATTTTCCCTCTTTCTTTTGTTTCTCTCCCCCTTTGCCATATATCAAAAAATATTGATACCAATTACAGCAAGTAAATTAGAGCTAGTAAGAAATTGAAATTCTGTATTGAACCAAATCTAATGAATTTCAGCAAGCAATAGAAGAGGACCAAACCAATTTAAACCGATCTAGTTCGGGTCGTGTCTAACCCAGTTAGCTACTTATTAATAGTCATAAACAGTAGCTTTTACTAGGGTTAGTCAAGTTAAGTGATCTGATTAAGTTAGATTTTCTAAGCTTGACACTTAACCTGATTGCTGTTCAACTTGTATTTATTGCCCCAATTACTGCAGATGCACTGACTTAAAGCATCTTGAATTAAGGCATAGACCTAAGCATCTCAACCCAGTCTAGGTTATCAATCAAAAGTACCCTAAGGTACTTGTGAGATGTTGGCTCCTAGATCTATAGGTGCATGCAGTTCTAGGGTTAGGGCCTAGGCTAAGTCCATTTGCGAAAAAGCCATAATTTTGAAGGGGTAGTTTTTGAAAAAAAACTAAGTCAGAAAATCATTTTAAATTTCAAAAACTTGATAAACGAAATGATAAATTTGCTAATTTTCAAAAAAAATTAAGAAAAAATAGGAAAAGTTTTTAGGAAAACAATATAGATCAATCCTACTCTACTAAGCACAACCCTAACTGCCTTCTTAGTGAGCTAAACTCAGACTCAGGTAAGGGTTTGGTAAAGATATAAGCTAAGTTGGATTTTGAGTCCACGTATTTAAGTACTATTCACCCCTTGATCATTTAATTTATTTCTGAACACTCACTTAGTATCTATAACAGATTTACCTTCAGGTTTAGGTACTAGTTCCCGAACTTGGTTTCTTTCAAATTGGGCTAACTCCTCTTGCATAGTTATAATCCAATCATGGTCAGGTAGGGCTTCCTCTATAGTCTTAGGTTCAATTTTTGAGATTAACACGATTTGACTAAGATTTTTATAGGAAGACCTAGTTCTGACTCCTAAGGTTGGATCACCCATAATTTGATCAGAAGGGTGACTGAGTCTGGGTTTCACGGTTCTTCTAGTACTAGGTTCAGCCTCAGGTCCGACTGGACGATTCAGTTTAGTGTTTGGTTCAACTACTTGGGTTGGTTCAGTTATAGGTTCAGTTGAGACCTCAGTAGTTGGTTCAAGAGTTAGTTCATTTAGAGGTTCAATCAGTGGATCAATTGATGGTTCAATTGTTGGTTCTCTGTCTTCCTGATCAATATTTGATTGGTTCAATTTTTGATTATCAATTTTTGGTTCAATTTTCTCATCAAAAATTAAGTTAGTAGTTTCTTCAATTTTATGAGTTTGTTTATTATAAACCCTATAGGCCCTACTAGTTGTTGAATATCCTAAGAAGATCCCTGGGGATGATTTGGATTGAAACATACCTAGGTAGTCCTTAGTGTTTAAGATATAGACATTGCACCGAAAGACTCTATGTAATGTAGGTTTGGCAGTCTATGATAATATAGTGTTGAGGCAATCTATGGTCCGGGGTGACCATGAGTTTTGATGTTTGGGCAAAGGGTTTAAGTTAGGTTTACCCTTATGTATTTGATATGTATATGTGAGTGTGCAGGATGTGCAGGTTACACATATTGGCTAAGCTGGATGGCCTCGGTACGATGAAGGGTGGCATGGAAGACAAGCCGCAGGCTTGTGTGCGCACCTGAGGGACTATGGAGAGCAGGGACGATGAGCTGAGGGGTGCGGACTTCGAGGCATACGTGAAGGATGGAATGGAGGTAAGCTAGAGGCTTGCGTGTATCCGAGAGACGGGAGCCAAAGATGAAGAGGGCACGAAGGCAATAGTCGAGGCTGCTCATGAGGAGTCAGTTGAGTCATGAGGGTACGAGTGTTGTGTGATTGTACTGGGGAAATCGTAGGGTTCGAGTGCTGAGAGAAGTGTACTCGGGAAGGGAAACCCTAGGTGTGTGAGTGGCCAGTTAACTGCCCTTGGGGCAGTCAACTGATAAAACTCACAGAAAATTTTCGGGTGGGGACCAGTCGACTGCCCTGGGAGCAGTCGACTGGTAAAGTCAAAAACTAGCCATTACAGCTAGCCGATGGACTGCTGTTTGGCTGGCACCAGTCGACTGCCCTGGGAGCAGTCGAATGGTGGTGAGGGTTTCAGCCTTAGTTCTATTTATGAGGACTTCATGTTGGCTAAAAGTTTTGACGAATTTGGCTTTGGGTAAGAGCCAAATAGTAGTCTTGGTGCTCAGGTATTGTCGAGGTGTTGTGGCGAGGTTTCTCCACCCACAAGGAGCGACAAGGGCTAGTTGGAGGTTATTTGGGGAGTGATCCACCGAAGGATTTTTGGATTAGTCACCTTTAGGGGTGGATACCAAGTAAACCTCTGTGTTAGCATTGTTTTCATATTGTTTATTGTTTTGCTTGTATTGTGCTAACCTTCTTGTAGAGAAAGAAATCGAAGAATTGCTATTCACCCCCTCTAGCAACCGTAAACGATCTTACAAGTGGTATCAGAGCGAAGGACCGCTCTTATTGGACTAGCCGCTGAGGGAGCAAAGAAAGCTAGAGGAAAAACGATGGAAGATAAGCTAAGAGACAACATCTACACTCCACCCCCTACGACCATGAAGATTTCGGATATTGGAAGACAAGGATAGAAACATGGTTCGGAATGGAGTGGGACCTTAGGATTGCGCTTGAAGAGCCCTTCAAGATTCCTAAGGATAAGCATGGGAAGAAACTTAGACCGAGATGTTGGAATCAAGAGCAACAAAATCAATCTAGGGCAAATAAGAAGGTAATTGAAATATTAGTTAGTATTTTGCCTAACAATGTCTTGAGTGGTGTAGGGGCATACGAAAATGCACATGAATTATGGAAAAAGATAGAAGAATTTCATGAGAATCCTACACAAGTTCAAGAGCTCAAGGAAACAAGAGAAATAGTTCAAGAAGAGCAATAATAAAAAGAATTATCAATATCATCAAGGGAAGTGAGCTCAATAGCCCAAGAGGAGGAAGAAGAGAGTGAGAGATCATCCACTTCCTCAAGAGAAGGAGAAGAGGTCACCACCTCAAGGATTGAGGGGGAGGAGAGACCCACTTCCATACCGGAGCAAGATGAAGCTTCAACCTCCACCAAAGCAAAGAAAAAGGAACATATCACATGCTTTGGATGCAATGAAAAGGGACACTACAAGGACAAGTGTCCACTAGGTAAAAAGGAGGTAAACTCTCAACCCATTTCATGTTCTTGTAAATCTAATATGGGTTGTAGGAATGGAGAAGCCCAAGAGAGAAGAAAGAAGATTAGATGCTTCACATGTGGAGAACTAGGGCATTATCACACAAAATGCCCAAGGAGTGGAAAGCTCAAGAAAATGGAGCATCTAAGAAGATGGGAGAAGGAGGAAAGGAAGAAAAGAAGTTCACATCAAGGGGGAACTCCAAAGGTAAGGGAGATAATTCCTAACCTTAAGTTAGAATGTAATTCAAATTTGAGTTCCTCCATGCATATTAAAAATAGTGTTAATTATTCCTCCATGCATGCTAGGATTAATGAAAATTGCTTACTTGTGCACAATCATGGTTTTAAATACAATGATAGGAGTAGGGTTAACAAAGTAGATCAAAACCCTAGGAAAAGCATGCATCATGAAAAACCCAAGACCGTTGTACCTAAGGATCAAGGCATAAATCCCAAGAAGGGGAGACATATGCCTAGAAAGGCGGGTAGGTCTAGGGATGTCCAAAGTGGACATATGGACACTAAGGTTAGAAACTTGGAAAGCGAAAATCAAGCCTTGAGGGCAAGGCTTGATACATTGGAAAAGACCCTAGAAAGATTCACGGTTGGATCAAAGGGTTTAGACATGGTGTTGGGTAGTTTAAACCCCAACTATGATAGATCGGGGTTGGGATACCGGTCTAAGGTCTCCAATGCCAAGAAAAAGAAGTATGCTGTGGAAGCATATAATTATGGCAAGAAGGAGAAGTCCAAAAATGGTAAGGGGTTGCCATTTAAAGGTAAAAAGAATGACTTAACCAAGGACAAGCTTTCCAAGGTTAAGAAGGTTAGATTTGTAGGCCAAGATCACCGGGGGCTCACCGGTGTGGCTTAGTGTGGATTGAGTCACTTAGGGAGGTGGCTAGGGCTAAGAGCTCAAGGGGGAGCTCTAGGAGCCTTTGGGGTCCATGGTAAATGGATCTCAAGAGATGATTTCTCTAGAAAGTCTAGGTGAATTTGGAGATGTGCCAAAAGATTTGGAAGACTAGGGTAAGTCTTAATCCTAGAGAATTGGCATATTAAAATGAGAATTATGGAGAAAAAGGGTAAAAATACAATTATATAGGATAAAATTAGGTTTTAATGTGTGAATACCATATAATTCAGTGATAGAAATGAATTATGATCAAGTATAAGAAGATACATTGAGGAGAAGTCACAATTAGGACTTTTGGAGAAGCTTGAATGATACAATTTAGGAGAAGTTGAGTTTCATGTCAATCTTGGGATCTGGAGTACATTTGTTTGGAAACATATTTTTCCCAAGTAGATATAGGCTCCACAAATCTCCCCACGAAATTTCAGATTTTTTGAAGATTTGTGGAATTAATTAGGCATTTCTAAATTTAGACTGAAAACCTGAAATTCAGGTATCAGTCGACTGGTGGATAACCAGTCGATTGATCTAGGTTAATTTGCCACTGAAACTCTCTGTTCGTTTTAGCAGACGACTGCCACAGGGGCAGTCGACTGATCCATAGGGTTAAGTGGAAAAGGTATATGGGATAAGGCTTTATTAATATCATGAAATTAAGGGAGGATTGATTAATGCTTAAGATTCATTGGATGATATTAAATTATAAGTTTTTGATAAATAAAAGGATATGGAAGTTTCCCATATGTATCTAGGATTAAGAGATAAAACGGGGGAGGCTTTCATCATATATGGATACAAAAAGGAGAGTTGAGGACAATTCCATGTGTCAAATTATAATGGTTAGCCTTGACAAACACATGGAATCATAGATAGACTTTTGATTTGATATGAAATGATCTTTTTTGAGGAAATGAGAGGATATACCAAAAGTCAAGCACATTTGATATTCTTCATGAAATCATATTTTTCTAGGATAGGGTATATCCTAACAAATGTGCTTGCAAACTTTTAGATTTTTCCAGGTTTTGTTGAGTTCTTTTTGGCACTAGGGGTAAGGTTGCTTGAGGTAATGCTTTAATGGTGTCAAAGAAGGAAGAACATGGGTGTTAAGTTGGGTAGAACTTAACTTGAGTTTATGGTGTTAAGTTGGGTAAAACTTAACCTTGGTGAATTGAAAATTGGGAGAAGGCATAGGTCAAGGGGGAGGTTGCTTCTTGTTTGCCTTAATTTTCATAGAAAATTTTGGGTTTTATGTCAAACTTGGGAATGGTGATAGATACATGGTTGAATGTATTTTTCCCAAGTAGGTATGGGTACCACAAACTTCTCCACAAAATTTGAGAATTTTTGGAGATTTGTGGAATTTCTAGCGCATTTTTGAATTTGGCCAGAAAAGCTGATTTTCAGAGTATCAGTCGACTGCCTTGGGGGGCAGTCGACTGGCCAGGGTTGGATTAGGTATCCAGCAGCTGGTTTGTGTCCAAATGATGGAAAACGAGTGTATGGGGGCTAGTACACTGTGTTTAGGATCATTAGGGATTAAAAGATCTAATAATTGGGATATTGTTAGAGTCTTTTTGATGTTAGGCAAAGGGGGAGAAGTGTTGGGTTTAATTTAGGAAACCAAACTCTCCTTTTCTAGAAACCCTAGGTTTAGGGGAAGCTAAGATGAAGGGGGAGCATGGTTGCTCCATTCTTGGCGTAAGGGGAACCTTGGAGAGGTTCTTAAAAAGCCTTTGTAAGTCCAATATAGGGGGGGAGCTATGGAGAAGCTTTGAAAAGCCCGTTTTGGTGAAAAGTCCTAACTTGGAGGGTTAGGTGTGGGATGCCTTGGGATAGGATCCATACATGGTTGCATTGCATATGCATTGGTGGTGTAAGTCCAAGATGGAGTCTTGGCGATGTAAGTCCAAATGTTGTTTTAGCATTGTTATTGCTATCTATTTATTGCTATTTGTCTTCCCTAACTTAAACGTATTGTCAAATATTAAAAAGGGGGAGATTGTTGAGCCAATCTATGGTCCGGGGTACCATGAGTTTTGATGTTTGGGCAAAGGGTTTAAGATAGGTTTACCCTTGTATATTTGATATGTGTATGTGAGTGTGCAGGATGTGCAAGTTACACATATTGGCTTAGCTGGACGGCCTCGGTACGATGAAGGGTGGCATGGAAGATAAGCAGCGGGCATGTGTGCGCACCTGAGGGACTATGGAGAGTAGGGGCGATGAGCTGAGGGGCGCGGACTTCGAGGCATGCGTGAAGGATGGCATGGAGGCAAACTAGAGGCTTGCGTGCATCCGAGGGATGGGAGTTGAAGATGAAGAGGGCACGAAGGCAATAGTCGAGGCTACTCCTGAGGAGTCAGTTGAGTCGTGAGGGTACGAGTGTTATGTGATTGTACTCGGGAAATCCTAGGGGTTCGAGTGGTGATAGAAGTGTACTCGAGAAGGGAAACCCTAAATGTGTAAGTCGACCAGTCGACTGCCCTTGGGGCAATTGACTAATAAAACTCATAGAAAGTTTTCAGCTGGGGACCAGTCGACTGCCCTGGGAGCAGTCGACTGGTGGCGAGGGTTTCAGCCTTAGTTCTATTTAAGAGGACTTCGTGATGGCTAAAAGTTTTAACGAATTTGGCTTTGGGTAAGAGCCAAATAGTAGTCTTGGTGCTCAGGTATTGTCGAGGTGTTGTGGCGAGGTTTCTCCACCCACAAGGAGCGACAAGGGCTAGCTAGAGGTTATCCGAGGAGTGATCCACCGAAGGATTCTTGAATTAGTCACCTTTAGGGGTGGATACCAAGTAAATCTCTGTGTTAACATTGTTTTCATATTGTTTATTGTTTTGCTTTGCTTGTATTGTGCTAACCTTCTTGTAGAGAAAGCAACCGAAGAATTGCTATTCACCCCCCTCTAGCAACCGTAAACGATCTTACAAGGCAGTCTATGATAATATAGTTCATAAGGGGTTTTATTATGCCTTTTGTTAATTAGAACCCTATTTTGGATGTTGCATGTTGTACTTACCGCTTTTGCACAAAATTGATTAGCTATGTTAAATTCATTTAACATGGTTCTAGCGGCTTCCTGAAGGGTTCTATTCTTTCTCTCCACTATCCCATTTTGTTGTGAGGTTTTAGGGATAGGAAAACTCATGCATATACCCATTTATTTTGCAAAAGTCCTCAAACCTTTGATTTTCAAATTCTCCCCTGTGATCACTTCTAAGTCTTTTGATTTTAGTATCATTTTGGTTTTCAATCATTTTACATAAGTCAATAAATAAGTTTAAGGTTTCATCCTTAGTTTTTAGGAACCTAACCCAGGTAAACCTAGAGTAATCGTCGATAATTACTAAGCAGTACTGATTCCCGCTTAGTGACTTGGCTCCATGTGAATCAAGTAGGTCAAGGTGCAGGAGCTCAGGTGTGGTTTGGGTTAAGTCTGATTGAGTTGGTATGTGGTTAGACTTAGTTTGTTTGCCTTGGTTACATGAGTTACAGATCATGTTTTCAAAATTCTTAATTTTTGGTACACCTTTAATTAAACCAAGTTGGTTAATTTTAGAAATTAGGTTAACATGAGTGTGACCTAATCTCCTATGTCAGAGGTTGGATTCTTCTAATTGAGTCAAAAATATTTTGGTACTAGAGGTAAATTAATGGTATAAATGTTGTTTTTCCTAGTACTCTTAAGCATAACTTCTGAGTCTTGAAGGTTTCTAATCAGGCAGTTAGAGTTGGTACATGTAACTACGTAGCCAGTATCACATAGTTGACTTATACTAAGCAAATTGAATTTAAAATTTTCAACCAAGAGTACTTTCTTAATCACAAAATCAGACTTGAGTTCAATGTTACCTGACCCAATGACTTTGAGTGTAACATTGTTGCCAAATGCTATTGAGCCTAGGTTCTTGAACTTGATTTTGGTGAATTTCAATTTGTCTCCAGTCATGTGTCTGGAGCATCTACTATCCAACATCCATTGGTCCAAATCATTATGTTCCTACACATAAAGTATTTATTGTTGGATCGAGAATAACGATAGAGGGGGGGGGGTGAATATCGTAAAACATTTTCGGATAAAAACTTTAAGAGAATAAGCAGCAGAAATTAAAAACACAAAGAAAGACACGAACACAAGGATTTACTTGGTTCGGAGTTGCGGTCGGCTCCTACTCCAAGGCCCACGGTCCTTGACCGTTTACTGCGGGCAATTCTATAATATGCAAAGTGTTTTACAAAGAATGGTACAGAAATTTTGCAGTAAAGGAAAACAGAGTTACTCTTCGTGATCGACGCCTGGTATGGATCATACTTCGGTGCGTAAGGTCGTCGTCGGCGCTTCAATTTCGAGATGGAAGGCTTCTGGAGCAAAGCGCTTGAGTCAAAGAGCGTAGTAGCATTGGAAAGATGTGTTGAGAAGCCTTGGGGGTCGAGCCCCTTATATAGTGAGCCTGGGGGCGCCCGGGACGTTGGGGGCGCCCTCCACGTGTCTCACGATCCGGCAACCTCTCGGTCAGCCCTTATCCCTCAAGGATCGGGCTCGAGGTTTGACGTGGGCGCCCGGGAAGCAGGGGCGCCCGGGTTGACTCTTTCAGCGGGCTTCTCGACTGGATAAGCTCTTATCGCTTCGGCATCCGGGGTGGCCGGGAGCACAGGGGCGCCCGGGAGCATAAGCTTCCGAAGCGTTTTCTTGCTTAACTTATTTTGCCTTGACCTTGGGGGCGCTCGGGACACTGGGGGCGCCCTGGCCCAGTAAGCCTTTGAAGCGCTTTTTTGTTTACTGCATTGCCTTGACCTTGGGGGCGCCCGGGACCTCCGAGGCGCCCTACTCAACTGCTGCCTCTCTCCCTTGAGGCGTTCTGAGCTGCAGAGACTCGTTCCTTTGGTCCTGCATCCAGGGTTAGTTGCAAATACAATAAAACAAGAATATGTTATGATTATACAGTCTTAGCTGTCTTGGTTCTGACTTTGGGTCTCTAAAATGGAACCCTAGGTCGAACCGACGCCTACTGTTCCCTCGACGGGGAACGCGTCCTCACCTACTCCTCTCAGGAGAATTTACCTGTTGCCAACCGGCTCCTCCGGTTGGACTTTTGCCCAGCAGTCCTTCGCCAGGTGCCTAGCTGTCCTTCGCCAGGTCTTCAGTACCAAGCAGTCCTTCGCCTGGTGCCCAGCAGTCCTTCGCCAGGTCTTTAGTACCAAGCAGTCCATCGCCTAGTGCCCAGCAGTCCTTCGCCAGGTCTTCGGTTCCAAGCAGTCCTTCGCCTGGTGCCTAGCAATCCTTCGCTAGGTCTTCGACTCCTAGCAGCCCTTCACTAGGTGCCCAGCAGCCCTTTGCCAGGTCTTAGGGTTCTGATGCCTAGCAGTCCTTCGCTAGGTGCCTAGTAGTCCTTCACTAGGACTTTGTATTCTGGCATTCCTTCGCCAGGTGCCTAGCAGTCCTTTGCTAGGGCTTTGTATCCTGGCAGTCCTTCGCCAGGTGCCTAGCACTCCTTCGCTAGGACTTTGTTTCTGCACACTCAGGTAACTTTATTAGATCACAAATAAACTTAACTTTGAATCCTTTGCCAATATCAAAACAAGGTTCGATATGGTGCTTCCTGCACCAACATTTATTAATTTGGATCCAATTAGAGTTAGGGATAGCTTAAAATTGATTTTCACAACCTAATGTGTCACTCAGTCTAATGTTATCAATCACGTTAACCTTATGGGTTTTGTGAGACATGTTTTCAAAAATAAAGATTTTAATTTTAAAAGGCATGGTTAATTTTGAAGACATTGAATTAATTTTGAAAGTTTTATAAAGTTCGAGTTTACTGATTTTGAAAAATGTGTTGAATCTAAGATTAATTGAAATTTGTGTTAGATTCAAATTTAACAAGAAGTAAAGTGAATTTGATTTTCAGTAATTGGCTTCTAGGTCTTGACGAGGCACAAGGCCTTCTTTGGTCGTAGCCTTATTGGAGTATCAACCCTTTCCTTGACAAAGCCTTTTACTCAAAATTCATCTTCATGTTACTTCTTGAAAGATTTTGGTCTAACTAGTTTGGGTCTTGGATCAGTAGCTTCGGCTAGTTCCACCAGACTAAACAGACCAAGTAGGATATACTTGACCTTATTAGAGGGGTTTTCCTAACGTACTATCATCTTACCTCCACCCAATACTATGTTGTTCAATTTTCAATTAATTCTTTTGTCCTTAATCTAACAAGTCCTAAGTCTAAGCATGATAATTAAAATTGCAAAAGGAAACAAAAAGCAAGCAATTAACAAAAAAAATTATCTACTTATAAAAATGGTCTTTATATTGGCTCCCCCTAGACTAAAGCCTCGATAAGGGTTAGGCAAGATGTGAATCTTGTCCTTGGGGATCCAATACTGGTTTGGTCCAGCTTGTTTACTTAAACATAGCTTGGGGACCCATGCTTGGACTTGGGTTCTAGATTGGTTCAACACAGAATAATATGCACGTTGTCTCGACTTAGTTCAATATCCGAGTCCGGATCAGTTATGAATGGACTTCTGCTTTCCAAGGATCATGTCAAGACACTTGGAACCCACAGTGAACCGTTCTAAGGCTACACTGAGCTACTTGACTTAAGTTTTCAAGAAAGAATTCTCTTCCTCAAGTTTTTAAACTTGAGTTCAGTTTCCTTCTTGAATTTGCTCGGTCAAGGACCTCAAGTCAGCTTCCTCTTTCAGGCGTTTTACTTCTTGTCGGAGGGACTCGGCCCGGATTTTTGATTTCGCTAAGTTACGAGACAAATAAGAAATTAACTTTGACAATTTATATTCAGAGTAACCTCTTACCGTGATTTGCCCATTCTCCGAGATTGTAAGTCTTCTGTCGTCTGGTTCCGACTCTGATCCGGAGTCGACGTCTTCCGAGGCGGTTAGGGAGAGGAGATTTGCATGTGGGACTTCTTCTTCTTCTTCAGAAGAGGATTCGTCCTAGGTGGCTTGGAGAGCCTTCTTTTGTAACACCCGCTTTTTTTTTTGACCACCATAAAGCGGTGTTACGTTAACATACTTAGGGCATGTAGACATCATAACGTAGCGGAAAACTTTAAACTTACACCTACATGCACTTTCTATCATTCCTAGCATCATAACATACTTAGCATCATGTCATACTTAGCATCATGTTATACTTTAGCATTCTGTCATCCTTTAGCATCATATCATAGAGTCATAGTCATATTCAAGTACTTAGTAGTAAAGGTAAGGTTCTATCATAAGGCAAGCAAACATATGGTCTCTTGGCCAAGTCACTATCACACACATTCTGCAAAGCCCTCCTGCTGCTTCCTTACTGTTCCTTTGCGTGATCTGCAGTATAAGATAATAAAACTATAAGCACACAGGCTTAGTAAGACTCTTTCCTACTCACTAAAACCGTCCGTCACTTAATCATAAGCATATGAAACATTAGCACTCTTAGCGCTTTACTTAGAACATCATCCTTAGCATCACTTAGCATTCATTTGGCATGTCATGGACATAGCTTCACCCCATTCATAGCATGGCATAAACATAACCATAAACATTCGGGTATGGCATAATTATTGACATAACATAAACATCGTAAACAATCATAGCATGGCATAATACTTGATATAGACATAAATAAAATCATGACATAAATCTAATTACAATCATGGCATCCCATACTAGCATGAGCATGAACAAAATAATGGCATTCTAACGTAACATAAACATAATTAAACCATGGCATCCTAAACTAGCATAAAATCATGGCATCCTAAACTAACATAAACATAGATAAAGTCATGGCATCCTAAACTATCATAAACATAAGTAAAGCATGGCATTCTAAACTAGCATCAAATCATGGCATCCTAAACTAACATAAACATAGATAAAATCATGGCATCCTAAACTATCATAAACATAATTAAAGCATGGCATTCTAAACTAGCATCAAATCATGGCATAAACATAAATAACATCATGGCATAAACCTAAATAATATCATGGCATAAGCTTAAATAATATCATGGCATAAACATAAACAAAAATCATGGCATAAACATAAATAAAATCATGGCACAAACATAAATAAAAGCATGGCATACACATAAATAAAATCATGGCATAAACATAAATAAAATCATGGCATACACATAAATAAAATCATGGCATAAACATAAATAAAATCATGGCATGAACATATCTTCATAACATACTTTTCGTAAACATACTTTTCATAACATAATGCATAGCATAAATGGATGCATGTAGCAACTGTGCATATATATATATAAGGATGTTTAATCTTGAAAACATGCTTTTAAATACTTGAACATAATCATAACATGCATTGGGCCCTGGCTTGTACCACATTCATTCATCATATGCGCGCATCCCTAAGTAAATACGAGGTAGCTAATCTCGACCTACTAGGGTAAGGACAGCTTCATCGGTAGTCCCGAACCGTAAGGACAGCATCATCGGTAGTCCCGAACCGTGGACAGCATCATCGGTAGTCCAGAACCGTGGACCTTACTTAGGTCCGGTACAAGCCCATAAAATAAAATAAATGCTTTCATATGCTTCTTCATTCATCATCATTCATAGCATATTCATTCGTTCATCATTCTTTCATCATCATTATGCCTTAAAGGCATCGTCATGCATAGCATATTCATTCATTCATCATACTTAACCTTCATTCATCATTTCATTCTTAGACATGGCATAGGTACACATCATTCATATAGCATGGCATACACACATAAGCATGGCATACATTCATATCATTCGTAAGACATGGCATACATACATATCATTCATACATCATGGCATACATACATATCATTCCTAAATCATGGCATATGTCTAAACATTCTATGACCTAACGTATATTTCATGACATATAAGCTATAGGTTTAGTTAACATGGTATTCCTTCACCTTACTTAAGCATACCTCCCAATTACCTATACCCTAAGGTACTCTAGGGTACCCCAAAAATTCCCAAAAATTATAGTTACTTACTACACATCATAAGGGCACAGTAGATAACATTATCATGATTTTTAACATATTTTTAGACCTTTAAAACATGTTGGCCGAAACCCTTGAACTTAAAGTTCTGGGTTTTGCTTCCCTCATGTTGGCCGAGACCCTAGGGTGTCCTAGGGTACTCTAAAAATTCCCAAAAATTACAGTTAACTTCTAAACATCCTAAGGAACCAGTAAATAACATTATCATGATTTTTAACATAATTATGGACCTTTAAAACATGCTGGCCGAAACCTTTGAACATAGAAACCTTGATTTTGTTTTCCCTTCAACACTTAATCCGAAACTAACCCATATATCATGCCAAAAATCCCCAAAAATTTCCAATTTACTTCTAAACATCATAAGGGAACATAAAATAATATTATCATGATTTTTATCATAATTATGGACTTTTAAAACATGCTGGCCGAAACCTTTGAACCATAGAAACCTGGATTTTTGTTTCCCTTCAACATTAAATCCGAAACTAACCCATATATCATGAAAAAAATCCCCAAAAATTTCAATTAACTTCTAAACATCATAAGGGAACATCAAATAATATTATCATGATTTTTAGCATACTTATGGACCTCTAGAACATGCTGGCCGAAACCTTTGAACCATAGAAACCTGGATTTTGTTTCCCTTCAACATTAAATCCGAAACCCCCCCATATATCATGCCAAAAATCCCCAAAAATTTCAATTAACTTCTAAACATCATAAGGGAACATCAAATAATATTATCATGATTTTTATCATAATTATGGACCTCTAGAACATGCTGGCCGAAACCTTTGAACCATAGAAACCTGGATTTTGTTTCCCTTCAACATTAAATCCGAAACCCACCCATATATCCAGCCAAAAATCATGGAAAATGTTGGTAACTATTATACCACAGGTGAGGGAGTCTTACCTTAGATTTCTTGATTTTTAGACCTTGGATGGAAAGAAGGAAGAAGACTTGACCACACCTAGCCCTTGGAAACTTAAGAAGACCTTAGATCTTGGAGGATGAGACTTTTTGTGAAGTTTTCTCAAGGGAGAAGTCCTCCTTGAGTGCTCGGCAAGAATGGAGAAGGAAGAGAGGAGCAAATGCACTTGATGGCATGAAGAATGAAACTCCCAAACCCCCTTATTAATCAACCATTAAGGTGGTGAATGAAGAGTTTTCTATGGCCCTTCATCTTCCTTTACCATTTAACCACCATTCACTTCCTTTCCTCACAAGAATTCCTTGCTAGGTGAGTTGGTTAAAGCATTCATTGGTTGTACAAGAGGTCCAAGGTTCAATCCTTGGCCCATGCATCATTATTTTTATTTTATTTAATCTTTTTTCTTATTTTCGAAAATTCCCCTTTTATTTCGAAAATTCTCCAAAAATGACCCATAATTTTGCCAATATTCCTAAATAAAATTCTTTTATATTTATATGAATTTTACTCAATTAATACCCATTTTTTTCGGAGCCCATTTAAGGCCCATTAGTACCTAATTCCTCAAATTAATTAGAAAAATTAAACTAATACTTACCCATAATCATGCTAATACGTCCCATTAAATCCTATTTATCTTTATACTAATTTCCACCTAAAATCCACCGATAATTATGGTACTAGCAAGTCCATATAAGGCCCATTAGTGCCCTTTTTCCCAATTTAAATGGGAAAACATGGATTTTCTAGGCCAAAGTTTGCATTATTACCTCTAGGTCCTTCGGAAAATTATCTAGACATGCTTAATATTTTAATAAAATATTAAGAGAATTTTCCGGGTCGTTACATCTTTCTTCGCGCCTTCTTCGTTTCCTTCAGGTTGGGGCATTCTGACTTGAAATGTCCCTTTTTGTTGCATTCGTAGCAGGTAATGTTGGTCTTGCTCTTCGAGCTTGTTGAAGGTTTTGCTGGATCTTCCTTTCTTCAGCTTGCATTCTTCTTGCTCGTTTGGTGCTTTATTCTTTGTAATAGTCCCGAGCTAGCCGAACCAACTTGGGTCGATCTCCTTCACTATCTTCTGATTCCGAGTCTGAGTCAGACTCGGGTGGTGGTTGAATCTTCTTCTTGGGATCATTCCCTTGAGATTTACCTGCAACTAAAGCTATACCTTTCTCTATCAAGGTAGTGTTAGTCTGTTCGTGCAGCTCTAGTTTAGAAAAGAGTTCGTCTAATTTGATTTCAGATAAGTTCCTTGAAACTTTATAGGCATCTACCATAGATGCCCACAGTGAATTTCTTGGAAAAGAATTAAGCATATACCTGATCAGGTCACGGTTTTCAACCTTGTGACCTATCGTGTGCAGCCCATTCATCTGCTCCTGAATTCTGGCCTGGAGTTGGGTCGCAGTCTCACTGTCGTGCATCTTGATTGTATAGAGTCTGTTCAGCAACAGATCTCTTTTGTTGATCCTTGTGTCGGGCGTGCCTTCGTGCAGCTTGATCAGCTTATTCCAAAGCTCCTTCGCGCTGTTGAAGGGTCCCACCCGGTTCAGCTCCTCCTTGGTTAAGCTGCATTGCAAAGTCTGGGTCGCCTTTGCATCGACCTCGATTTTCTTCATTAGCGGGGCATCCCACTCGGTGTAATGTTGCACCACCCCTTGTGCGTTCTTGGGAATTTCCAACCCAGATTGGATGATTATCCACATGTCCACCTGAGTTTTCAGGTGGACTTACATCCTGCTTTTTCAGTAGGAGAAGTCTTCTCCACTGAAAAGAGGAGGTCCGACAGTGTTGTACCCCTCTTGCATGACCATTGAATTTTTCTGAAAAAAAACTTACAAGAAAACTTGTCCCAAAACTAGGTCTTGGATTTAGCAGTGCGGAAGAAAATATTAACAACGAACAAAAAAATCGAGTGGTGTTGCACCAACCTCGATTGACGAGAAAATTCGAGCGAAAAAAACATTGTAAAAATTTAAAAATCTGAAAAAAAAAATTTCAAACTAGTGGTTGCACCAAGTTTGACCCACCCGCTCTGATACTACTTGTTGGATCGGAGTAAATCGATAGAGGGGGGGTGAATATCGATTGGAAAATTTTCGGACAATAAAGAGAAATACGCAGCGAAAATAGTAAAGCAAAGTTGCTAACACGGTTTGTTTTACATGGTTCGGAGTCGCGGTCGGCTCCTACTCCAAGGCCCACGGTCCTTGACTGTTTACATTGGGCAATTCTATATTCGTAGAAATGATTACAGTTTCGACTACAGATATAGAATCGAAAAAGAGAATTACAACACTTAAGAAATGACAGCTTTTACCGATGACTGGAGTGAATGGAATTTTGGAGCAGTGGGTCGTCGTCGGCGCTTGAATGGCGAGTGCAGAGCGTGCCGGAGCATAGCGCTTGAGCGAAAGTGTTGAAAGCGAGATTTGCAAGTTGTGTCGAAGCCTTGGGGGTGAACCCCCTTTTATAGTGGTCGCCAGGGCGCCTGTGTTGAAGGGGGCGCATACACATAGCCTCTCCTACGCGAACTCCAATCCGCAGGCTTGGTCAACCCTTATCCCCTTCTTTGAGGCGCCTGAGCTGACTGGGGTGCCTATGTTAACACAGGCGCCTAGCTTGACTTGGTCCAAAGGCTTTCATGGCAGTTTGCTTCGATGGTCTTGGTTTGGCCTTGCACTGGGGCGCCTGTATCCATACAGGCGCCTAGCCCAGTGAGACGCCTCCTTCCAATGAGGCACCTGAGCTGCAGAAACACCGTCCCTTCGTTTCCTGCAACCAGGGTTAGTTCCAAAACACAAGAAGCAAATATATATGATATATTAGACATTATTTATAGCCTTAGCTGTCTTGGTTTTGACTTTGGGTCTCCCAAATGGAACCATAGGTCGAACCGACGTCTAATGTTCCCTCCTATGGGGAATGCATCATCACCTACTCCTCTCGGGAGAATTTACCATTTTGCCAACCGGTTCCTCCGATTGGACTTTTGCCCAGCTTCACTCACTAGGTCTTCGGTGCCCAGTCCTCGACCAAGTCTTAGTGCGCAGCTTCACTCACCAGGTCTTCGGTGCCCAGTCCTAGTCCAGGTCTTAGTGCCCAGCTTCACTCACCAGGTCTTAATGCCCTACTTTACGTCAGGACTTAGTTGCCCAGCCCACGGCCAGGACTTAGTGCCTAATTCAAAGAACCAGGACTTAGTGCCTAGTGTACCTATGACTTTCCTGCACACTTAGTAACTTTGTTAGATCACAACCAAATCTTAACTTCTGAACCCTTTGTTATTATCAAAACATAGGTTCGACTTTGGTGCTTTCGGCATCAACAATAGGAGAGTAAACGCAAGAAAATAAGGTGTTGGAAAGAGATTCCTGGGCGCCTGATAGGTATCAAGCGCCCTACATGATATCAGGCTCCCAACATACCAGGCGCCTGATTCATCCCAAGTGCCTAGGATGCAGGTTTTATCCCTGCGTGGAGTTCGCTGCTACGAATCAACTTTTGACCACTTATGAGGCACCTCAAAGGCTTCTAGGGCGCCCGAGAGCTGTGTATAAAAGGGGCTTCGACCCCTCACTTCAGAACATCAAATTTCCCATCTGCTTATTCATTCTGTGTGAAGCAAAAGCTCTAAGTCGAAGCTCTACCATCAAGGAGGCTCTAAGAGGAAGTGCGCTGCACTTTGGACTTTCGGATTGGCCGAATCTTCATTTATGTTGGTTTGCTTTTAGTTTACAAGTTGCTTTTTAATTTATCTTTTTGTACTTGTAATATCAAACTCTAAGACGGGTTTTCTCCACCTCTGAAAATTTCAGAAAGGAGACCATTAGTAGACTCACACCGAGTACATAGGCCTTGGACGTACTAACTCTAGGGGGTTGGGAACCATGTAAATAAATCCCGCATGTCTGCTATTTTTGTTGTGTTTCGCTTATTATTATTCCGCTGCGTACTAACACATTGATAGCAAGAATGAACGAATAGATTATGAAGTTCTTGAAAAAGATTTTGAGTCGATATTCACCCCCTCCCCTCTATCGACGCCACCGATCCTAAACGAAGCATCGCGCACTTCCTCCTGGAGCCTCCTATTGGTGTCGGAAGCACCATATTGAACCTTGTTTGATATTGGAAAAGAGTTCAAAGTTAAGTATTCTTGATGATCTAATGTGTTTCGTTAAGTGTGCAGGAAATCCCTAGTTTACCTAGGCACGAAGTTTTGACCTGTAGGGTTGAGCATGAAGTCCTAGTCAAGGACTAAGCTTGATGACCTGACCGAGGGTTAGGCACCGAAGAACTGGTAGAGAATTAGGCACGAAGTCCTGGCCGAGGGTTGGACACTGAAGTCCTGACCGAGGGTTGGGCACGAAGACCTGATCCGGAAGATCGGGCAGAAGACTTAGCCAAGCAAAGACTGCAGACAGAAGTAGAGACGGGTCGAGGAATGGATGTCTCGAGATCCGGGAGTTTTGGAGGCTTAGCAAAAGTCCAACCGGAGGAGCCGGTTAGCAAAATATAACTTCTCCAGAGTGGAGTAGGTGAGGATGTGTTCCCCAAAAGAGGGAACATGAGGCGTCTGTTCAACGTAGGATTTCATTTGAAATCCAAAGTCAGAACCAGACAACTCTAGCTAGCATTCATGCATACATTTACTTTATTATATTGTGTTCTTGGACTAACCTTGGTTGTAGGCTAAAGGAACCAGCTGTTATGATTAGGGGATCCTGAGAGGGCTCAGGCGCTCGAGAACCCAGGCACCCCAAATGGGTTTTCTCAACAGGTGGCGAAGCTGAGTTGGTGGTCGCTAGTTAGACGCGCGATGTCAACTCCCAGGCGCCTCAGTGCTCCGAGGTGCCCCAGTGCTCCAAGGCGCCCCAGTGCTCTGAGGCGCCCATGAATAGGATAAAGGTTGGCCGAGTCTGCGAATAAGGACGCGACTGAACCAGTGACGTGGAGGGAACCCCTATAGCCACTCAGGCGCCCGAGATCAAGTATAAAAGGGGCTTCACTCCTTTTCTTCAAAACATCAACTCAAGCTCTCGAAATCTCAACGATAAAGCTTCCGTGCTCAAGTTCTTTGCGCCCAAGAAGTTCAAGTTCGACGACATGCCGCTTCTAGAACGAAATTCTTTCTTTAAGTGTCGTTCGTTTAATCTTATTTTTATGTACGTAATCATTATTATTGTACTTCATTTTACGACTTATAGTATTGCCCAATGAAAACAGTCAAGGACCGTGGACCTTGGAGTAGGAGCTGTCACAGACTCTGAACCAAGTAAAAGAATAAGGCGTTAGCCATGTTTGACTTGTTCACTTCCGCTCCATTTAATCTGATTTATCCGAAAAAACATTATCGATATTCACCCCCCTATCGATCACATCGATCCCACACCTCCTTGGTTGCAGAGCTTCATCTTAGCACTTTTTCTTCGCTGGGAATGAGTAATCGGATGGAAAGATTGATGCTTTGAAAGTACGGCTTGAATCCCCTTAAATATATTGCATCCGGGCGCCCGAGAGCCCATAGGGGTACCCCAAGGTGAAGCAATATGATCCAAACCAATGAGCCGTAGGGATAAACCTGCCTTCTTGGGTGCCTCCATGCATAGGGGCACCTAGGATGGGGGCGCCCACAACCCCCTTGAGGGCACCGTCATGATGGGGGTGCCTAGGTTGATGGGGGCGCCTGGGAGGTCCTTTATCGAGCCTTGTTCGTTTATGTTTACTCTCCTATCTTGCCTCCAACTCCAAGTTCCTACTAGACAAACAATCCTAAGCCTAAAGGATTGATAGCTAGAGCTGTCTGGTTCTGACTTTGGATTTCAAATGAAATCCTAGGTTGAACCAACGCCTACTGTTCCCTTTTTCAGGGAATGAGTCTTCACCTACTTTACTCTGGAGAAGTTACCTTTTTCCAATCGACACCACCGATTCGACTTTTGCTCGGCCACCGATACTCTCGGATCTCGAGACGTCCCTACCTTGACCTGTCTCTACTTCTGTCCGTAATCCTCGCTTGGCTATGCCTTCTGCCCGATCCTCGACCAAGACATCGTGCCCAATTCCTTGAACCACGACTTCTATGTCCAACCCTCGGCCAGGTCTTTGTGCCCAATCCCCTAAACTAAGACTTCGTGCATAACCCTCAGTCAAGTCTTCATGCCCAACTTTATTCACCAATACTTCGTCCACCTAGCTGTTGGAACCCGGATGGCTAGAGAGGGGGGGTGAATATAGCCAATCACTTGGACATAAACACTAATCGAATTTCTGCACTCAGAGTTGTTAGTAGCACAGTGGACCGCAAGAACAGAGTATGTAGAAATTCAGAAAACAAAAGCAAATCAACACCACTAGCAAGATCGCTAACAATGAGGGTTTACAAGGTTCGGGGATAACTTGCCCCTACTCCTTGGCGTGCCCTTAAGGTGGGTGATCCCTTGATCGTCGGCAGATCAAGCCCCGGTTATCACCGGATAGAAAGCAACCTCCTTCTCGGTGGAGAAACCTCTCCACAGCGTTTCAATCACAGATATATGTTTAAGCACAAAGAAACAACAAGAAGGGTCTTACTCAAGCACTTAGCAAAGACAAGAGCACAGCAAGCTTTCCTGAGCTCCACCCAGCGACGATCTCACGCAAGAAACCCTTCCTCTTGTTCTCTCCTTCAAGCGCTCAAGTAATGAATGATTGCTTCTCAGATTCTATTGCTTGCCCAAGATGATGACCTTCAGAACGTGCAAGTTAGATATGGAGAACACAAGGCGCAGCAAGAACTCAGTTCGCGAACTCTGCTTCATCGAAGCCTTCTTCCGCCCTTTTGTTTCTCCACTCAGCACCAGGTGAGAGCATCTCCTACAGCCTCCAGCTGCTTCCCTGCCAACGCCAGCTACCACTGAGCCCTCCCTGGACTTCCTAAGCTCCCCTCAGCCAAGCTCCAGTCAGCAGCTCCAGTCTGCAGCTCCGGCCGTTGCAACCTGAGATGGAAAACGGACAAACCTGCTCCAAGGAAAGCCTCCATTGACTTCTCCTTGAGTGTTTGAATCCTCCCCTAATACCTGCAGCTTAATCAGAGTGTTAGAGCAGCATATCAAGCAGCAAATCATATATCAGACGTTAAGCGCAGAGAATCGGATACGTTCAGACGCGATCAGAGCGTCTGACAGTGCATTTTGAATTAAAGTGATCGGTCACTGGACCGATCAGAGAGCCTCCTGATCGGTCACCAGACCGATCAGGCTGGGTCCAAACCAATCAGGCTCCATCCTGATCAGTCCCCAACGCTCGATTAGAAATCACGATTTCTTTGGGACTCTCTTGGATCGATCACCAGACCGATCCCAGGTTGTGGATCGATCACCCGACCGATCCACCCCTTTATCGGGCGATTTCTGAGCTTCGCAGTCCAGACCTCCTGATCGATCAGCAGACCGATCAGGTCGTGACCAGACCGATCAGGCTCCGTCCTGATCGATCATAGAGAGGAACCTGCGATGCTGGATCATTCTCCAGAACGATCTACACAGTGATCCTGATCGGTCACCAGACCGATCAGGAGCAGTTCAGCAAGGGAACTCAACCTCACTTTTTGCTCCCTGATCGGTCACCAGACCGATCAGGAGCAAAGCAGTGGGTGAAACGCATACTCCCTGATCGGTCACCAGACCGATCAGTCATCGCTGGATCGGTCACCAGACCGATCCACGAAGGAGCACCGTGCCAACTCCCTGATCGGTCACCAGACCGATCCAGGGGCTCCAACCTAGCCCTACAAGCTAGGGTTTCATCCACCTTAGCCCTCCAAGTTAAGGATTTTTCACCTAACCCTCCAAGTTAGGAATTTACACCTAACCCTCCAAGTTAGGACTTTTCACCTAGCCCTCCAAGCTAGGACTTTTCACTCAACTCTTCCGGATTAGGACTTTCCAAACCTAGCCCTCCAAGGTAGGACCTGACCCTCCAAGCCAGGACTTTTTCACCTAATTCTCCAAGATGGGAATTTGCACCTAACCCTCCAAGTTAGGACTTTTCACCTAGCCCTCCAAGCTAGGACTTTTCACCCACCTCTTCCGAATTAGGACTTTTCACACACCTAGCCCTCCAAGCTAGGTTTTTCAACACCTAACCCTCCAGGTTAGGATTTTCCAACACCTAGCCCTCCAAGCTAGGATTTTCCATACCATGCCTGATCCCCGATCAGGACTTAATCATAATCAATAATTATCCACCTAAACTAAAATCGGTGTCAACACCAAAACAACAATCAGGGCCAGACTGCATCAACAATCTCCCCCTTTTTGTTGTTTGACAACCCGATTTTAAGTTTAGGGATTCTCAATCAAGTTTTTCAAAGTTAGAATCATAGGGGAATCCAGATCCTCCCCCTACAACATGATCATCCTAAACATAACCAACCAACACTCTTCCCCTTTTTCGAACACCGAAAAGGGGTCTAGAAGGGCTGTTAAGTTTAAACCATACTCCCCCTCAATCCTAGGGGTGTCCCAAACCAACAACAATTTGATTTTTGATAAGCATATGAATACATATGACAAACAGATATAGGCATGGCAAAACAAGCATATGTATCATATGATCATGGCATCATAAGCATGAACATAGCTATGTATCAGATATGCAGATAGTACAGCATAGCATCAGCAAGAAGCATACTAAAGTAGAATAGACATGCATCAAAGTCAGAAAAAATCAAGTCATAAAACATCCAACCAAATATCAAGATGCAAGACACATGCATCAAAAGCAAAATACGTGCGGCTCAGGGCCACAACTGACAAGTCATAGGGCATACAGCCCAAAAGTCACATAAATCAACCAGTAAAATACGCATAACACCAGAAGAGACACTGGTCATCCAAACTCAAACGTCAGTGGGGGGGTCGTCATCGTGCATGAGATCATCTATCGTGGCATCAGCAGATCCTGGTGCAGCACTGCCTGAAGGAGCATCCCCTGGAAAGGTATGGTGACGCCACTCTGCGTACCAAATCTGCTGTAATGCCTGGACCCCAGAGACAGTAGACTCTATGCCGGTCAATCGGCGTTCAAAGGAACGGAAAGCCGAGCGATCCTCCTCTCGATGGAGCTCCCTCAAATGAATATCCTCCAGGAGGATCCGATCCAGCTCGAAGATCTGCCATTGTAGATCTGGGTCAGGCTCATAGTCGTACTCAGCGTCAGCAGCAGGAGCCTCATGAGGTGCAGCAGCCTCGGGTGGTGCCTAAAAATGTGGTGCTCCGCCAGGTAGGTCACCGAGTCCTCTCCCATCCTTCCAAATCAAGGCCCCATCGCGCTCTCGAATAATAATGTCAGACTTGGCAAAAGCACGCCGACCCAGCCGACAATCCTGCCTAACCATGGGCACGGTCCTGCCCTTGGTGACATCAACACTAACTGACATAAGCCAGTCAGTGATGACATGACCAAATGGCATGTAGACCGTGCGAAGGCTCGACTCTCGATAGGATAGGATAGACTAGAAGATGCTCTCCATGATATCGAAGTCCATCCGACGGTGCATGCCGTAGAGCATGAGGCAATGGTAGGGTCGAATCTCAGTCAAAGGCTTTGAGGTGATGGGCAAGATGCAATTTATGATTATCTTGAAAAGGATGTAGTCAACTGGAGCAAGTCGTAGTGCAGCAAAAGTAGGAAAATCAGGACCCAACTCATCAAGCCCGGCGGGGCGAGGATGACCAAAGAAATGCTGATAGATGGAGTCGAGGGTAACATCTGAGAAAGGTGCCAATAATGGATCAGGAAGCTCAGGGTAGATTGAATACAGATTCGGTGATCGTCGACCACCCAAATACTCTGCCAAGATTTCATAAGAAAAATCAAGGTTCCTCTTGGCGACTCGAGTGATGAACTCGAAGCCTCCTTGAGGTCCCTGCTGAAGTGTAACGCCCGCCATTTTCCCACACCTCGTGGTGTGGCGAGAGAGGTGGCGTTACGCTAAACATACATGTACTTAGACAATATCTTAATGTAGCGGAATCATCATTTTTTTTTCTAAACATGCTCTTAATCATACAACTAATACATGAAATATCTATACGTGCCTAAACTTGTCATTCATAAACTCATATGCATAGCATCATAACTTAACCGTTCCATAACTTATTCATCATTTCATAGGTAGCATGTACTTATCCATAAATGTAGCATCATGAGTCTTAAGTCACCCATTAGTCATAACCATAAAACATAGCATAAAATTTAAGAACATTCCCACACCCAAGACATGCATTATGTATGAATATAAAATCTTTTGCCAAGTCACTGCCACACACACACATGCTTCTGCCTCCCCTGCGGCTTCCCTTAATAGCTTCTTGGTTGATCTGCGGTACAAGGAAAATAAAACTATAAGCACATAGGCTTAGTAAAATCCCTTTCCTACTCACTAAAACCATACGTTGTTTCAACATAAACATATCAAACATCTGACATAACATAACTTCGAGCATAAACATAAGCATAGTCATACTTGGCATAAATGAACATACATGAACATGACTTAATATATCAAGCAACGTATACATGAAATAAAGCATACCTACATGAACGTGAAACATACTTATACATGGCATAATTCTTAGCATACATGAACATAATGCATACTCGTACATGACATAATTCCTAGCATACATGAACATAATGCATACTTATACATGACATAATTCTTAGCTTACATGAACATAAGGCATACTTATACATGACATAAAATATGAGCATAAACACAACATAAAATATACTTACCTTGGCGCGATGCATAATATGGATGTATGAATGAGTCTAATGCATTTACTACATAAGATGCTTAGTTTTGAAATCATACTTTTAAATGCTTAACATAAACATAACTTCATTGGGGTCCCCAGCTTGTACCACATACATACATCATAAGCGCGCATCCCTAAGTAAATATGAGGTAGCTAGCCTCAACCTACTAGGGTAAGGACAGCATAGTCGGTAGTCCTAGAACCGGGGCGTTCTTAAGGTGCCCATCCCTGTTGCACAGCTTCGGTAGTGCCAGAACCATGGACAGTATAGTCGGTAGTCCAGAACCGGGGCGTTCTTAAGGTGCCCATCCCTTGGACCCTTACTTCAATCCGGTACAAGCCTTATACATAAAAATAAACATGCATGCTTCATCATTCATACTTGTCATTCATACTTATTTCATATCATCGTTATGCCTTCATCATTCATACTTATCATACATACTTAAGGCATAACCATCAACTTCATTCATACTTATCATTCTTTATTCACATAATAGGACATACATGCATAATCATGGTTCTAGTCATAACCTTATCCGGGTTCATCAAGCTTGCACAATCATGATACATAATAAACATACACCTCATACATGATACATTTCATCTAGCGTACATAATCCTAGTATTCATCATAAGACATGGATGATAAGCTACATATAAACCTAACACCTACTACTAGGGTTCATAGCATTCATCATAAAACATGTATATATATATCATCATGATTCATAAATCCATTATAAGAATTTATCAATATTCATGCATCATCATATTTATCATAACCTACTTCTACATCAATTACATGTATTCATGGCATATGATCTAAATATTCATGATTAAAACATAACCTAACATCAACCATACAAAGTCATGTTATATAACACATAAACTAGGATTTTAGTCACATGGAGGCCCTTACATCATGCTTAAAAATGCACTAGCATCATGGTAACTTATAACATACATTCTTGAGACCCAAACCCACACCAAACCCTAAGTTTGGGGTCATGGCCAAAACTTGAAGGAGGTCTAAATTCATAGAAAATTTTCCTAGGTTAAGATTAACATCCTATACCTTGCATATCATACCATGGAAGACCAATTTAGCCCTTGATTGGATTTAACACTAAGCCTTAGCCCTAGTCCAGGACTTGGCCGAAACCTATAAGAGTAACAACCTCATAGAAAATTTATACAAATCACTACTTTCATCCATACTATATCATAACAAGACATACTAAGCATGCTTGGAGAATTGAAGATTAAACCTATGTCTAATCTTGAAAGTGGCCAAAACCCTAAGGGGTTCTTAGGGTGCCCTAAAACTTCAAACATCATGCTTTTATACTTCACCTATCATATGTAACCATTTGCAAATATAAATCAAGTCTTTAACATGATTTCTAGCCCAAGATGTGTCTTGGCCGAAACCTTCATGCCCTTTCCATGGGTTTTCCCTTTTTTTTTTCTTTCCCAACATATCATGCCAATAAGACTTAGATCATGACATATATCTTTGAAAGCTATCATACCACAGGTGAGAGGGATTTACCTTCCTTGATCTTGCTTATAACTTTGGATAAAAGATAACAAGAGAACCTCCTTGTCTCAAAATTCTCCTTAGTCCTTGTATCCTTGTTTAGATCTTCCAAATAGAGTCCTTGGTGGAACTTTTCTCAAGGGGGAGAGCACCTTGAATTTTCGGCCAAAGCAAGGAGGAGGAAGGAATGAAGAAGAGAGGGAAGTTGTAACTTCCTTTCCCTATTTATATCATTTTAAAAAGGGGTAAATGAAGAGTCATGGTGTCTCTTCCCTTGATGACTCTTCATTTCCTTCACCTTAACTAATATACACTTCATTCCTTATAGCACTCCCTTGCTAGGTGAATTAGTCAGTGCATGCATGGTTGTAGACTAGGTCCAAGGTTCAATCCTTGGTGCATGCACTAATTTTCTATTTTCTTTTTAATTTATTTCCTATTATTTTTGAAAATTCCTTAAAAATTCCCCCATAATTATGTTAATATTTTTCATTACAATCCATATATTTTTATATTAAATTCTACTTAAAACCACCCATGATAATAGCACTAGAAGCCCCTATAAGGCCCCTTAGTACTTAGTTTCTCTCAATTTAAATGAGAGAACCTTGGGTTTCTAGGCTAAGGTTCGTACTGATATTTCTAGATCCTTTGGAAAATTATCTAGACATGCTTACTATTTTAAAGAAAATATTAAGAGAATTTTTCGGGTCGTTACATGAAGATTGTTATAGAACTCTGAGACTAGGTCGTAATTGATGGTCCGTTCCAAGGAAAGAAGGAAGCCCAGGTTGTAAAACATGACTATTTCCATGACCGACGGACAATGTTTAGTCAGAAAAGGGATATCAATGGATCGGCAGGATAGTAATTTGAAAGTCCTCGATTGGAAGGCCTGTTCACAGGCCGCATTTGGAAACCTGGAGCTTGAAGAAGGCTGTAGCCTTCTGGAAGGTGCAGATGAAGAAGGGGTTTTCCCCCTCGAACTGCCCTCGGCAGCTTCTTTACCCTTAGAAGACTTTCTATAGATTGGAATAGATAAATATGATCAAGATAAGGTTAAACCCAATCAGAGAACGTGATCAAGACACAATGATTAACAGAACACAGTTGGATCAAGGAACCAAGATTTGATCAGAGAGTGATAATCATAAAGTGAAGCATTTGATCAAGAGGGTCACGGCCAAATGTCACAGCCAAAACAAGGATCACGACACAAAACATGGTTAGCCTCACAACATAATCTATGAACTGATTTGAAAGGAAAACTGAGACAAAAACTTACTTAGGTGCCATTGGTGAAGTTCTTGGAGGTTGGAAGAGCAAGCTTGCGCAAAGAGAAACTCGGCGCAAGAGAGATCGCACAACCCTTCTGTTGGGACCGGGTGCATGTTGACATGGATGCGGGTTCGTAATTTTAAAATTAATTACGTGCAGCGGAAGATTTAGCATAAATAATTTCCCAAATTATTTAACCATACATCTAAGCATGCAACCTTATATTGTGTAGACATGATCATACATTTAAAATTTTGCAGAAAGTAAACTAATTTACTTATTACCTCGCGTAACTCGAAGGAAGGGATGAGATCCAACCGTAAGCGTCCCTTGGAAGCTCCGCCTCTATTCGCGTCCACGCCGAGTTTTCTTCGGGATGACTTCGCAAAGCCACGAGTTTCGTGCCGACAAGAACTACTAGATTCTCCAAAGGCACGATAAGAATACCAAGAGAGAGATGGGAAGACTAACCACCAAACGAAGAACGGAATCAAGATTCCGGGAAAGAAGGAGTTGCGCCCGCTTCTTCTTCTTCTCACGGCAGCTGCTTGGTGGCCAAGGGGTGGTTGAAGCTCACGGCAACAAGGGGGTCCTCTAGGGCCGGCGGCACTAGAGAAGGGAGAGGGAGAGAAGGAGAGAGAGAGAGGGCTTATTTCTAGATCTCTTTTTTTTCTCCAAGCCTTGCCTTGGTTCCTTTATATAGTAGCCTCTCAATCGCCAAGTCTCCTTTTTATGGAATAAATTTTCATAAGAAATTTATCATATAAATTTTTCTATGATTTATTCAATCATGCCAAGTTTTTATCATAATTTAATTTATAATAAAAACAACCATGTCTCCCTTTTTATTATGGAATAAATTTTCACAAGAAATTTATTATATAAATTTTTCTTATCATGGAAAAATCAATTCATAATTGATTTTATAAAATAAAATAAACTATTCAAAGTTTATTTTAATTTCCATGAAAATAATAAACCAAACTTCGGTTTATAAAATTTATATTATCCATAATTTATAAAACAAATCACGCTCGGTTTATTTTATAATTTGAACCAAACAATTTGGTTCTCCCCTTTTAATGTGGCCGGCCAAACAAAGAGGGTGGGGACCCTCTTTGGCTGGCCAAACCCAAGCTAAAACCATACGAATTAAACTCATTTAATTCGTCTAATAAGTCTTCAAAAGACTTAGCCATTTTATGCTTCCGATGCATCTCTGAAAAATTCAGATTCGACTTATCTCTCTTGATCGGAAAATCTAATTTTCAACTTGTTTTAAATCCCTCGGATTACTCGTAGTGCGTGTGACTAAATAGGCTTTCGATTTATGTTGGCCGTCTATAATCAACCAATTATAGAACGATCATGAGTGGCACCTAGTAGTACATCATGACCCCCAATTAATCGAAAGATCAACGGTTGACCTCAAAAATAATTCTGAAACCCTTCAGCAGCTATAATGAGTCATGCCCCATTCCCTTCATCATCTTATACCCACTTGGTTCAGGACACGGTCTATGTGTGTCAGTCCCCACTAGGCTGACTACGTCACACCTAGCCCAAGCAATGTTTTTCTCGTCCTACGGATTCTAGTTACTCTCATGTATCTGAGAGATTCATACTCTGAATATGTGATGCTCTGGCTAGAGGCTTCGAGTAACAATCCGACGATAGGCCTTGGGTATACATCTCCTCGCAAGGAGTGGTGAATCCTTTGTAGGCTGTTCAAACATCTTCGGGCACTTCGGCTTATACCCAACCATCCTGGGTCCACACCTCCTTAGAGATGCTTGCTTAAGATGTCAAAGTATAAGTCTCCATGACCAAGATGACTTGAACACCGCAAGTCAAAGGAACATCGCACTTAAGCTGCAGTAAGAACTTCATTGACATATCTATATGTAGATTACCATATGAAGTTTTACATCCAGTCACTCCAATGAACTAGTTCCCTTAACTAGCATTCATGTTTATCTCCGGACATCCCAATGTCTCCAGCTAGTGAGAATCAGCTGATTAGAGAATAACCCATGCTAGTCTCAATAGAATTGATAGTGTCCGTATTTATCAATTCATCGACTAGGGACAATTTCAATACTTCACAATTGCACATGTAGAGATAATCACTAGTTGTGAATTCATCACAAATTCTCTCATGTTGTGAATTGTATTGCGGACATTCAGTAAATGAGTATAAGATCTCAATCAAATACACAAACATGTATACTCAAATAGTGAATATTCATTTATTAAAATAAATGATTACTATCATAAGGCGATTGCCTTAGGACACTTCTCTCACAATACTAACACCTTTAGCGAGAGATAACGTCGTAGGAAGAAGACAGAGCTCGGAAGAACCCCTTAGGACCGCATGCGCGCACTCGTAAGGGGAAGAAGAAAGCACTGGGAAGGCTCTCGCACGAAGCAAAAGTTGCGCGACTAAGAGGTTTCGGCGCTAGGGTTCGGCAAGGAGAAGTTTTTCGCGAAGTTATTTGGTTGGTGGATCGGTCCACCAACCAGACTTTAATGCGTTTGAACGGATAACCGTTCGATCTGATAGCGCCCAGACCGATCAGGCTATAGCCTGATCGGGCTGACCTGGGCCTAATCGGTCGGGTGACCGATCAGGCGCGCTCCTGATCGGTCGGCTGATCGATCAGGACATGAACAGTAGGGTTCGGAGAGAAACCTGTGAGCTCCCTGATCGGTCTGTGGACCGACCACCATAGGGTGCCAGATCGGTCCGGGGACTGATCCAGGCTGGCTCAGTAAGGTTGATCAGAATTTCGTAAAGTCACTGATGCCCCTCCGATCGGTCTGTGGAGCGATCGTTACAGGATGGAGCCAGATCGGTCCGGGGACCGATCAGCCCTACTCCTGATCGGTCCAGTGACTGATCAGGGTTCCTGATATCCTCTGATACGATCTGAAACTTTTAGTTTCAGATTGTTACATGATTTCCAAAGGGATTTGGTGAAGGATACCGATCTTGGAAGCCGTCCCTTGTCTATAATTAATCCCCAATCAAGGATCAAAGGTCCTTAGGGTTTGAACAAGTCACTTTGCTCCACCAAAGTGGAGTCAAACTCAAACAACAATCATTCAAACAATTTGTGCCAAATCCAAGGTTTCAATCAAGTTTCCTTGATTGGAATGTCCAAGTATGATCATGGAGCCAAATACACATATGTTATGCATTGGTTTTCCCCATACTTGGTCACCGAAGTGATTATTATCTCGTCAACTTAATTTCTCAAGGGATGCATTGACATTTTGAGAAATTGAGTTGATCCTAACATCTCATCCCATTTCTAGCAAACAAAAATATTTTGGTAAACCTTATAGTTCATGTGAGATGTCCCCAAAGTTACCTAATTGTTTCCCAACAATTTCGAAATAATCATGAAGGGTTTGAATGCATTTTGAAATTCATGAAGCGCGACACATTCTCAACTCCCGTCTTAGGAAACTAAATTCATTTTCGGGGAGTGATTTAGTGAAAATGTCACCTCGGTTTGATTTGGACTCTACATGCGAGAGTACAATATCTCCCCTAGCTACATGATCCCTAATAAAGTGGTGACGCACCTCAATGTGTTTGGTCCTAGAATGATGGACTGGATTTTTAATTAGGTTAATTGTGCTAATGTTATCACATAACACTTGCACACCCTTGTAACTCAATCCATAGTCCTCTAAAGTATGTATCATCCACAACAATTGTGATACGCTCTCTCCCATAGCAATATACTCTGCCTCGGTCGTGGAGAGAGCAACACAATGTTGCTTCCGACTTGACCAACTTACTAAAGACGAACCTAAGAATTGGCAACCCCCACTTGTGCTCTTCCGGTCCAACTTACATCCAGCGTAGTCGGAATCCGTATAGCCAATTAAGTCAAATGATTCGGTACGAGGGTACCATAGACCGACTCCATTTGTGCCTTTAAGATATCTCAAAATTCGCTTAACAGCGATCAAATAAGATTCCTTGGCACACACTTGATACCTAGCGCACATACCCACACCAAATAGGATATCCGGTCGACTAGCTGTGAGGTATAGCAAACTACCTATCATGCTTCGATATTGAGTCAAATTGACGGGTTTACCACTCTCATCATTGTCTAATCTTGTATTTGTAGCCATGGGAGTGGTTACCTCTTTTGAATCACTCATATTGAATTTTCGAAGCATTTCTTGTGTATACTTTGATTGGTGCACATGGATACCATCGCGAGTTTGCTTGATTTCAAGTCCAAGGAAGAAAGTTAACTCTCCTACTAGACTCATTTCAAACTCACTCTCCATGTGTCCAATGAATTCATTTAAATAGCCCTTATTGTTTGAGCCACAAATTATGTCATCGACATATACTTGGGCTACAAAAATATTGTCACCATCTCTTCGTAGAAATAGTGTAGGGTCTATTTGGCCTCTAACGAAGCCCTTCTCAATTAAAAATGTCGACAACCGCTCATACCAAGCCCGGGGTGCTTGTTTAAGGCCATAAAGTGCCTTTTTGAGCTTGAACACGTGGTTTGGAAATTCGGAACTCTCAAACCCCGGTGGTTGTTCGACGTAGACCTCTTCTCTTATTAGACCATTTAGAAAGGCCGATTTGACATCCATTTGGTATAGCTTGAAGCTGCGATGTGCTGCAAATGCAAGCATCAATCGAATGGATTCTAATCGTGCCACGGGAGCATAAGTCTCATCATAATCAAGGCCTTCAATTTGACTATAGCCCTTGGCTACCAAGCGTGCCTTGTTTCTAATGATTTCTCCCTTATGATTCAATTTGTTCTTGAAGACCCATTTGGTTCCAATGATGGTGGTCTTCTTGGGTCTAGGGACTAAGTCCCAAACTTGACTTCTTTCAAATTGATCTAGTTCATATTGCATTGCTATGATCCAATCGGGATCATTTAATGCTTCATCAATTTTTCTAGGTTCAATTTCTGAAATTAGGCAACTTCATTAGCCTCATTCCAGAAGAATGATCTTGTCCTAACCCCATGATGGATGTCTCCAACAATTTGGTCTTGGGGATGACTAGAGGTTAATCTAGTTTGCCTTGGTGTTGGTGGTGCTTCTTGAATGGGTTCACTAGACACAAGTTCAGCCTTAGGATCCGGCTGATCTATGGATTGTCTAGGCTCACCATCATCGGATTCATTACCATCAACAACATTTGGACTTTCATTCAAACTTAGTCTCCTAAGTTCGAATTGGACTTCATCTTCTGGTTGACCATTGACTTTTGGAATTTCTTCAAAGACAACATCAGAAGATTCTTCAACTAGTCTAGACTTCTTGTTGTAGACTCGATAGGCTTTGCTAACGAGGGAGTACCCGACTAGTATCCCTTCATCAGCCTTTGCCGTGAACTTTCCAAGATGATCCTTGGTGTTTAGAATGAACACCTTACAACCAAACACCCTAAGGTGTTTAACCGTAGGTGGTTTCCCAAACCAAAGTTCATGGGGAGTCTTCCCTAAAAACCTATGAATGAGGACCCGGTTTTGCACATAGCAAGCAGTATTTACAGCTTCAGCCCATAAGTAACTCAGGAGTGAGTACTCATTAAGCATGCTACGTGCAGCCTCTTGTACAACACGGTTCTTCCTTTCTACAACACCATTTTGTTGTGGTGTTCTAGGAGTAGAGAACTCATGTCTATAACCTTTATCTTGACAAAATTCTAAAAATCTTTGATTTTGAAATTCACCTCCATGATCACTTCTAATTGTCTTAATTGTTAATGATTTCTCATTTTCAACTCTTCTACAAAAAGAAATAAAAACATCTAAGGTTTGGTCCTTATATTTTAAAAAGTAAGTCCATGTATATCTAGTGAAGTCATCTATGATCACAAAGCAATATCTACTTCCATTCAATGATATGATAGTACTACAATCAAATAGATCCATGTGGAGTAAATCTAATGCCGTAGAGGTACTTACAGCGCTTTTACCTTTATGTGCCGATTTTGTTTGCTTACCCATTTGACATGCATCACAAAGTTTATCTTTCTCATACTTGATACTTGGTAAGTCACGGACTAACCCCTTGTTGGCCAACTTCCGGATGTTCTTCATGTTCACATGTGCTAGCCTCCGGTGCCAAAGGGTGGACTCTTCTTCTTTTGACATGAAACACTTAGCAGAAACATTAGTAGCACTTTTAAATGAAACTTGACAAATATTGTCTACTCTTGTTCCTACTAGTACCGTGTCCAAGGTGTCATGTTGTCTAACTAGACATTGACTTGGTTGGAAATCAATTGTGTAACCCGTGTCACACAATTGACTCACACTTAGGAGATTAAATTTCATCCCCTTGACTAGAAGGACATTTGAAATTCTAAGACATTCGGATATTTGAATGTCTCCTATTCCTATGACCTTAAGACTACCATTGTTACCAAATGAAACATTACCTCTACTTTTCTTGTGAAGTGTGGTAAACAATGATCTATCCCCGGTCATGTGTTTGGAGCATCCACTATCAACGAACCAAGTTGATAGATGCTCCCCCTCAATCATAACCTACACAATTCGAAAAATAGAAGTTTTAGGTACCCAAACCTTGGGACCTAAAGCATCAACTAAACATGACTTAGGCACCCATGCCTTGATAACTTTCTTTTGAACCTTGGGTGTCCTAGATTATCTCATATCAGTCCTAGACATAAGAGACACAAATGAGGGTTCTTTAGGATGTTAACCAATACCGGCCCTATTGTAGACTGCCCTTTGGGCATTCAAGATCATGTCTAGGGTTTTAGAGCTAGTTGAGAACTTCTCAAGAATATTCTTGAGTCTCTCAACTTCACTCTTTAATGATTGGTTTTCTTCTACTAGCAACTCATCATGCAAATCATTTACATCCTCAACCCTAGAGGATTTCAAATTTTCAACCTCAAGCTTCAATGACTTAATCTCATCCTCTAACAATTCAACATGCAAATCATCAATGTTATCATCCCTAGATAATTTCAATTGATCAATTTCTAATTGCAATGCTTTAACCTTATTTTTTGACTTCTTAAGCATATTAGTTAAACATGCAATTGCTCTATAACACTTTTCAAGTTCGGGAGAAGTTACCTCTTCATCATCCGAAGATGATGAAGCAGCGTTTGATGAGTTGGAAGATTCATCACTGCTCTCTTGATCTCCCAATGCCATGAGTGCCACATGCCTTGTGCTCTTCTCCTCCTTCTCTTCATCAGATGAGCTAGAGGATGACTCATCCCAAGTGGCCTTCAAGGCCTTCTTCTTCTTCTTGAATTTTTCTTCTTTCTTTTTGGATTTCTCCTCCTTCTTCTTTAGTTTTGGACATTCATTCTTGAAGTGCCCTTTCCTACCACACTCAAAGCAAGATGCATTAGTCTTATCAAGTTTAGCTTCACTAGAGTTACCTCTACTCTTGAAGTGTCGACCCCTTCTTATCATCCTTCTCACAAAGTTTGCCATCTCGGAGGATGAGGAGCCGCTGCCATCTTCTTCGGAATCGGACTCGGATTCGAAAGAGGATGAAGATGAAGAGACTTCCTTCTCCTTCTTCTTCTCCTTCTTCTTCTTGTTGGATCGATCCCCTGCAACTAAGGCAATCCCCTTCTCCTTGGGGCCTTTGTTAGCCATTTCATGCAATTCCATCTCACAAAATAAATCATCTAACTTTACAATGGATAGATCCTTGGAAACTTTGTAGGCATCCACCATGGATGACCATAAAGCATTCCTTGGAAAGGCTTTCAAGACATACCTCACAAGGTCGCAATTCTCGACCTTTTCATCAATCGAATGAAGCCCATTGAGGACCTCCTTGAACCGGCTATGAAGCACACTTACCGATTCATTCTCCTTCATGGAGAGATTTTGGAGTTGGTTGAGGAACAAATCCCTCTTTGCGATTCTTGAGTCTCGGGTGCCCTCGTGAAGCTCAATGAGTTTATTCCACGAGTCCTTTGCACTTGTGAAAGGACCAACCTTGATGAGTTGGTCATTGTTCAAGCCGCATTGTAGAGTGGCGACCGCCTTCGCGTCGGCTTCACTCTTCCGAGTTTGTTCGGCAGTCCACCGCCATGATTCGAGTTCTTTGCCTTCATCATCCTTAGGAGGGGTGAATCCCTCATTCACCGCGAACCAAGTATTGATGTCCATCTTCAAGTAATACTCCATCTTTGTTCTCCAATATTGAAAATCAGTGCCATCAAAGAAAGGAGGTCGGGTGGTGGAAAATCCTTCTCTCAACGCCATCTTGTTGATAACTCTCGGATGTTAAGCCGTGAACAGAGCCCCAAGCTCTAATACCACTTGTTGGAACCCGGATAGCTAGAGAGGGGGGGTGAATATAGCCAATCACTTGGACTTAAACACTAATCGAATTTCTGCACTCAGAGTTGTTAGTAGCACAGCGGAACGCAAGAACAGAGTATGCAGAAATTCAGAAAACAAAAGCAAAACAACACCACTAGCAAGATCGCTAACAAGGAGGGTTTACAAGGTTCGGGGATAACTTGCCCCTACTCCTTGGCGTGCCCTTAAGGTGGGAGATCCCTTGATCGTCGGCAGATCAAGCCCCGGTTATCACCGGATAGAAAGCAACCTCCTTCTCGGTGGAGAAACCTCTCCACAGCGTTTCAATCACAGATATATGTTTAAGCACAAAGAAACAACAAGAAGGGTCTTACTCAAGCACTTAGCAAAGACAAGACCACAGCAAGCTTTCCTGAGCTCCACCCAGCGGCGATCTCACGCAAGAAACCCTTCCTCGTGTCTTCCCGCTGTCGGACTCCAAGCCTCTTGTTCTCTCCTTCAAGCACTCAAGTAATGAATGATTGCTTCTCAGATTCTATTGCTTGCCCAAGATGATGACCTTCAGAACGTGCAAGCTAGATGTGGAGAACACAAGGCGCAGCAAGAACTCAGTTCGCGAACTCTGCTTCATCGAAGCCTTCTTCCGCCCTTTTGTTTCTCCACTCAGCACCAGGTGACAGCATCTCCTGCAGCCTCCAGCTGCTTCCCTGCCAACGCCAGCTACCACTGAGCCCTCCCTGGACTTCCTGAGCTCCCCTTAGCCAAGCTCCAGTCAGCAGCTCCGGCCGTTGCAACCTGAGATGGAAAACGGACAAACCTGCTCCAAGGAAAGCCTCCATTGACTTTTCCTTGAGTGTTTGAATCGTCCCCTGTCACCTGCAGCTGAATCAGAGTGTTAGAGTAGCATATCAAGCAGCAAATCATATATCAGACGTTAAGCGCAGAGAATCGGATACGTTCAGACGCGATCAGAGCGTCTGACAGTGCAATTTGAATTAAAGTGATCGGTCACCGGACTGATCAGAGAGCCTCCTAATCGGTCACCAGACCGATCAGGCTGGGTCCAGACCGATCAGGCTCCGTCCTGATCGGTCCCCAACGCTCGATTAGAAATCATGATTTCTTTGGGACTCTCCTGGATCGATCACCAGACCGATCCCAGGTTGTGGATCGATCACCCGACCGATCCACCCCTTTATCGGGCGATTTCTGAGCTTCGTAGTCCAGACCTCCTGATCGATCACCAGATCGGTCTGGTGACCGATCACCAGATCGATCAGGAAACATCCTGATCGGTCACCATACCAATCAGGTCGTGACCAGACCGATCAGGCTCTGTCCTGATCGATTATAGAGAGGAACCTGCGATGCTGGATCATTCTCCAGAACGATCTGCACAGTGATCCTGATCGGTCACCAGACCGATCAGGAGCAGTTCAGCAAGGGAACTCAACCTCACTGTTTGCTCCCTGATCGGTCACCAGACCAATCAGGAGCAAAGCAGTGGGTGAAACGCATACTCCCTGATCGGTCACCAGACCGATCAGTCATCGCTGGATCGGTCACCAGACCAATCCACGAAGGAGCACCGTGCCAACTCCCTGATCGGTCACCAGACCGATCCAGGGGCTCCAACCTAGCCCTCCAAGCTAGGGTTTCATCCACCTTAGCCCTCCAAGCTAAGGATTTTTCACCTAACCCTCTAAGTTGGGAATTTGCACCTAACCCTCCAAGTTAGGACTTTTCACCTAGCCCTCCAAGCTAGGACTTTTCACCCAACTCTTCCGGATTAGGACTTTCCAAACCTAGCCCTCCAAGCTAGGACCTGACCCTCCAAGCCAGGACTTTTTCACCTAATTCTCCAAGATGGGAATTTGCACCTAACCCTCCAAGTTAGGACTTTTCACCTAGCCCTCCAAGCTAGGACTTTTCACCCACCTCTTCCGAATTAGGACTTTTCACACACCTAGCCCTCCAAGTTAGGATTTTCAACACCTAACCCTCCAAGTTAGGATTTTCCAACACCTAGCCCTCCAAGCTAGGATTTTCCATACCATGCCTGATCCCCGATCAGGACTTAATCATAATCAATAATCATCCACCTAAACTAAAATCGGTGTCAACACCAAAACAACAATCAGGGCCAGACTGCATCAACACTAGCTTCACTCACTAGGACCCAACTTCACTCACTAGGATTTCGTCCACCTAGCTTCACTCACTAGGACTCAACTTCACTTATTAGGATTTCGTGCCTCGATAAGGACTTGTTTGCTAGTCATCTTAATCCTGACTAGACTTCTTTCTGCCAAATATCAAGTCCTGTTTGGCTCAGTTCTTGGTCTATCTGACCAGATAAGTTTAATCACTCTACCAAATATCATATCCTATTTGGCTTATCCCATGGTCAAACTGACCAACCCTGGGTATTAATCACTCTATTAAACATCAGGTCATGTTTGGCTAACCCGTTGGTTAAATTGATCAAACCTGAGTTTACCCTACCAAACATCAGGTTCTGTTTGGCTTAACCCTTGATCACTTTGACCAGACCTTTGTATATTGTCAAACATCGAAACACTAGAGGTTGACTATTCATGTATGATACTTTTTGCACCAACATCTTCTACGTCTTCAAGCTTTCCTTTCCCCATGCTATTAGAAGCATCCTTCTTCTAGGAGGTTACCCCTTTCTTCATGCATTGTAACATTGTTGAGCTCTTGTCCATGTCGGGGTATAAAGGGGGAGGTGAAGAAAATTTTATGGTGTAGAGGGAGTGAAATTTGAAGGGGAGAGTTTGGGGAAGAAGGAGGGAGTTTGGGAAGAGGTTTGAAGCTTATGGAAGGGGTAAGGGAGTTGGAGGAAGGAGATTTTGGGTTTGGGAGTTTGGAGAAGAAGAAGAGGAGGAGGAGGGGAGAAGCGCACGGTTGGCCCTAAATCTTGCAGGGGTATACGGGGGCGTGCACCCTATAAGGGGTGCAATTGGTTGGGTTGGCTCGACCATGTGCCTTTCGGCAAGGCTGCACGAGCAAGACACGGGGCCATGCCGGATGGCATAGCCAAACCATGCATCTTTTTGTACCTTGGCACGGTCGTGCTGAGTGGCATGGTCCTGTCATGCCACAATCGGCTGCTGGCTATGGCCTAGGCATGGGCAATGTCGAATGACATGACCTAGCCATACATCTCTCGGCGAGAGGTGCACGGGTCGTGCCACCCCACATGGGTTGGTTGTGTGAGTAGATGCAATTGCAACCTGCTCGCCCACCACCTTGCATAAAAAGAAAAGCAAGTATTAAATTCTTTATAAACACACACTAAAAACATAGATGCATTGAAAACTATGTACAATCTTGGGTTGCTTCCCAAAAGCACTTGTTTAAGATCATGAACTCAGTGCCTAACTCTCAATCTAGAGGTGGGGGTTCAGATAGTTGCAACTCTTCATCTACTTCGTCATTCATCTCCATGAAGTACCTTTTTAGTCTTTGCTCATTCACCTTGAATGTTCCTGACTCCCTGCTCCATATATCCACTGCTCCATAGGGATATACTTTTTGGATTCTATACGACCCTATCCATCATGATTTTAACTTTCCAAGGAAGAGTTTCAATCTTGAATTGAATAACAATACCAATTCTCTCTCTTGAAGTTCCCTTCAAATGATGTGTTTATCATGCAATTTTGTTGTTCTCTCTTGTATGGCCTTGCATGCTCATATGCATCCATCCTTAGCTCATCAAGTTCATTGAGTTGTAGTTTTCTTTTCTTCTCAGCTACATTTAGATCCAAATCCAATCTTCAAATTGCCCAATATCCCTTGTGCTCCAACTCTACTAGAAGATGGCAAGGTTTCCCGTAAATGAGCCGAAAAGGTGTCATCCCAATAGGGCTTTTGTATGCAATCACGTATGCCTATAGGGCATCATCCAATTTAAGTGATTGACCCTTCCTTGATATTTACACCATTTTCTCTAGAATCCCCTTATTCTCTCTATTTAAGACTTTCGTTTGCTCACTTATTTGGGGACGGTATGGCGTCGCGCTCTTGTGACTCAACCTATACTTTTTAAGTAGTGTCTCAAATTGCTTCTCAATGAAGTGCGATCCTCCATCACTGATAATTGCTGGGGGACCCAAAACGGGGAAAAAATACCTTATTGAATAGCTTAATCACTATCTTAACATCACAAGAAGGTGAGGTGATAGCCTCTACCCATTTGGATACATAGTCCATCGCTACCAAAATATAATTGTTATCACAGGAGGACGAGAACGGTCTCATGAAGTCAACACCCTTGATGTCAAATACCTCAATTTCAAGAATATAATTTTTGGACATCTCATGCTGTCTGGTGATGTTTCCCATCTTTTGGAAACGGTCAGAGGACTGTACAAACTCTCGAGCATCCTTGAATATATGACGGCAATAGAACTCAGCCTACAGAATTTTTGTTATCGTCTTCATACTCCCCCGGTGCCCTCCATATGATAACGATGGCACTGGTATAAAATTGTTCTCTGTTCATCTTAGGAAACACATTTCGAAAAAGGGCATCTCCACATTTCTTATACAATAGGGGATCGTCCCATATATAATACTTGGTGTCTGCAAAAAAAATTTTCCTCTGCTATACACTAAGATTTGTTGGAGAAATTTCCCTAGCGAGGTAATTTGCTATATCAGCATACCACAACACACTAGTACAAGTAATGGACATTAGGTGTTCATCCGATAGAGAGTCATTGATTGGTAAATCATTACTCACCTTCCTCTCTACCTCTAGAGGGATCTTGAACAACTGATCTACCACAACATTTTCTTCTCTTTTTTATCTCGTATTTCCAAGTCAAACTCTTACAGGAGCAAAATCCATTTTATGAGTCATGGCTTAGCGTCTTTCTTGTTCAAAAGGTATCGAATAGCTACATGATCTATATACACAATCACCTTCAATTGAACCAAATACAATCTAAACATATCAAAGGCGAAGATCACCACTAGCAGTTCTTTCTCTGTAGTGGTGTAGTTGATTTGTGCATCATCTAATGTTTTACTAGTGTAGTGGATCACATACAACTTCTTGTCTCTTCTTTGTCCCAACACCGCTCCCACAGAAAAGTCACAAGCATTGCACATTATTTTGAACGGCAGTCCTCAATTTGACGCTTGAATTATTGGAGCTATTATGAGGGCCCTTTTGATCTTTTGAATGGTCTCTTCACATCGCTGATCGAAACAAAACTTGACATCTTTGAGGAGCAAGTTGGTCAGGGGTTGGGAGATCTTTGAAAAATCCCTTATGAACCAACGATAGAATCTTGCGTGTCCTTGAAAGCTTCTAACCACTTTGACATTAACAGGTGAGGGTAGCTTCTCAATTACCTCTGTCTTTGCAGGGTCGACCTCAATCCCATTCTCGGATATTTTGTAACCTAGGACAATGCCTTCCTTAACCATGAAGTGACATTTTTTCCAATTCAAGACTAAGTTCCGCTCTTCACATCTTAGTAGCACCCTTGAAAGGTTGTGCAAGCAGGCATCAAAATCCATCCCATAAATGGAGAAATCAACCATGAACACCTCCATAATATCTTTAATCATGTCTAAAATGATGGACATCATGCAACACTAAAAAGATGTCAATGCATTACAGAGTCCGATCGACATCTGCCTGTAAGTGAAGGTCCCATAGGGGCAAGTGAAATTGGTCTTTTCTTAATCGTGAGGATGTATGGGAATTTATAGGAATCTAGAGTATCCATCCAAATAGCAGAAGTATGAATGCTTGGCAAGCCTCTCAAGCATCTGATCCATGAAGAGAAGTGGGAAATGATCTTTCCTTGTTTCCTTGTTCAGCTTTCAATAGTCAATACACATTCACCACCCAGTCACCATCCTAATGGGGACTAATTCATTATTTTCATTCTCAACAACCGTCATCCACCCTTTCTTTGGGACTACATGCAATAGGCTCATCCAAGGGCTATCAAATATGGACTACATAATCCCTACATCAAGGAGCTTTAGGACCTCTTTTCTAACCACTTCCTTCATATTGGGATTCAATCTTCTTTGATGTTCTACTAAGCACTTGTTATCATCTTCAAGTAGGATCCTGTGCAAACATAGCGAAAGACTAATTCCTTTAATGTCTTCAATGGTATATCCCACCACCTCCCTGTACACACTTAGCACTTTCAAAAAAAATTTTGTCTCATCTTTGTTCAGACTTGCACTTAATATTACCGGCAGGGTGGAGTTGGGCCTCAAAAATTCATATCTTAAAGTCGAAGGTAGTGGCTTTAATTCCACCTATGGTGCCAAAATCTCAGGCATATTAACATTTGGTTTTATTGCCATGGCTTGTTCACAATCTGAGAGTGAGCCCCAGGCACCTTCCATTTCTTGCACAACATCTTTTATCGTTGGGTAATGGGTGTCCAATCTCTTGAGGAGGGTCTCTGCCACTTCTGGTACAACCAATCCTTTAATATTTGCTTAGGTCCAATGCACCAGGAGGATAGAGGTTCCTCTATCTCCTTTCATAATGCAGCATCCTTGTCTTCGTCAATTGGTCCATCCTTAGTGCCTTGCACTCTAGATATGCCCAATAATGGGGTTTTCAAGCCTTCTCCCAACCAATCATTCAGATTGCTAACCACTAGGTCTATCAAATCACAGGCTTCACCTAAACTGTTGTTCATCAAGGACCCTCCGACGGTCAAATCTAATTGATCCTTGTTAGGGAAAGATAACCTAATGTAGAAAATGAGGATGAGCAACCACTCCTCTAGTTCATGATGGGAACATCACCATAATAGAGTCATGTATCTATCCCATGCTTGACATATTGACTCTTTCCCTTTTTACTCAAAGCTCAGTATCTGATGCCTCAAGGCCGCGATTTTGGTTGGGGAAAAGTACTTATTCAGAAATCTTTATTCCAAATCTTCCCAAGCAAAGATACTATGAGGCCATAGGGTATTCAACCAAGCCGTAGATGAGTCTCTGAGACTGAAAGGGAAGGCTAGTAGCTGAATGACATCTGAGGAAACTCCTTCGAATATCAGTATATCACAGCACCTATGGAAGTCCAGTAGATGCATATACTGCTGAATTGATTCTCCTGAATCTTGGAGATGAAGGTCGGAGCAAGCATGAAGTTGGGCGCTTGAATCTCTAGAATCACAATAGGGTTCAATTCTTTAACAAATTTGGGGATTGTATAGTCTTTTAGAGGCTTGTTATTGTTCAGATTATATGTCATGGCATTCTGTAGTTGCTCTAAATCTAGTTGTGTTTTTTGCTCTATTCTTCTATGTTTAAATGTTCTGTTAATCTCAGGATCGACATGTAATAGATTTTCTATAGAGATTAGTCTTCGCATACACAGAAAAGTATTCCCATGCAATGAAGATAGAAACAATGTTTTTGATAATTCTATATTAATATAAAAAAACAGGAGAGAATAGTTGTGGATGAAGAAAACAAAAATGTTTTTGGGTTTCTATGTAAGTGTAAAATGTAAGACAACAATATTTTTGTGTTTTCTATATAAAGATGTGAAAGTAAATATAGACAAGTATGTAAAAAGTAAGTGTAAGAAAGTGTGCAGAATATATTTAGACTAAAGAAAAAAAATGTCTAGTCTAGCTTGGGAGCTAGTCACCTAATGTTGCTCGATTAATCCCCGACAACGGCGTCAAAAACTTGATCACTCTCCTACAAGTACAAGGGAATGTTGTCAAGTAGTATAAAAGATATCGTATCCATAGGGACTAATTAACAATCGCTAGGAAGTTTGCAAGTGTGAACTCGCTAGATTCACCGAAAAGTGTGAATGTGGTTATATAAGAATGAGAGCAAAGGTCAGAAAGAATGAGGCTCAATGAACAAGGGAAGGAGATTATAGAGAGGGAATATTCTAAGGTTTAGATTTCCTTATGATGATCTTTGATGTTCTATGGAGTTCTTGTGCCTAGATCTCTATGTTTTAACAACATAGGAAGCCTAGATAAATATCAGAGTGACCTCGCGAGTGTCACACTAGAGTGCCTTCCCTAGCGGCTATCCGATGTCATTAGATAGACATGGTAACTTAGAATATCTAGTTAAAATGATTTTCCTTATCACATAGGACTTCCCAGACATACATTCTAGATTACACAAGTCATCTCCTAACATGGGATGAGGGAAGACTCATTAAGTGCAAACTAGGTCCATTCTTCTATGAACATGGTCTCTAAATCTAGGGAATACTCAAGGTTATCCGGTTAAATGACTACCCTTGTCAAATAGGGCTCCCTGAGCATACAACCTTGAGCATATCCCCTAAAAGAGATTAATCTATACATCCATTCAATCAAACACATCATTCAAGCATGCACTTAAGAAATCTACGCATAAACTATTCATTGAAGTATTTCATCAAACAAGAACCATTCCAAATCATATCATCAATCCAAGAACAAAAGCAATCCATAGAGTTCACATCAAATCCACATCACAAATACTGCAAAAATCCTAGAACACAAGGAGACTACTCACTAGACATGGAAAAGAAACCAAAGACTCCTAGAACACAAGCATCCTAGATTTCAATCTATAAAACGAGAGAGGAAAGGAAGAGAGATGCTTATCCTTCACCGCGGAGAGTCTACGGAACCAATCCAAGCCTTGATGATGATGGAGAGCATCGAAGATCATTCTCAAGCTATCGGAGATTACCCGGAATGAAGGGGTGGCCAAGAGTGGTGTCTCCCCAAGGGAAACTTCCTCCCCCAAACAAGGGGAGTTCCCCTCTTATAGAAGGGACCGCACGACTCCTACCCTAGTGAGGCATGCTAGGGGGCACGACTCGACCGTGTCAGGAGGCATGGTCATGGCAGGAGGCATGGCCTGCCTTGGGTAGTGACACACGGTCGTGCCATGTAGGGTCACATGGCCATGTGATCCCACACAGCCTTAGTCCTGCTCCGGCTCCAATGATCGCCTTGCTCCATTTCGTGTCCATTTCCCTCTGAATTGTTTTCTGTCATTGAAAATAAGATAAGAGCATATTGTCGAATTAGGGAAAGAAAATATACTGATAAAAATCTAAGTAGGGCTATAATTAAGTAAATAAGAATCAGTAAACCCAAGTGAATGAGCTTTAAAATAATGATAGAAATGTATCTAATCTACACTCATCAGTTTGCTACTTAAGTAATTGATTGGTGAAATCAATTGGGTCAATCGATTGGTAACAATTTTTTCGGGAAGATAGAACACTCTAAAATCGATTAGTGTAATCGATTGGCAGCAATCAATTGATTGCTGTAATCTATTGTTTGATTGTGGCCAGTGAATAGAAAGCTTGGGAATAGATTGGTTCAATCAATTGGCAGTCAGCAATCGATTTGTGTAATTAATTGACCAACTAAAATAGTCGTTCTGCATATTTAAATGGTAGGAATTGATGTGACAATCGATTGGTGAGTAAAGTCAATTGATTGGTAGACAAAAATCATCCTAAATAGCAATAGTATAAGAGGGTTGCACTTGGAGGAAGATGGTGCCAGTTCTTGAGGGTTTAGAGAAGAAATATTGCTGCATTTTTCATCACCAAGAGGTAATTCAAATTAACTAAAGAACAAGCAAAACAAGATTTTCATTGTAAAGTTATTTTCGCTTTTATTTATATTTGTATTCTTCTTGTTGTATTGTTATGTTCTTGTAAGAACAAGGTTGTAAGAGACTTCTCCACATCTAGAAATATCTAAAAAGGAGATTGTTATAGTGGAGAGAGATTGCTAGGGGCAATCCTTAGACTAGTCATCTCAAGGAGGCAAATACCAAGTAAAACCTTGGAGTTGTTTATGTGAAGTCAAGTTTGAATCAAGGTTTCCACTGCACATTCAAATGACAAACACAAGATGAGAAGCGATTGAAGCTATTCACCCCTTCACCTCTCTATCTCACATGGGTCCTAACAATTAATAGTTGAGAAATAAAATAATACAAAGGGGGAAATATATTCTAAAAGTATTCTAATGATTCAACCAAGTTATTTTGAACTATTGGCAATGTGATTTAAATTAGATATTGTTGTTTATGTTTTTTAATATGTGCATCAAGTGCGTAAAGAATTGGAATATTGCATATAGAGTTCATATGGAGTTGATAGACCTTGTTGACTCAATGAGATCAAATTATGTTTAGTTCAATGGTTTAATGACTCACAACTAGACGATGGAGCTTTGAAGGATCTACCTTGGACACTTTAGAGCATGGTACATTAATTGGAAGACTGTTGCAAAGTATTGGTGGAATGATATAGAGGGAGCTCAGGAGTTTGATGCACTTGATGGCTCAATGGTTTGGATTGAAGGCCAAAGGCATAAAGTGTTGGTTGAGTGACATGGAACGAGCTAAATGCACTTGATTGCCTTGATGATTTTGATTGAGGTGATAGAAATTGCGTTTTCTCCTAACCGTATAAATTCTAGGAACGAAATAAGAATTCGAATAGAGAAAATACAAGATATAAGAGCATGGATCTATTTACGTCGAAAATATGGCATAATAACATAAGGCATAAATAAAATATGACAAGGAACCTAATTGAAGAGTCATATTATTATCTTTAGCATCGTCAGCTTGAATCCCTGTGGAAGAAGATGAAGTGGAAGTGAGAGAAAGGTCTTCCAAGGGGCTTAAGGGATGACCGTGTCATAAAATCTCTTGTCGATGGGAAACAAGAAGTTAGGTCAAGATGATGCCCTAAACCCTTAGGGACCTCCCTTATATATAGGAACTCAATCTGTTATCAGCCCATAGATAATAATAGATTTGGCTAAAGGGTTCTACACATTAATCCTATATCTAATAATCCGAACCCCAATAACATTAGTTAGATCACTTTAAAGGGTTCAGCTTGTATTTGTTGGTGCAAAGAGCATTAGTCATGAACAGTCAACCTCTAGTGTTTCAATGTTTGACAATATACTAAGGTATAGTCAAAATGATCAAGGGTTAAGCTAAACAGGACCAAATGTTAGGTAGGGTAAACCCAGGTTTGATCAGTTTGACAAAGGGTTAGCAAAATAGGACCTGATGTTTAGTAGTAACAATATACTAAGGTCTAGTTAAAGTGATCAAGGGTTAAGCCAAATGGGTCTTTATGTTTGGTAGGATAAACTCAGGGTTGATCAGTTTGATAAAGGGTTAGCTAAACAGGACGTGATGTTTTGACAATAACAATAAACTACGGTAGAGTCAAAGTGATCAAGGGTTAAACCAAATAGGATCTTATGTTTGGTAGGGTAAACCCAAGTTTGATTAGTTTGACAAAAGGTTAAGCCAAATAGGATCTGATATTTGGCAAAGTGAATAAAACCATGGGTTGGTTAGTTTGACCAAGGGATAAGCCAAACAGGACTTGATGTTTGGCAAAATGACTAAACTCATATTGGACTGATAGACCAAAGGATTGAGCTAAACAGGACTTAATGTTTGGCAGAGAGAAGTCTTGTCAGGATTAAGATTACTAGCAAAGAAATGATTATGAAGGAACGGAATCCTAGTGAGTGAAGCTAGGTGGAAGAAATCCTAGTGACTGAAGCTAGGTGAAAGAAATCCTAGTGAGTGAAGCTAAGTGAAAGAAATCCTGGTGAGTGATGTTGGGTCCTAATGAGTGAAGCTAGGTGAAAGAAATTCTGGTGAGTGAAGTTGGGTCCTAGTGAGTGAAACTTGTAGGATCGGTGTCGTCGATAGAGGGGGGGTGAATATCGACTCGAAAAACTCTTGTCGGAACTTCGTCGTTCGTTCATTCTAGTTAAAGAGTTAGTACGCAGCGGAATAATAAAGAACGAAAATAAACAACACAATAAGACTCTCGGGATTTATTTACTTGATTTCCGACCCACCTAGGTCAGTACGTCCAAGGCCTATGTACTCGGCGAGAGTCCACTAATGGTCTCTTTTCTGGAATTTCTGGAGGTGGAGAATACCTGTCTTACAGTTCAGATTACAAGCAAATAATAAGTAAATCGAAATACAACTTGTAAATAAAACGCAAACCAAAAACTCGGCCAACTCTGGAAGTCCGAAGCGTCGCACGCTTCTTCTGGAGACTCCTTGGTCGCAGAACTTCAACTTGAGCGCTTTTGCTTTGCAAAAAATGCTTAGGCAAATGTGGAAATTGATCTACTGAGTTGAGGGGTCGAAGCCCCTTTTATAGTAGTGTCCCGGGCACCCTAGAGGCCTCTGAGGTGCCTCATATATGGTCAAACTTGATCCGCAATCGCAAACCTCGCGTAGGGATAAAACTGGCCATCCCAGGTACCCTGGACCTTCCCAGGCGCCTGGGATGTAGGGCGCCTGATCCTTGAGGGTGCCCTGAAGCCTGGGGCGCTGTATTAACACAGGCGCTCTGGATGACTTTCCCAGGCATCTTTTTGTCCTCCGTTTACTCTTTTGTCTTGCCTCCAACTCCAGGTACCTGCAAGACAATCAAACACAAGACAAATATACAGATAATCTTAGCCTTAAATATTGGTTCTGACTTTGTATTTCACCCGAAACCCTAGGTCGAACCGACACCTAATGTTCCCTTTCCCGGGGAATGCGTCCTCACCTACTCCACACTGAAGAAGTTGCGTTTGCCAATTGGAACCTCCGATTGGACTTTCGCTTAGCCTCCGAGAACCCAAATCTCGAGGCTTCCGACCTCAACCCGTCTTTACTTCTGTTTGACAACCCTTGCTCGGCAAAGACTCCATTGCCCGATCCCCCGACCAGGACTTAGTGCTCAGTCCCCCAGACCAAGACTTCATGCCCAGCTTCACTCACCAGCACTTAGTCCAACCTAGCTTCACTCACTAGGACCCAGCTTCACTCACCAGGATTTAGTGCCCAGCTTCACTCACCAAGACATAGTCCAACCTAGCTTCCCTTGCTAAGACCCGGCTTCACTCATCAGGATTTCTTCAATCAAAATCACTTCTGTAACGCCCCAAAATTCCTATTTTTAGTTCTTAAAGTCCTTAGAATTATTTAAAAATCGTTTAGAAATATTCTAGACATTTTTAGGGATTTTTAGAGTATTTTTATGGAATTTTCCGAGTTCGTTTGGTATAAAAAAAATAGAAAAACGTTTAAGGGCAGCCGGTGGATTGAACCCGCGACCACCACGAAACAGAAAGCGCGCGCAACCAGCCGGGCTAGGGGTATCAGCACAACAAAAGATGGAGAGAAGGATATTTAAGCTGTAGTTAGGTTGATCCGCCCCATAAGTATAAATAGGTAATTAAAGAGAGAAGTTTTATTTTCTCTCAAACCCTCTCCTTCCCCTAACCTGCGCCGACCCCTCCCTTCCCTCTCCTCTCTTGGGCGACGCCGACCAACATCAAGGCCAAGAGGGCCGGCCAAGACCCCTCTCCAAGAGATAATCCTATATTTGGGATCCCCGCGACGAGAGGAACGCGTAGACGTGAAGAATTCTCCGAGATCTCAAGTTTCTCCCGGGCTCTAGACGTCAATCTTGGTTGTAAGTCCAAGATATCAATGTAAGTACTGCTCACCTGCAGTAAGAGGCGGTTTTTCCGCGAGAATTTCCTTTAAAAGTTTTTAAAAGAGATATTTCCTTTTTGTTTGAGTTTTTGCATGTGATATTAGTTCATTATATGCTTATATATGTTGATTAATACCCTATGTGAGTTTAGGGTCCAAAGAAAGTTATGAGAAAAGAAAAGAGAAGATAAAGATAAGAAAAGAAAAGGCCAAGGCCTTAAGAAATCCCCAAAAGTCAAGACTTAGGGATTTTAGCACGCAAGGTGCTCCAGAAAATGCCAAGGCATTTACAGATAAGAAAGAAAAGTAAGAAAATCTATTTTATTTTATAAGGCCAGTACCCGACGTCCAAGGGCGTCGTTAAAGAAATCCAGGTGTCCAATTCCAAGGTCTTGGCCCTGGTAGACCAAGGTCTGCTCTATTAGGATTGGTGGCTCGCTACCCCAACCTTTTAGGGAACGCGCATATCAGATGGTACTTACGTCTTCAGTGGATCCAAGTGATTATTATTTTTAAGTATATGCTTTAGCAAAGATTTCTAAAGTTTCAGAAAGTTTTCAAAAGTTAAAGAATAGCTAAAGTTTCAAGTTGAGCCAAGAAAAGTAAATTGAGATTTATTATTGCTTGAGTATGCATGTTTTGAGCTATACATGTTCTTAGTTTTCTTTCAAGCATATTAGTATCTCATATGATTTTCATATTGTTCTAGAAGCATGTTTACACATTCGAGATTTTGTGAGCTAGATAGTACTTACTAAGCTTTTGCTTATAGATGCATTTCCTCTTATTGCAGATAAAGGTAAAGGCAAGCAATTCTGAAGGAAGACGACGAGGCGATGCTGAGTAGAGTGTGTGTGGTGGCTGATTATGGAGAGATCCTTGAGACGAGACATTTTAGTTATTTGAATTGCAATGTTTAAGTTTATTCAAATTTCAAGTTCTTGCTTTATGGAGATTATGGAGTATTTGAGTTTTGGATAGTTTTATATGCTAAATTTCTTAGAGTAAAGATTCCATGTCATTTCCTTTAGCATATATATCCCATGATTGCATTGGATGAGTAAAAGTGTGAGTAGTTAGAAATATTGATACTTTGTTAGAGAAAAGGTGTTTGTGCCAAGATAGTATCAATTTTTCTTTTGAATCGAGTTTTATTGCTTAAAAATGTTTAGAAAAGTTGCAATCACATTTCATAATGCTTTAGCAAGGTCGTAGAACATGTATTTGGTGTTATAAATTCATAGAAGTCAAGATTGGTACAAACTCTATTGTGAAAGTTTATATAAACTTGTTTAGTTTATTTTCTTCCATAAAAGTCCTAAATTCAAGTCTATGGATTCGTTTGATTGGCTAAATTGTTTAGGAAACTGATATAGAGTATAGAAATGATGTCGTAGTTTGATATGGCTCGAAATTGAAGGAATGGTGGACTTGGAAAGCAAGGGCCGAAACCTGTAAAACTGATTACAGGCGTACCAGTCGACTGCCACGTCACCAGTCGACTGGTACAGGCAGTTTAAGAAGGGTAAGGCTGTTTTCAACAGGTATTAGCTATGGGATTTGAGAAGAAAGTATGACATGGTATTATTATACATGATTGCTTAAGTTAGAATATAATTGTTAGCAGAATTTAAAAGAAAAAAAAAACAAGATTTCCGCAATTTTCTTTAGTCATGTATAAAAGTTGAGAAGTAGAGAAAAGTAACGATCCGTCTAAAGACAGTAAGAAGGCGGGTCGCTACAGTTGGTATCAGAGCAGTTCCCATTCTCCAGCATCACACACACATCAGCATCAACCTTGCCGTCTTCAAGTAAGAAAGCTTTAAGTTTCAGTTTTTTTTTTCTATTGCTCCTTTACTTAATTGCAGTATAGAGAAATGCTTAAGTACTTATTCATATGTGCATAGAACAAGGAAGCATGTTTAATACCTTAGTATCACGGAATCATGTTTAATCCCTAGAATGGATATTAGGTTACTAAGTAAGAAGACAAGTTTATACCTAGAGAGGTAGTAGTGATTTCTTGTTCCCTTAGGCATTATTGGATGGCAAGAAGAGGCCGAGCTCCTAATGCAAGGAACGGAACCCCAGTTCAAGATAACAATGAGCCTGACACAGAACAGCCAAACCTAATGGCAGTCATTGCTCAAATGCAAGCTCAGATTTCAGAACAACAAAAGACCATCGCCGCACTGATGGCAAATCAGCACCCAGTGCCCCCTACACCACCCACAGCAGGAGTGGAGGACGTCCTTCATGTTGTGATCTTAGTATAGCAAGACCAAGGTCTTGATTTGCCCAAACACAAGGTTTGGAGGATTTCGACATGTAAGGTGTCCGATAAAAGTTCTGAGTAAGACCAAGGTCTTACTAAGCCCAAGAACGAGCTATAGGACTAAGAAATGAGATAAGAAACAAGACCAAGGTATTGTTGTATCCTAAAGCAAGTTTGAGAATATTACCGTTAAGTGTTAAGTTATACATTTGAGGACGCCTAGAAAGGCCCAAAACGAGGAGCAAGTTCCTAGAGGGCAAGAGGTAACAGAGTCAGTACCACCACCAAATCTCTTAGAGGTGGTGGCTCGGGAGAGTAAGGCAAGAAGCATACCTCATTCAGTAGAAGAAACTGAAGCCAGGGAATTTCCCAGGCACAAGTAAACCATGGGATGCTTAAGCATGGTTCAAAACGTTGGAAAGAATAGTAGGGCTACTGGACTGGCATGAGGTAGAGAAGATAAAGTGTGCATCTTTCTGCCTTACGGGAGATGCTAGAATATAGTGGGAGAGAGTCAAGGCCAAGAGGAATGTCAGCCAGATGGCATGGGCCGACTTCGGGACTGAGTTCTCCGAAGAATACTTTCACATGCAAGTAACCAACAAGCATTTTGATGAATTCACGGAGTTCAGACAAGGAGAACTATCCGTGGATGAAGCAGTGAAGATGTTTAAGATGTTAGCTCATCTGTGCCCAGAGCTAGTTAGCACAGGAAAAGAGATGGTTATGCTAATGCTCAAGATGTTAAGGCCTGAGATAGCGTTAAAGAGGGCTAGCAGTGTTAAGAGGCCACAAACCTCCGAAGAACTAATAAGTGGTGCTTTGACCACTGAGCACTACTTAAGCAGTATAAAGGCCACCAGAAAAGTTGAACGATGAGGTTCTTAACAACCTTACTGTCAGGGGAAGTAATGGCCTCTACTCAGAGGCTAAGGGCAGTACCAATCTAGATTTCCAACCGAGGGCTCTATAGTGACTTGATAGTCCTTGAGATGAGGGATTATGATGTCATTTTAGGGATGGATTCCCTCAGTAAGTACAGCGCTTTAGTGGACTGCTATAGAAGGAAGGTGGTTTTCAGCCCAGAAGGAGAACCACCATTCGAGTTTCAAGGAGCCCCAAAGAGGAAGACTTAGAAATTCCTCTCAGCCTTGGCAGCCCACCAGATGCTAGAGCAAGGGTGTGCTGGTTTTCTTGCACACGTAGTGGACCCAGAAGCAAAGAAAGAACTCAAGCAGGAGGATGTACGGGTAGTCTGCGAATATCCAGAAGTCTTCCCAGAAGAACTACCTGGACTACCGCCCAACAGGGAGGTGGAATTTGAGATTGAGCTGGTGCCAGGTACCGGTCCGGTCTCAAAAGCCCCATATCGTATGTCGCCTGCAGAGCTGAAAGAATTACAAGAGCAACTCCAGGAGCTACTAGACAAAGGCTTCATCCGCCCGAGTCATTCACCCTGGGGAGTGACGAGCCCAAACTATGTGTCACAAAGGTAGGCCTCAAATTTAGATGTAAATGAATAACTGGAAACCCTTTTACAAGCAAAAATATAAGAATATAGCAAAGGGGCCACAGGTCGTATTTTTCACGGGAATAGTTGTCGTGTTTGATTCAAACTCGTAGTTATATGTCGTTTTTGGTTTTTTTTTTATTTTGGGTTTCAACTAAGTGATTGAATTTGGATAGCAATTGTGAATGAAAATGGAAATGAAAATTAAGGAAAGTGAACAATGGAACTAAGCAAGAAATGACACTTGATACTTCCACCAATTGAAATCGAGTCAAGCTATAAAATTTAACCGAAATTTGGAAAGCAAGCTTAAATGCAAATGCACAGTAACTCTTATGGAAAGAAATCGCAAGTGTGATGGAAGTTATCTGAAACAAATCAAGCCGAAAAGCAATTGCTATTTATGCCATTAGGAAATTAAACAAGCTACACATGTTAACTACAACTAACTTCAATTTTTGAAACCACAACTTGTTGATTCCAACTCAATCAGATGCCACAAATACAACAACAACAACAACGAAGCCTTATCCCACTAGGTGGGGTCGGCTATATGGATCCTTTTACGCCATTGAGTTCTATCCCCTACTATATCATCATCTAGATTTAAATAAAATTTATCTTGTTTTATTGTTGCCAACCAAGTCTTTTTTGGTCTTCCTCTCCCTCTTTTAATGTGCGTATTTATCATAGTTTCACATCGTCTAACAGGGGCATTTATTGGTCTTCTAAGTACATGTCCGTACCATCTCAAACGTGTCTCCCGAAGTTTTTCTTCAATAGATGCAACTCCGACTTTCTCTCTAATACTCTCATTCCTTATTCTATCCATCCTCGTATGTCCACACATCCACCTTAACATCCTCATCTCTGCAACTTTCATCTTTTGCTCATGTGCTCGAGTCATAGCCCAACATTCAGCACCATATAACATAGCAGGTCTAACTGCCGTTTTGTAGAACTTCCCTTTAAGTTTTAGAGGTACTTTACGATCACATAAGACACCCGATGCTAATCTCCATTTCAACCATCCTGCTTGTATTCTATGTAAGACATCTCTCTCAATTCCCCCATCACTTTGCAAGAACGATCCTAAATACTTAAAGTTCTCGATTTTAGACAACTCATCATCTCCTATCTTAACAATTGTTTCACTACGTCTAGCATTGCTAAACTTAAATTCCATATATTCAGTCTTTACTCTACTAAGCCTAAAACCTTTCATTTCTAGAGTTTCCCGCCAAGATTCTAGTTTAGCATTTACTTCTTCACGTGTCTCATCTATCAAAACAATATCATCTGCAAACAACATGCACCATGGCACTGTATCTTGAATGTGCCTAGTGAGTTCATCCATGATTAGTGTAAAAAGATAGGGACTTAAAGCTGATCCTTGATGTAACCCTATCCTTATTGGAAATGCTTCAGTCAATCCACCTGAAGTCTTCACTCTAGTCGTTACATCTTCATACATATCTTTAATTAGGTCAATATATGTTACGCTAACGCCTCTCTTTTCTAGAATTCTCCATATAATTTCTCTTGGTACCCTATCATAAGCTTTTTCTAAATCAATAAATACCATGTGTAGATCTTTCTTTTGCTCCCGATATTTTTCAATTAATTGCCTAAGAAGATGTATAGCTTCTATTGTCGACCTTCCAGGCATGAACCCAAATTGATTTTCGGTTACCGTGGTCTCCTTCCTCAATCAGATGCCACAAATAACAAGTTAAATTCAGAGTCAATTAGATCCAAAGCATATGGCACACAACTGAGAATTGAAACTGAAATCAGATTTAAAAAGAGAAATGAAACTCGGAAATGGAAAATGCAGAAATGGAAACTTGGTTTTCAGCTTTTTCAGCACAAGGTTTGGGCTCAAAACACAAACCAACTCAACTTGATACAATGATCGAAAGACCAGATGAACTAAGCCAAAATGTCTTGTGTTTACCCAACCAGAATTCTCCAACAGCAGCTGGAAAAAGGCAGAACGGAATTTGGTTTTGCAGAAATAAAGTGGCAAGAAATGAAAGTGGCACGCAAGGAATCAAATTGCTACCTAGCTTAATTTGAGTGCTATTTAAACTAAATAACCTATCTATCTAATGCTAGAGCAAGGATCGACAACTAAGAAACTCAGAAACAACTTAGAAGATAAGAAATCAGAGACAACTCAGAACTGAATGGAATTTTCAGAAATAAAGTGGCACGCAAGCTATATGGTTGGCACACAAGAAATTACGCTGAAACAAACTGTAATTTAACTAAGTTAATCACTAAACAAGTCCCTAAATTACTCTACTTGCAGAATTGAAGCTAACTTATGGCTAACAACTTAAAAATCGAAATGTTCAGTAACTAAACAGAAAAACAGGACAGATTCAGCTAAATCGAAAATTACAGCTAAAGAACTACAATTAACTAGCTAAACTAATCCTCAACTCCTTCCTCAGTTCAAGGACTTCTTGGTTGTCAGTCAAGAGCCGGCTTCGAACCCCTAGGCTCGGCAAATCAAGGGAAATCCATTTCTGAAGTTGATTCTGCCGAAAATCTGCACTTGTTGGAAACTTTGATCCGATTCACTTTTTCTCTGATGGATGAGCTGCGATGTTGATTTGGAGAGCTTCAGAGGCCACTTGAGAACCCCTACAAGTGATTCTGAAGCTCGGAAATGGATTGTGGAAGAGAAACCAATGATCGGACTGAGGAACTGCCGAAACCCTCAAGCACTTCCTGTTCCGGTGCAAATCGACAGAATTCTTCAAGGAGTTGATCTCCAGAGACTCAGAACTCGATCTGGAAAGGTAGATGAAGTGGTCACGCCTTCATGGAAGCAAGAATGTTGAAAAACGATGAAGAAACGGGGAAGAACAGCGAAGAACAGTGGAGGCTGGGCTGAAGACGCGACAAGGCTTAGGCTGCGGAAAAATTTCCTTAAGTATTAACCAATGGACGGCTGTGATTGATTTGCTTCAATCCAATGGCTGATCTTAGTCCGATTTGAGCCAAACTTTGATGATGAAGATCTGGGGTCAGGATCTGCCTCGTGGTAGCTTGGATCCTCCAGATTTGCAACGGATGGTCCAGATCTAGCTAATTTTTGAATGGATGATCTAGAGCCCTCCAAGCTTGATCCAACGGTTGATCTTGCTCTGATTGGGATGAAATCTTCAGATCTTGATCAGGGTGCTTAATCAACCCTAGCCCTAGCTCGGATCGCTTCAGATCATCCCGGATGGCTCCGATCTAGCCGCTTTCGAATCGAACGGCCCAGATTTAATCGTAATCTTGGTAATCTGATCTGGGTCGTTTCCGACTCGAGTTTGACCCAATATGCCCTAGATCCTTGAACTTTGATGCCTACAAAAATAGATCAAGAATTTAGTGGCCAAATTAATCCAAAAATTTGTATATTTGCAATTAAGTCCAAAATAAAGGTAAGTTCTAAAACCTAGGGCAATTTCACAATTTTGACAAGAAAAACATAGATCAAACAGGGATTTAAGCAACTCAAATGATCAATGAAATGGAATCTATCAATTCCCCCACACTTAGCCTTGAGCGTCTCGCGAAACAACTAAATAAGTATCCCCTAGATTTACTTAAGCATAATTAGAAGCAATTGAAAAGAAATTACCTAGGGTTGCCAATTCTCATAAATCTAAGCTCTATGGATTACTATCTTGTCCTTAAATCAACAACTTGGCCTTTTCATCTATCATGAGTCATTGAGATGAATCTAAGTCACTAGCCTTTCAAGGAAAATAGTGGTGGCTCTCTCCTTAATTTCTAAGTTGATGATGGAAGTGGAGCTCACTCAAACACACATGCTTCTTGCACTACCATAGGCTTGCTTATTATCTACTCTCTACCATTCATCATGAATAGGATCAACATCTATAAAAACAAAGAAAAACATAGAAAATGGTAAGACATGGAATCAAAATCAAGGAAATGGGGAAATGTAAGAAGTGGAAGACTCGAGTGCTCGGAAATGTTTCCACGTGCTTTGCCCCTCTTGTCATTCCTCTAGTAGTATCAAAAGTGTCCTGGAGTAAACTCTTGCCTTGCACTTCAACAATTCAATGAAAATCCCTCTTAGTCCCTTTTGTGCCAATTTTTGCTATTGCGTGCCAACTTGCTTCTTCCATCTTCTCTATTCAGATTTTCTTTTCTTTTTCTTCCTCTTCAGTAATTTCAGAATGTAATGGAGCAAAAACCTATATCACGGATGAGCAAAAACATTACTTATCTTATGGAACCAAATTTCAATTTGTTTGCCATCTTGTTTCTCTCTTTTTCACTTCACTGCCCAGATTTCTGTCCTTCCTCTGATTTTTCTTCTTTCGGCTCAAATGTAGAGATCTGACAACAACTTTTCATCAGATTTCCTGCTTAAAGGTGCCAATTCAGACCTTGGCACAACTTTTATCAACTTGGCATCACAATTTGATAATCTGCACTCCATGCTTCAATTCAGATTTTTCTCAGCTTCAATCCAGCACAAATTTCTCTTGGTTTCAGATTATACAATTCGTGTGCAGCTTCTACTTCAGTTTCACTTCATTCTAGCAGTTGGCAGCTGCAAATTCCTGAAATTACAGCCAATGCGTGCCAATTTAACTTTGTCACAGCTTGTTCTTCCTTGACTTCAGTATGCCTCAGATTCTTGCTCCTTTCCAGCTTCAGTACAGCTACAATTCAGCTTTAAAGCTCCCATTCAGATCAATTCAGCTTCTCCAAATTTTCTTGTATCACTCAGTAGCTCCCAAATGGAGTACACGGCAGCAACAATTGGAGTGCAATTCAGACTTTTGGGTTGTTTCAGCAAATTCTTTTCTCAGCTTGTTTAGACTTTAAGCTTCATCAAATTATACAGTTTCAAGTCACTGATTTCTCTAACAATTAACATCAAGAGTATTTGCTTCAAATAGTTGTGGAGAATGCAAGATTTTCATTCGAAAATCCAATCAGCACATTGACTTAGCCAAACCACTGCCTTACATTCGAATTTTTAGCAGCTCTAGCATCCATTAGTTCTTCTTATATCTGAAATTGAATGTGCACCTTCAACTTCAGACACATTCAACACTCAACATCTTGATTCATCAGATGTAGTACTCAGAATTCAGATTACAAGCTTATGATGCCCTTCAGCTCAGATTTGGTAGTTTCAGCAATTTTTCTCTCTTCAATTCAGCATTCATTTCCATTTTTTTTCAATTCAGCTTCAATCCACATTTGCTTGTATCACTTAATAGCTCACTTATGGAGCTCTCGGCAGCAACAATTAGAATGCAGTCTAGCTCGGAATTTTTCAGATTTTCTGATTTTTCAGCTTCTTCTCAGATTCATTTCAACTTTGCTCCTCTTCACCCGAATTCGCTTTGCAATGGATTCCTGCAATTTGGTTCAAGTTAACATAGCTGCCAATCATTTCATTCCATTCCTAGATCAATAGATTGGATTTCCACTCCATTTAAAAACCTTGGCACAGATTTTTCAGCTTCAATTTGGTGGTCAATTCAGCTTCAATACAGCTCCAAGTCAGGCTCGGCATGTTACAGTTCTCCCTTGCTTCAATCTACATTTTTCTCAGCTTTTAACTCAGTTTCTTTCAGCCTTTTGTCAGCCTTTAAAATTCTGCTCTTGATCTGAAATTCCTGCTCAGAATTTAGCTAACAGCTTTTATGCAGCTGCAACTCTCTGCAATCTTTCGATGCTTTCATCTTGTGCCAGCTTCTTTCAACTTACAGCTATTCCCTTTTCAGTTCTTCATTTCAGAAGCTACAATTCCAATGCAGTTCAGATTTTGCAATCAGCTGGATTCTAGCCTCACCACTACACAGACTTTCCTTCTTTCCTCTGATTTGGCACAAATTTCTGCCATGTTTCAGATTTTCTGCTGCAAAATTCAGCTTCTAGAGAAGTCGCTGTACAGCTTGTATGGGAACAACTTTGATATGG